>JAANDH010000150.1:0-112578 GCA_011799765.1 Nymphaea thermarum | reverse complement strand
TATATATATATATATATATATATATATATATATATATATATATATATATATATATATAATGAAAAAAATCCTTTACATGTAAGTTTTTAATTTTTTTAGGTGGAGCCTGGACCCATGCATGCTACCCCTTCGCTCAGTACACACACACACACACACACATATATATATATATATATATATATATATATATATATATATATATATATATATATATATATATATATATATATATATATATATATATATATATATATATATATATATAAAATGAAAAAATCTTCTAACCTTTGACAGCATACCCCTTCATGTATTACATGGAGCAACAGTAAATGGATCAAGCTTAAGAATCAAAATGACTGGAAGATTGCGGCTTCACAGCATATATGTGTAATTTAGATGTCTGCGGGTGACCGGACATTGCCATGTGGCTACAGAGTAAAATTGATAAAAGTGTTCATGGCAACAGCTTTTAAATATTTTATCATCTAATGATAAAAGGGCGAGGCATAATTACGAAAAATCGTTTGCAAGAGTGTGCGAATTATTGATAATCATTATTGTTGGCAGTCATGATGATTGTAGAACAGGATGTCCTGTATAATCCGCAAGATTATTATTGTCGGTGAGCGCGCGGGAAGAGAAAAGGAGCACAACTGGGTGGCGGCACAGCAGTTGCAGGAGGGCGACAGTGGGCAGCCTGTTCTGTGTTGCCTGTGGGGAGCACGCCTGACGCAGCTGAGAGACAAGCGCAGGGAGGAGGAAGACGAGGCGGCCGGCGGGGGCGAAGGGCTGACCTCGGTTTCGATGGCCGAGGTCGTCGCCTGTCCAAGCGACACCAGACAGTGCCAGCGATGGCCGTCCGCCCTTGCTCATTCCTCGTCTCTCTCACTCAACAGGCACGCAGCACGCTGTAGCAGTGTCACCAATCTCTTATATTTATATATATGTCATCTCGGGCTTGAGATATCGAGAAACAGGAGAATATTTAGGTCACACTGCTCAAGAAGTTTCATGTTCTAGAGTGCCTCGTGCATCGTTGTCGTCCTAAACAGTTCCAAACACTGTCACAAAAGATTGTTCCATGTAAGGAAATCAATGCGCTTATGGTTGTTTGATTCGACTGCTAAGAACCAAGATTTGTACATAATAAACTGCGTTAAGGAGAAAGTGAGTTTTCTATGTGATCGAGTTTTAGCAACATATGGCTATTTCCTTCTTGATGAACATCTAAACATTTCAAAGTTTTAGTTCATGCAAAATATGGTGCCTTCTGCTAGAAAAATTACAGAAAGCACAAAGTCAGATTAAACACATAGATGAACACTTTGCCGACTGAAATTCATGTATAATATGAGTGAGGTGATAAGACTTACTAGGAGCCACCCACCAGAGAAAGAGAAAGAAAGAAAGAGAGAGAGCCAACAATGAATGAGAATTCATTAACAAGGCTTTTAAACAAAATGAGAATTCATTAACAAGGCTTATCTGACAATGTTGTCTAATAAAAGAGAAAAGTAAAAACAATAAAAGAAAAATAGCAAAGAAGGTAAAAGCAAAAAACATGAAGAAGCAACAATCTGAGCATGAACAGAAGAAAAGGAGGAGAGAATGAATGAACTAGTCAAAGGCCAAAGTGATCTTGCGACTAATGTGAAGGGCAAGGTGGACATCTGCTTTCACAATACATCCAATAAAAGTGACACTACTGCTGTGTTCCTAAACATGTGATTGTTGCGCTCTTCCAAAACCTGCTATCAACAGCAAGTGTACTAAAACCGCAAGGTAAAATGCCAACCACTGTTGAATGAAGGTGAAAATGAAAAAGAAGAAGCTTCTTCAAAAGAGAGGGGAAAGGGGAGCATATGAGGGAGGGAAGGTCAGATAGTGGCAAATAGCTAACAAAAGAAAACATAGTCAACAAAAAGGTGGTGCCTCGCTTCTACAGCAGAGAGACTAAAAAGACACTGGTTAGCTAAATGGATCCAAGACATTGAAAATGATCTAATGTGTTGATGTGATCTGCAAGAAGTAACCAAACAAAAACCATGGTACAAGAGCCAAAGAGCATGACAAGAGAGCCATGGAACTAAAAAGTAGCATGGTAAAATAAGGCAAAAGTAATTGAGGCAGTAGACAAAATGTGCTAAGAAGGGGCAAGGTATGAGAGAGAGAGAGAGAGAGAGAGAGAGAGAGAGAGAGAGAGAGAGAGAGAGAGAGAGAGAGAGGTTTTTTTAATGTATATTTTCATGATAGAATTAGTTCAGAGTTGAGTGGGTGATAAAGATAGATTGAGAGCTACCCATTGCACACACACATATGTATATAGAGAGAGAGACAGAGAAACGAAAAAAGAAAGAGAGAGAGAGAGAGAGAGAGAGAGAGAGAGAGAGAGAGAGAGAGAAGGGGGGCCTCCTACTGGATAAATTACACAGGTAAGCTCATTTAAACAAATAGAATACAAATGAATAATTTGCCAAGACAACTTAAGCCATAAAGGCTGACCAAGAGCTATCCATAAATTGCTAGAGAGAGAGAGAGAGAGAGAGAGAGAGGTCCATAGGACCATATATACAAGAGCACACTTTCCCATGTGAGGAAGGGGGCATAGATTTTTTTCAAAGTGGGAAGATCCATAGCACACTACTTAGCTTTACTTTTCAGCCTCTCCCTACTCTAAACTATTCTCTTAAAGGATACATGAACCACACTCTCATGGTCCCATTCACAGTGGGAAGGCGAAGGAAGAGGGAAACAGATAGAATAAAGTTCTCACGAAAGAGAAGAGAGAGAGAGAGAAAAAAAAAAATGAAAAGCATGAGATGATTCTCTTCCCATGCATGGGCACCTTTATGTCCTTTTGTCTACCATCCTTTAGATTCTTGATGATGGCCGGGACATGTCATGTCATGCTGCCATGTTCATGGCAACTACCAAAAGCTCTGCGCTTTGCTTGCTCTGAGTGGCTACGGCTTCTCTGTCTGTCTGCGTCCTTGCAAGCCACCTTCATGGCATATACGGATGCATGCATAGGAAAACACATTTATATATCATGTCATCATGTTGGGAAATCTACCATCATTCTTCAACTTCAAGGAACTCACTTGAAAAACTATTCATTTTTACTGTTTGAGTCATTATTTAAGGGTTTATATATTATATATAATAACATAGGAACTATTAGTAGGCAAATAATGAATGAGAATGGTACAGTGGAACACATTGACCCCTATGTCATAGGGACACAGCAATTTGGGGTCCAGTATCGAGGTGACACGACATGACTCTCAAACACCCACTTGACAAGTGTAACACATTGACTTCAATTTCTTCTCTCTCCTTTTTTTAGTCTTTTTTTATTTTGGTGTTGTTAATATGGTAAAGTATGATTGAATAACATATTAAAAAAATTCCAAACTTCTAATAAAAAGAAATTGGTTCTGAAGTTAAAATTCATGTGGATGTGTTCTTTAAGACCGGAAAGAACAACTGGCTACTACTCATCAGAGTGTTGAAGCTTCCACTTAACCCATTGTTTTTATAGTACAGAAAGGCTGTTGTTGATATCTCGGAGTGTCACTTTCATGATACTTCAAGTTTTGCATCGGTGACTCATGTTTTTACAGTTTAAAATGTAGACTGGCCGCTTACCAGCCCCTGAACCCAAGCCGTCAAAAGTTACAGGTGCCGGTGATATGTGGCCGTATGAAATGGGTGGCACCATAAGTTCTCTGCTCATGTGCTAAGAAGCATGGTTCTTTTCTCCCCTTTGCTTTTGCTTTTTTACTTTATATTGCTTTCTTGAATTCCATCATACTAGCAACACATTTATCTTAAAATGTTTGCTCTTTTCCTTTCACTCATCTCGACACCTGGAGCTCTTCCTTATGGTTTCCTTTTAAAGTCTAGAATTAAATACGCACTTAAAGTTTTAATTCTTTGAGAATCTTTGATTAAATAAAAACATTATATATATACATATAATACGCATAAATTATACTATATTTCTTCAAATAAGAACGTTTCACCTTTAATATATGTATGTTTTAGAGAGTGAGACGTGGCCACACATGCAAAGAAAGCTAAGTAGGCTTCTAAGAGCTACCCAGTTAATCAATGGAAATTCATGTGCGCTTGAATTGGACCCACATAATCAGGCCGTGGGTCCGTTTGAGGCACTAATCAATCAGTCTGGAGTAAGTGCATCAATCTAATGAGAGATGTCTAAGATACTCACGTCTCTGATTCGGATTTTTTCTGCAAAATCACATGCCTATTGCAAATCCAATCTCAAATCAGTTCATATCTTCTTTACCAAACTCACCTCTGATTCGGATCAAGAGACAGGAAACCGAGTCCGACCCGTTTAAGATAGGCTGCTTGGTCAAGTGAATGGTCTGCTTTGGGAGTAGACAACGGCTTGGTCCAGCTTTTGGACCTTGACCAAGGTCCCTTTAGCTGCAGTCATACCCTAAAAACTGATCCAGGTTTTACTTTTTCTTTTATTTATTTTTTATTTGATTTAAATTTCTGGTGCTCCACATTCTATATTTTAATGCATAAAAGTCACATTCTCAAGTGGAGGGGGGTAGCCGCTGCTTGTCATTGTTTGAATGGCAGAGGGGCACTTTTGTCACTGAGAGAGAAAGATGAGGGGCGCCTGCTTTTAACTTTCTTAATTTCCACTTTAAAATTCTGTTACTCAACGGCTTTTTTTGCTCCAAAGCACTTGCTTTTGCCTCTCCTCTCACTCTCTCCTTTGTTTAGTCTCAAGAAATAAATAAATAAAATCGCACTCGCAAATCCACAATGCCCATCTCTGGTTTTCCTTTTCTCCTTTGAAAGCACAAGAAAGAAAAGAAGAAAGGGTAGTGAAGAGAGAGAGAGAGAGAGAGAGAGAGAGAGAGAGAGAGAGCCTTCTTCTTCTTCTTCTTCTTCTTCCTAGAACAAAAGAAAAGGGCGGTCTTCCTTGAATATCAAGACTCCCTAAAGATGTTGGTCTCCTGTAAAGAACACCCTCCATTGAAGTTTCACAGATTCCCATCTCTTTTCTGCGCCTCTTTATATAACTCCTCTCTTGATCTTGCATTTAGGCTTCATTTCCCTTCAATTTCCTTGGTGCCCAGCAAATCAATGTTGCCCATTTCCATCTGAGAAGCGAAAAAGAAGAGAGAAAACAAAAGAAACAAAAGGAATCATGGCCTCCGTTCTTGCTCTGGCATTCATTCCCTTCCTTGTCTCTTCTTCTTTTGCGTCAAGTTCATTGCCCTCATATTCAAGCGATGCTGCTGTGCTGCTGGCTCTGAAGCACGAGTTCCTCTACCCCTACCCGGCGTTGAACAGCTGGGACGAATCGAATACTGGTTCGTTCTGTGCGTGGGTCGGCGTTCAATGCGAATTTGGTCGGGTAGTTTCTCTTGACATATCAAATTACAACCTCTCAGGCTCCGTGTCGTCGAAAATATCCGGCTTAGATCGTCTGACCAACCTCTCGCTTGCTGGGAACAGTTTGTCAGGCGAGGTTCCTGCTGAGATCGACTCACTAGCTGCACTCCGGTCATTGAACGTTTCCAACAACGCGTTCAATGGCACCATTAAGTGGGACTTCTCCAAATTGAACAGGCTGGAAGTTCTTGATGCTTACAACAACAACCTCACTGGTCTTCTCCCTCTGGAAATCTCGAAGTGTTCAAACTTGAGGTACCTGGACCTCGGAGGAAATTATTTCCATGGAACCATTCCTTCAAGTTATGGCGGTTTCGGCGAATTGGAGTACCTCTCGCTAGCAGGGAATGATCTGCGTGGGAAAATACCGGGTGAGTTGGGAAACTTGACAAACCTCAAGCAACTCTACTTGGGTTACTTCAATGATTTTGAAGGTGGGATACCCAAAGAGCTTGGTGGTCTGATCAATCTTGTCCATCTCGACATCTCTAGCTGTGGGCTGGATGGGGAGATTCCTGAGCAATTGGGGAACCTGAAACTGCTTGACACAATGTTTCTGCACACCAATCTCCTCTCCGGTTCAATTCCTAGTAGCTTAGGAAACTTGACAAGGTTAGTGAACCTCGACCTTTCGAACAATGCGCTTGCCGGCGAGATCCCAGATGAGTTTCATGAGCTCAGGGAGCTTAGTCTGCTCAATCTCTTCATGAATAGATTGCATGGATCGATACCGGACTTCATTGCCGAGCTGCCCGATTTGGAAACTCTAGGCCTGTGGGAGAACAACTTCACGGGGGCTATCCCAGAGAAATTGGGCCAGAATGGGAGGCTTCAAATACTGGACCTGTCCACCAATAAGCTCACTGGCTTGATACCTGAAAGCCTCTGCTCTGGTAATCAGCTGAGAATACTGATTCTGTTGAACAACTTCCTTTTTGGCCCAATCCCTGAGAGTCTTGGTAGGTGCTTAACCCTTAGCAGAGTGAGGATGGGAGAAAATTACTTGAATGGGAGCATACCTCAAGATTTCCTTTACTTGCCTGAGCTAACTCTGGTGGAGTTGCAGAACAACTATCTCTCTGGAGTTATTTCTGAGAACAGCAATAGCACCACGGCCACGAAGCCTGCTAAACTGGGGCAGCTGAATCTCTCCAACAACTGCCTCTCAGGAAGCCTGCCGTCCTCCATTGCAAATTTCTCTGATCTGCAAATGCTACTCATAAGCAGCAACCGCTTTTCAGGGGAGATCCCAGGGGAAATAGGTCAGCTAAAGCAGGTAACAAAGCTTGATTTCAGTAGGAACTCCTTTTCAGGCATGATACCACCTGATATTGGCAACTGTTCCATGCTTAACTATCTAGACCTGAGTCAGAATCAGCTGACAGGCCCAATTCCTACAGACATTTGCAGAATTCCAATCCTTAACTACCTAAATGTCTCCCGGAATCACCTTAGCCAGTCCATTCCAAAATTAATTGGGTCCATGAGAAGTCTCACTGTTGCTGATTTTTCCTTCAATAATTTCTCTGGTAGAGTGCCAGAGTCAGGCCAATTTGCCTATTTCAACGCGACTTCATTTGCTGGAAATCCGCTGCTATGCGGATCGGTGCTCAACCCATGTAATTTCACAAAAATTTCCGATGGAACAAGTCATGTTGCCAGGGATTTCAAATTAGTGGTGGCACTTGGCCTGCTGATCTGCTCTATGGTCTTTGCTGCGGGTGCCGTTGTCAGAGCTAGAGCCATTAGAAGAAGCAATGCCCATAAATGGAGGCTCACTGCATTTCAGAAGCTTGATTTCAGCATGGACAACATATTAGAGTGCCTAAAAGACTCAAATGTGATAGGGAGGGGAGGAGCTGGAACTGTCTATCATGGTACAATGCCTAATGGTGACGATATTGCAGTGAAAAGACTGATGGGGATTGGGAATCATAATGACCATGGCTTTGCCGCTGAGGTTCAAACCTTGGGGAACATCAGGCACAGAAACATAGTAAGATTGCTAGCATTCTGCTCCAACAAAGAGAGCAATCTTCTAGTTTACGAGTACATGGGGAATGGGAGCCTGGGTGAAATGTTGCACGGGAAGAGAGGTGCTTTTCTGGGATGGGATTTGAGATACAAGATTGCTGTTGAATCGGCTCAAGGGTTGTGCTATTTGCACCATGACTGCTCACCGCTTATCATCCACAGAGACGTGAAGTCCAATAACATACTCTTGGACTCAAATTTTGAAGCCCACGTAGCAGATTTCGGTTTAGCAAAGTTTCTGTACGATGGTGGCACCCTGGAGAGTATGTCTGCAGTAGTTGGCTCATACGGCTACATTGCACCAGGTAAAATCTTTCTCTCTCCTTTTTGTCACTGGATAGTTTTATGAATTTCTTGCATCCAGGGTTGGCATAAAGAGCTGCTTCTGCTGTCAGCATAACCTTGCTGTTTCCATCTTCTTTCATCAAAACGTAACTGAAGTTCATGAACTCTGGGTTCTCTATCAGCAAGAGTAGACCCCTAGTACTTTATGTTTGCCTTTAATAGAAGCTTGGGAGTTCCTAAGTCTGGCAATCACATCTAGGAAACACTTCTAAATCAGGATCATTAAAGATTTTGGCATTGGTCACCCTCCAAGTGACAGCAGAAAGTGCCTTTGAGTGCATTAAGATAAGATCTTACATTCATCCTTTTCTTGACATGATAATGCAAGTCAATGTCCTAATGATGAAACTTCAAATCCGGTGCGGACCTTAATTTTTCCTCTATGTAAAATGCATACATATTTTTTTAACAATTTTCTTTTAATGCATGAGCTGATCAGTTACAAGAAGCAAAGGCAACAATTTAGTCACTGGTTGCATTAAAAGCTGCAGGTTTCTTTCCTGATTCAGGCATTGCATTGAATGTTTCTTTTGGGCATACTGTATTTTGCTCTGTACCACTCTTTCTGTTCCTCACAACGTAGTGACAGGCCTCCCTTGACGTGTTGAGTTATCTCAGTAAAAGCAAAAGATGGCCAATTTTGTTCTATCAGAGCATTAGGCTCCATAAAGGATCCAGCTCAGCAGAATCCTGTGTCATCAGGAATCTGACGCACAAAGTTCTGTCACTAACTTGCTTATAGAAAAGCGTGAACTCCGCTTCAATGATTTGAAAATTAGAGTGTGTTTTCTGGGTCTCTGTGAAGATCACTTTATCTTTATGTCTAGAAAAGAGTTTATTAGACGTGCCTTTTCTCTTTATATGTCCTGATCCTTAAAACACCTTGATATTCCCCTTTACATATTTAAAACTTATTATTTCAGAAAACACACGCATCTATCTATATGTATGTATTTTATGAAGTTAGTACTATCTCAGTTGTTTGACGGTTCTTGCTTTTCTTGATGCAGAGTACGCATATACTTTGAAGGTCGACGAGAAGAGCGATGTGTACAGCTTTGGTGTTGTCCTTCTGGAGCTGATCACGGGGCGGCGTCCATTGGGGGACTTTGGTGATGGAGTGGACATTGTCCAGTGGGCGAAGATGGCAACGAACTGCACCAAAGAGCAAGTGATGGACATAATTGATGCTAGGCTTGGGCAGGTGCCCCAGGAGGAAGCCATGCACATGTTCTTCATTGCCATGCTATGCCTCCAAGAGCACAGCGTTGAGAGGCCCACAATGAGAGAAGTGGTGCAGATGCTATCGGAGTTCCCCACAAAGAGGACCACCCATTGATTGCCAACAGTCTTTGTTGCTAACTCACAAACTCAAGGAAAAGCAAGAAACTGACAGCAATTGTAAAACCACAAAAAGATGTTTTCAAGGGGGATTTCCTTGATGCTAATGGAACCACGTGAAGTTTATGGGGTTCAGCTAAGCCCTTCTGGGCTGATCCAAAGTTTGAGTTAAAAATAGAACTCAGAGCTCAATAAGAGCAATGTGGGCTCAGGCCCAAAGCCTGCCTATAATATGAAGTTGGGTATTTAAGAGTTGTTTAGTGTTTTTTATTTATATAGGTATTCGACACTAAATTTGCCAAGCCAATGTAAAAATAAGGTGTTTGTGTACGTCCATGGTGTCTAGCTTGTACCAATTTGTTGCTGTTAGGGGATGTCGGAGGGTAACATGCTTCTTGTACAATATCTTAATTGGTGTTTGGACGTCTTTTCCTTTATGTAATTGAACAAGTTTCTTCAATCTCTCTCTGTCTCATATATATATATATATATATATAGCTATAACTGATCACGTTACCAAGCCTCAACGGGATTTTACGTAATCAGATTGAAAGTCGGATTCACATATATAAGAATGATGGATCAATTTTTCATGAGAAAAGATTTCAGATTTTGGTTGAATTAGGATTTAACCATTTGGTTGCAAAGCTTCACAAGATTCACACATCCTTTTGTTTTTACGAAATACAAACTCATATTCAGGTCCTATTTTCATTATCAAGTTGCAGCAGTTAAGGTTGATATTCAGGATGGTAACCCGTAGCTACATCGATCGGACTAATAGAAATGATAAAATCATAGACTCTGCGAAGTATAAATGAAGAAACTTTTTTGGGTTATCATCAAAGCTTCTTTTACTACTGATGGCAGATGACCTTTGAGAAATGTATTTTCACGTAAAGTTCAAACCGATTGATCAAAACCCATGTACTGCAATATATGTGTTTATGACTGTCCATTTACTCTACGATGCGTAAGAGACAAGTAAACAGTGGACATGGTTTGGACAAAACACATAAATTCTTGAACTGTATCGTAGAAGAAATTCAACAACTGAAATAAGATCTCACTGCATACGAAATATTTAACTCAGAAAAGAACAAAAGAGGAGCTTCAATAAAGTAAGTATAATAAAGAACGCATTTAATGGTAGGCACACTTCTTTGAAAGAAAAACAAGAAAAGGGCAAAACGAAAGGAAGAGAGATCAGAGGCTGACCAGCGGATTGCCATTTCCAAAGAAGGCAGAAGATCAGGGAAATAAAGGCTGGATGGGGACTGGACTCATTAAAGGTTTTGGTCCAGACTCCATGAGACCCAATGCCAAGGTGCTCGATCCCTACAGGTCCTGCCCTGCCCACTCAATAAAGAGATCCACCTAATCATCTGATGCTCATCCCTGAAAATGACCCAAGATCCCAACCACCAACTTCATTGAAGATTGAAGCAGCAATTATTGATCCACAGAGAGAGAGAGAGAGAGAGAGAGAGAGAGAATATGGTCCACAGCAGATTTTGAGCCCACGGGAGGATATGCACGGACCATTGTCACAAATATCGGTGTTCTTCCCAGCAAAGGGCAAAAAAATGGGGAAATGTGAAAAAAAATTGTTTTTCTTCAAATTTTTTGAGGTTTCTTTTATTATATTTCTGTATTGTTTATTTTTTTTTTCAATTTACCCAGATTCTCCCAAGTAACACAAATTTCAAGACCTATACACGGAAGAAAGCTTTCAGATAAAAATCTGGATACTTTTTTGTGAAAACGTGTGGATTCCCATGATCCCATCCGATATCTGATTGCACCTGGACCAATTGTAGTATCATTTAGATCATGACCCTTTTGCTTGGTCCAACATGGTTTAAAGAGTACCCTCTGATTTCATAATTTACTTCTTAACTTTTAACCATAAAATTGATGGTAATGATGATGATGATAGCGTTGATGCATCCAGTGGCACCATCAGCTTAGAGACAATGAGACCACGTCCTTCATATTATAAGGGAATTTACAAGTGTTTCCAAATATTGCTCCTAAATAAAGGAAGCCGTTACAGTGAAGTTTTTTTGTAATATTTTTCATGTAATTTTTTTATCATTTTGAAGTGTAAATAATTTCTTTTATAACACTTTTTTTTTTGTTATCTCTCTCTCTCTCTCTCTCTCTCTCTCTCTCTCTCTCTATATATATATATATATATATATATATATATATATATATATATATATATATATATATATATATATATATATATATATATATATATATATATCCTTAAGATGCAGAATCCATAAAGAACCATATTGGTAATTGATCTTTTTAAAGTAGATGATTGAGAACAAATTAAAGAGAAAAAGTTGTTAACTAATCCTAAATGACTAAAGTTCTATCTCCTTTTCTTTCTTGATTTTCTATCAGCTATCCGTCTTAAAAAGATGAACGACCAAGACTTATTCCTAAGGGTCACATACCTACCAAGATAAAAATTTTTGTATGGCTAATATATAAGTAGATGTAGCTATTACAAGTAACCGCCATAGCCGTAGCTGGTGGATGCAACAACCATAGTCAAAACCATTTGCAAAACGTCAATAGCCACATGAGCTAATGCTGCGGTCACCTTATTACAAGCCACAAGGGAGACCAAGGCTAAAATACTTTCTGCCACGGTTGGGCTTTATTGGCCATGGTTTAGGCTGTGGCTAAAAGCCCTTTTCGTCGTAATGATTTCTGCAAACATTCAGCTTTCAAACGGATTATCCTTCTCCAAAGGCTCTCATACTAGTAGTTTCTGACTAAGAAGATGGTGGTGGTATTTGGCATATGGACTCTGAGCATATCATGTATACTTCATGGCGGTACAACAGGCCTTGAACAAAGTTCAACTATCATTCATGAATAATGGCCATGTGCAGATACTTGAGGCATGTTAAAAGGGTGAGAATATTGCATTATACCATCTCATAATATTTCATATATGGTTGATGTACCTCTTGACATACTCCTGGTTGATGCCTGGTAACAAGGCAGAGCTAGATTTTTTTTTTTTTTTTTTTTTTTTTTTATGAAGCATTAAATATATGGTTAACAAATTTTCAATAGTCCTCGAGGTAGTGACTCGGATCTGTATAACTGGAACCAAATCCAACTGGATCCAATCATTGAAAATAAGGTTTTATAATAGGCTGTGTGGGGCATATGCCCCATAAAGACTTCACTTATCTATGCCCCTGCCTAAAGTCTGCCACAAAGCTCAAATAGACTAGTTTTGTGGACTTCTTCACTTGTTTTGCTTATATTATGTGAAATTAAAACATCAAAAGTTTGAAGACTTGCAAATTTTTTTGGAACTTGTTGAGAAGAACCTTGAAAGATAAATTGAAGCCTTGCAAAGCGATTGGTGTGGAGATTCAAGACATGCGGCTGAACATTCGAAAGTGTAGTAAGGACCATTGAATGACATACCCCCCCATATGCATGAATAAAGCGAGTCTGTTGAGCAGAAGCAGAAGCAGAAGCACAAGCATATCGTTGAGACTTTTAAGCTCACCAATCTTGACCAAACTGAGATAGAACTGGGGAATGTGCCCTTAAAACGACAACCAATTTAATTAATAGCTAGGCTCCTCTTCAAGAATGAACCTGATCTATATAAACTTCTCAAAATTTTTGGCTGCTCTTGCTATGTTTTCCCACAACCATTCAACACTCCAATTCGATAGTCAACTGAATATGTTTTTAGATATATACGCAACATTTGGTGCAAATGCTGAATTAGCTGAAACCTTTTTTCTTCTAAAGTCATTGTGAGTCAAGATATTGTTTTTCATGAAAATAAATTTTCCTTCCAATTCATCAAGACGTTTCACCTATCCCTGTAAATCAGTTCCTATATGAGGTTACTTCAACCCCTCGCAGGAGCACACCACCGTCTACCCCCAGTTTTTTTTGTTTTTCTTAACCTCTTGTAAGCTCATAAACATCCCAATGGCATCAAGCTGTAGATTGATTGCAATCTTGGATATCGTAAAGCTTGGTTAATTGCAAAAATGTAAGCTTAGGAAAAGGGCCTCAACCACTTCCATCTCATTGTAAAACCCTCGAAATTCCCTTCTTCCTACTGTCACCCTGTTAGGTTGGTAAATTAAACAGCTGAGTCTGTAAAATGCATGGATATATCTGGAATATTTCGGCAACAGATTTTGCAGAATATCAGTGGGCTATGAAAAACAGTAGGCAAGGTCATTGCCACAAACATCATGTATACGATTGGGGAGAGTCTTGTTGTCCCCTTATTTGAAGCAACAAGAGAGATTTCTAGAGAGTTAAAATAAGATATTGAGAGAGAGAAAGCTTCTATTTATTAATTAAGGTTTTCTCTTGTTTTGTGAAGTTTGTGGGAGAAGAAGGAATGATTTGTTGTGAAAAGGCCATCACTCTTGATTAAATGATATTTTTTTCAATCTTTACTCTTTCTTTGTTTTATTCTATCTTTCTTGTGGTGGTTTGTGGACTTTTGGAGCATAGACATTGTATATTCAGTTCTTATACTCAATTCCATATTACATAATAGATTGTTACCGAGTTGCTCTCAACACCATTTCATTTGAAGAGGATTTTCTATGTTAAAATTAGTGTCTCCCTTATCTTACTTGAGGCTAGTATTTCGTTGCTTGTTGCATTCTTGTGCTTGAAAAATATATAAAATAGAGAAAATAAGAGCCAAATGATTTTTTTGAGCCATTGATTTGGAGGGTTTCTTCTTTTTCTTCATGAGTTTTCTTGAGGAAAAAAAGAGATAAATAAAGGGAGAGTCTTGTTCTCCATTCATTTGAAGCAACAATTTGGAGAGATAAAGTAAAAGATTGAGAGAGAGAATGCATCTATTTATTGTTTGGGGCTTTGTCTTGTTCTTTTCTCCTTGTTTTATGAATACTGAAAAAAATTAAAAAAAAAAATTGTTGTCAAAAGGCTAGCACTGTTGATTATGTGATATTTTCTCAATCCTCACCTTTCATTTACTTTATTGTATCTCTCATGTGTTGGTTTGTGCTTTTTTGAG
Source organism: Nymphaea thermarum (assembly GCA_011799765.1). Lineage (NCBI taxonomy): Eukaryota > Viridiplantae > Streptophyta > Magnoliopsida > Nymphaeales > Nymphaeaceae > Nymphaea > Nymphaea thermarum. The sequence goes on along the minus strand of JAANDH010000150.1, from coordinate 98,354 downwards.
TGTAGACATTGTATAGTGTCTTCTTGTAGTCATTTTCATATTACATAATAGTTTTTTATTTGGCTGTTCTCAACACTATGGGCTTTACCTGTCATTTTGAGATGATTTTCATGTTAAAATTAATATCTCACTTATCTTGTTTCAAATTATTATTTTGTTGCATGTTACACTTTGTGCATTAAAATATAGACAAGGAAGAGAAAAAAAGGGGATCCTGACTTTTTTTTTTTTTTACTCTTGATTTTTCAGGGTTCCTTGTTCTTTTTGGTGAGTTTTCTTGAAAAGAGAAAAATACAAAGATTGGGAAAGTATCATTCCTCACTCATTTAAAGCAACAAGAGAGATTGTTAGAGAGAGAGAAAGTGAGAGATTGAGAGAGAGAAAGCCTTTATTTATTGTTTGAGGCTTTTTTTGTTCTTTTCTTCATGTTTTGTGAAGATTGAGACAATAAAAAAAAGTACTTTTGTTATATATTATTCTTGATTAGATGATCTTCTCTCACCCTTCACTCTCGGTTTGCTTTATTGTATCTCTCTTACGGAGATTTATGGGCTTTTGAAGTATAGGCATCGTATATTACCTAGTTATAGTCATTCTCATACTACATAGTTGATTGTTATTGGATTACTTTCAACCCCATGGTCTTGACCTTTCATTTTGAGATGATTTTCCATGTTCTCTTATTTTGCTTGAGGGTTTTTCTCTTTTTTTTTTTCGCAATCTTGTGTATTAACATATTTATAAGAGAGAAATAAAAGAAGAGCCGGATGAGTTTTTTGAACTCTTGAGTTTGCAGGGTTTCTTTTTCTTGCTGAGTTCTTCTTCAGTAAGAAAGATAACGATTGGGAGAGTCTTATTCTCCACTCATTTGAAGCAACAAGATGGATTGTTAGAGAGAGAAAGTGATATTGAAAGAGTGAAGGCTTTTATTTATTGTTTGAGGGTTTTCTTGTTTTTTGTTCTTGCTAGTAAAGATTGGGGTAATAGAAAGATAAATTTTGTTATGGAAAGACCATCACACACTCTCTCGTGATGGTTTGTAGGCTTTTGCAGTGCTCTAATTCCATATGAATCAGTACGGAGACATTGTGCCTTGTCTTCTTGCAGTCATGTCCATATATATAGTGGATTGTTCTTGATCTGTTTTCAATCCCATGTTTTTTACTTTTTATTTTGAAAGGAGTTTTCATGTTAAAATTGTTCTTTCTAATCAAGTTGAAGTTATTATTTCATTTGTTTTACTCTCTTACGTAATATATATAATCAAAATTTAATTTTTGGACCACAACGTGTGTGTAGTTATAATTTATGGAAGAACAAAATAAAAAACTCTTATTTCTAAATGATATGTATCTTTTCATATTTACTACTCAAAAGCCCAAGTATATGAGATGAAAGATGAGAGTTTGAGCATGAGCAAGTATACGGTTTAATTCAAAAAAATTTTGATGAAAATGTTTATGATCATATTTAATATTTCTCAACATAAGTGTCATGAGAGCTCATGGTTGAAGAATGAATTTGAGTACCACTTATAAGATTAATTTGAATGGCACAAATTATAATTTTTGATAGAACAAAATAAAGTGCCTCTTATTTCTAAAGGCTATGCATCTTTCTGTATTTGCTACCCAAACGGTAGAATGTAAGAGTGGCGAAAGATGATAGTTTGAGCATGAGCTAGTATGCAGTTTCATTCAATAATCTGTTGATAAAATGTTTATAATCATACTCAACATTAAAATTACATAAACATATTGTGGTCCAAACATGAAAATTTATATGTTTCAAAACCGGCAACAACAAATTATTTTTCCTCAGATAGATGGTGCAACTTAAGTATAAGGAAGGAAATTCTATAGTCGATCACTTGAATGACTTTCAATGACTTATTAATAAATTGTCTGACATGAGTATTAATTTGAGAGTGAAGTTGTAGGGTTATGAATGCTTGCTACTCTGTCGGATTCATATGAGACATTTAACGTTTCACTCACTAACTATGTTCTAAATAGTGTTGTCTTTATTAAGCTTCTTATAGTTAGAACTTTTAAATAAAGAGATGAGAATAAAAGCGCATGGTTACAATCAAAGGTGTTTGTCACTGAGAAGGGGGAGAAGCAAATTCAGCGTTAGAAAGGTAAAAACAAAAGTCGAAGCAAATCGACGTGAATAATGCAATCCAGGCGAGAAGGGGCACATCAAGAAATATTGGTTTCAGTTGAAGATAGAAAATAAAAGTAATGCAAACCAAGAATTAATAATGAAAATAATGGTAATTGCATCGCCACAACTATACGTAATGATTGATAATGGTCCCTCTTTCTATGTCACTTCAAATCAAGAATATTTATGACCTATATTTCTAGTAATTATTGAGTTGTGAAATGGTATTGATGGTTTGTCACAGGTTGTTAGTGTTGGTGTTGATGATGTGCATTTACAAACCAACAATGGAATTGTGTTGAAGCTCGAGGATGTAAAACATGTATTCTGCATACACCAATTTTCGAATAAGTAATGCATGTGACATAGAATGAAAAATCCAGATTGTGGTATAAGAGGTTGAGTCACATGTGTGAGAATGATCTTGATTGTTTAACTAAAAAAATATACCTCTTGAGATGAAGAAAGAAAAGCTAGAAAGATGTATCATTGCTTAGTCGAAAGCAAATGATAGTTTCATTTAAAAATTATCTATCTTCAAAGAAGAAGAAATTGTTAGGGCACTCAGATGTTGTGGTTCATTGAAGGCTAGTACACATCGTGGTACGCATTATTTTGCCTATTTCATTGATAATTATTCAACAAAGTTATAAGCCTATATTTTAAACAGGAAAGACCAAGTGTTTGAATTATTCAAATAATTTCATGTTCTTTTTAAAAGACAGACACAAACAAAGAAAATTGACATATAAACGTAATGAAATGTCAGTAAATATTTGGGTTCATCTAAAGAGTATTAGTGGATGCATGACATAAGAGATCAAAAAACACCTTCTAAGACTCATCAGTTGAATGACGTAGCTGAAAAGTTGATTAAAACCCTTAGTAAAAGAGTCAGATGATGTCGACTGAGGCGCAATTGTCTAATTCTTTTTGGGGTGAAGCTCTATGTACTGCTACATATGTGATACATCTATCTATTACCTCATGTATATTTAGATGGTGATATATCTGATAGAATTTAGTCTGGTAAGAAAATGAACTATGGTCATTTACATGTTTTTGGATACAAAGTGTTTGTGCATGTTCCAAAAGATAAAAATATCTAATTTGAAAGCAAAGACACGTCATGATGATATTGAGAATGACTAGTCAGAAACATAGATGTAGTTTTTATGACCCCCGCAAAAAGAAGGATGTTTTTCATAAAATTGTTAATATAGCCCATAAGTAAACTTCTGTTAACTTAAGTTAACTTAAGTCAAATGATAAACATGTAATTTGGTGACAGAAGGTATTGCTACTACACATCTCTAATTTTACTCCATCTAGCTAGATAGATAGCCAACCTCATCATATTCGAGAGAGAGAGAAAGAGCGATGGAGCCAACCAGCTGTTAAAGCCTCGAAGATGAATGTCACGTACTTTTTCTTATTTACCAATAGCTCATCTTGGTGTTTTCTCCTACGCACAGTGAACAATAAAAGTGTCTTTGTTTTTTAATCAAACGATTGGATGCAATTTGGTTGATATCTATTTATTTTTTTCTCGGTAAAACTTTGTTGAGATTCAATTAGGACAATCAATGGGCTCTGCATGCATGCTTGATTCTACCCTTGACTCATCCAAATTAACCTATTGGTGACATTTATTGCTCGTCTCCTGACAGTATCGTGCCAAGTTTGTTTGCTATTTCCTGAAATTCCTTTCTCTTTTGTCTGTGTTCTAGTTTGTTTAAGCAACCTCTTCTACTCTATTCAGTAACAATTTTTTTGTTGAGTATACAGATATACACACCCCAGTAGTTTAATACAGTGGACACAAGAATATTCTTCCCATCATTTGCATAATTCATCCCCAAACTGAAGTGATGTGGTACGCATATATAGATTAATGTTGAACTGATTTTGGCATTCTTAGCGCCTCACTTTGCTAAGCCAAGGCCTATTCTTCATTCTATACTGTCAGACTAAATATACAATTTCATGTGATCATGGACAAAGTGGCCAACCTGAATCCCAGTTAGTCCTATTACTTGGATCTTGTAAAGGACAAAACACATCATATTATGAAGTAGTCATATTGTTATTTTTGTTTCCCTTGTAGTCAAGCTACGGTACTTTGGCCGATCACTCCAGCCAGCTAATCTATCGAATAGATACAAGAACAACAATGATGGAAATATAAAAGATAGAAAAATAATTGGTATGCAACTTTTATAATTTGAAATTAGATTTCCATTCTTGTATTGAGTGCTTATTCTTGGTACCACGGTGGTATTGGTGATGGTTTTGTGTATGTGTACAGCTCAATTGTTATTATGAATACAAAGGTTAAGAGAACCTCCCTCCCTCGTAGGATTGCATCGAAAATAAGCAGATCCAGATATAACGTGTCCAGCTCTATATCCAGCAGATTTGAAATCAAACCAAGAGCACGACACATTGATCATAGCTTAGATATTAAAATTTTAAAGTAAGGAAGACTTGGGTTGCGATTTCAGAAAGTCATAAAGGTATATATAGACGCGCATACACAAACGCAAAACTAGTTCAACGTTTAGCCCTATAAATGTACTCAGAGAAAGGGAAAGATAAATAGATGAGTTTCGGGGAAGATATCATACAGAAATTGTGGATTAAATGTTCCGTCGAATTTTAAATAACAAAAGATTGTCCAAGTTTTGACCATCTTATGATAAGAACAAATAGGCGCTACCATCCATATAGGTGGCTATTTGGAAGTGGATTAGCACCAACCATGCTTGCCCAAGTGAAAATTTGTTGTATTTGAAAGGCCCTTGTCTCCAAGCTTTACATGACCATATAAATACGTAAATAAGTGTTTAAAAAATTGCTCTCTTTTCAACCAATATCATCATGTGATTGCTTTGATTTAAGGCAATTAAGAACAATGCTTTTTTTGTGAATTCTACGTATCTGTCAAAACCAATATCATTTTGTAATCGTTGATTTAAGTGCTCTTTGCTTAAACAATAAGAATCCCTTGAGTGGTTCTATGATAAATAGGTGACTTTTCTTTCAATTTTTTTTTTGTCATTGATTTCTATGTGCCCTTTATTTTTTGACTTTGCTTTATGTGTTGTTTTATTTTCTTTGTATTCTTACTTTTATATGTTTCTTATGGTTAGCAGAGACATGAAAAATAGGCAAGCAGATTATCCGCCTCATATCCCACCTAATCCAGAGAATTATCTATATTTAAATGTGGAGAACATGTAGTTTTTATTTACAAAAAACCTGACTCAATTTGATGTTCGTTTTTACTTTGCCTTTGTGCAAGCAACATACAGAAGGTTGGCTGTAAATTTAACTTGCCAACAATAAGAAAAAATGCACGACAATGGATTTCAAATTGCATTGAGGAAGATGACATAAAAAATAAAGTTATTGTGGTGAAGAAGAAGTCTCCAGATACTGTTACCATTCCACGTATCACCTGTAAGCCTTATTCTAATGAATTAGAGGAAAACCAACTTAAGTGGTCGTCGCTTCATAGAAACGACAGTGGTGATCTTTGCCTTCAATATCAATATGTGATTGTTTTGATTTTAATGCTGTAAAAACAATCTTTTTTTGTGAATTCTACGTATCTATCAAAACCAATACTGTTCGATTTAAGTGCTCTTTGCATGAATAATACAAATCTCTTGAGTGGTTCCACTATAAATAGGTGAGTTCTCTTTTAATGTTTTCTCTCTTTGTTTTATGTGTGCTCTTCATTTTTTTGTCTTTGTTTTGTGTTGTTTTATTTTCTTTGTCTTATTACTTTTATTGTTTCTTTTGGCTAGCAAAAACAATGAAAGAAACATGAGAAGTAGGCAGACAGATTATCTGCCTCCTATCTCGCTTGATCCATAGAATTATTTAGATTTAGATGTGGAGAACATGTTGTTTTTATTTACGAAGAAGCTAAGTTAATCCGATGCTCGTTTCCACTTTGCCTTTATTCAAGTAGTGTATAGAAGGTTGGTTGTAAATTTAATTCCTCAACAACAAGAATAAGTGCACAACAATAGATTTGACATTGCATTGAGGATGAACAACATAAAAATTAATGTAATTGTGGTGAAGAATAAGTTTCGACATACTGTTATCATTCTACGTACCACCTGGAAACATTACGCTGATGAATTAGAGGAAAAACAGATTGAGTGGTGGTGTTTTTATAGAAAAGGCAGTGGTGAGCGTTGCCTTCGATATCATCATGTGATTGTTTTGATTTTAATACAGTTAAAACAATATTTTTTTGTGAATTCTACGTATCGGTCAAAACCAATATTGTTTTTGTAACTGTTTAATTTAAGTGCTCTTTGCATTAACAATATGGATATTTTGAGTGGTTCATTATAAATAGGTGAGGTCTCTTTCAAAAAAAAAATTCTTTGTTTTTTGCATGCCCTTCATTTTTTTAACTTTGTTTTGTGTGTCTTATTTTCTTTGTTTTTTACTTTTATATTTTTCTTTTGGCTAACAGAAACACTGAAAGAGACATGAAAAATAGGCAGACAGATTATTAGCGTATAGAAGGTAGAATGTAAATTTAACTCCCCAACAACAAGAACAAGTGCTCAGCAATGAAATTAAAATTGCATTGAGGATGAACAATATAAAAGATAAAGTTATTGTGGTGAAGAAGAAGTCTCGACATACTGTTATCATTCAACGTATCACCTTGAAGCCTTATTCTAATGACCCCCACAAGAAGAAGGATGTTTTTCATAAAATTGTTAATATAGCCCATAAGTAGACTTCTGTTAACTTAAGTCAAATGATAAACACGTAATTTGGTGACAGAAGGTATTGTTACACATCTCTAATTTTACTCCATCTAATAGATAGCTTCTTTCCTACTCTCTTCAGCTTCCTTGTTTTCACAACCATAACCATCGGGCAAGCAAAATCCCTGATCTCCCATGCCTTCCACACTAACAGTTGCAAGTGTTATCTTCCTCTAGGCGTTTGCTCGTCTGCCAAGGTAGGCATTGAACATTGATGCATTAGGATCAGATCTGGATCTATTCAGAATTGAAAGAGAGCTCCAAGTGACCCAAGTATTGATCTAATGTCGATCCACCTTATTCCAATCTAATCTAAGTCGCAACATAATGTTCCTCCACTTCCACCAATATGCCAGCGAAGCGATGGCATGAGCCAGACATTGGGTTTTTCAAAAAAAAAAAAAAAACTCATGGAAAGAGAAGCGATGGGCCTCCGCCAACTTGCAGAGACTGCTCTTACGCCTGTCCAACTTTAAAATGTTAACGTGAAACATTGCTGTTCTTTGAAGCCTATGCAGTATAGTATAACTTATCCTTTTATCCCCAGGTCTCTCGTTATATATGTTAAAAGAAACAGGGACAGTTTTTTTCGTTAAGAGATTCATTATATTCGAGAGAGAAAGAAAGAGCGAGGGAGCCAACCAGTCGTTGAAGCCTCGAAGATGAATGTCACGTACTTTTTCTTATTTACCAATAGCTCGTCTTGGTGTTTTCTCCTACGCACAGTGAACAATAAAAGTGTCTTTGTTTTTTAATCAAACGATTGGATGCAGTTTGGTTGATATCTATTTATTTTTTTCTCGGTAAAACTTTGTTGAGATTCAATTAGGACAATTGATGGGCTCTGCATGCTTGATTCTATCCTTGACTCATCATCAAATTAACCTATTGGTGACATTTATTGCTCGTCTCCTGACAGTATGGTGCCAAATTTGTTCGCTATTTCCTGAAATTCCCTTCTCTTCTGTCTGTGTTCTAGTTTGTTTAGGCAACCTCTTTTACTCTATTCAATAACTATTTTTTTGTTGAGTATACAGATATACACACCCCAATAGTTTAATACAGTGGACACAAGAATATTCTTCCCATCGTTTGCATAATTCATCCGCAAACTGAAGTGATGTGGTACACATATATAGATTAATGTTGAACTGATTTTGGCATTCTTAGCCCCTCACTTTGCTAAGCCAAAGCCTATTCTTCATTCTATACAGTCAGAATAAATATGCAATTTCATGTGATCATGGACAAAGTTGCCAACCTGAATCCCAGTTAGTCCTATTACTTGGATCTTGTAAAGGACAGAACACATCATATTACTAACTAGATAGATTGTTATTTGTGTTTCCCTTGTAGTCAAGCTACGGTACTTTGGCCGATTACTCCTGCCAGCTAATCTATCGAATAGATACAAAAACAACAATGATGGAAATATAAAAGATAGAAAAATAATTGGTATGCAACTTTTATAATTTGAAATTAGATTTCCATTCTTGTATTGAGTGCTTATTCTTGGTAGCACTGTGGTATTGGTGATGGTTTTGTGTACGTGTACAACTCATTTTAATCATCTTCTATGCAAACTGGGTGTCACAAATCTTTACACACCAGTTTGAGGGGGAGTGTTAAATTTAGTTGTAACGTTGGATCAAGAGGTCGCATAATCCAATCGACCTTACAACGTTCAAAATTTCCAACGTCACTCTCAAACGTCTCTCCTCTCTCAAACGTCTCTCTTCCTCTCCTTTCCAAGTTTCACACATTCTTGTTAAGGATGTTTCCTCTTGTACCATTGTAATAAAATCATTGTATATATATGGCACAATGGAATGAAAGGAATTAATTGACTCGCCTATTCTACCTTGAGTCTTTCCCTCCTTTACATTTCTTCCTCCTTACGTCTTTCATGAGGAAAATTCACATCCATCAAGTTATCACCTGCCTGCCTCAGTCCAGTACTGCAGCACTGAGATTGTATGGCTTTTGCTATGGATGTGGTTTTGATGATCACAGCAAGGAGTTCAAGGTACTTCATGTGTGGGATGTTCAAGCGTGTCGGAAAGCAGCTTCGGTTAGAACTCGAGTACATGATGATGAAGATGAAGTTTACTACCATGAGATACTAAGCTTACGTAAAGATTGTTCTTGGAGGCAGCTGGGTCGATTGCCGTTTCGCAGAAGAGTACGTGTGCCATAGTGATTATGATAGTGAATGCTTTCCAGATCATGATCCAAGGATACTGATTATGGGAGAGCATGAAATCTTGCTCCGTTTCTTCGGGGAAGGTCCGATGCTTCTCTATGATTTGGAGGTGAAAACGTTTCGAAAGTTTGTTGTTGATGGGGATGAGAACATTTTTTTGTCACAACGGCCTCCCAAGTCCCACCTACATTTATGAACAACATCCTGCGTCTGTCTATTTCGTTTTTGTGGTTTCTCTTTGTTTTCTGTGTGCCCTTTTTTTTTCTTTGCTTATTTTCTTTGTTTTTTTACTTTTGTCTGTTTCTTTTGGCTAGCAAAGACACTAAAAGAGACATAAAAAATAGAGAGACAAATTATTTGCCTCCTATCCCACTAATCTGGAGAATTATCCAGATTTAAATGTGGAGAACATGCAGTTTTTATTTCCACTTCACCTTTGTGCAAGCAGTGTGTAGAAGGCTGACTGTAAACAAGAACAAGTGCATGGAAATGAATTTGAAATTGCATAGAGGATGGACAATACAAAAGGTAAAGTTATTGTGTTGAAGAAGAAGTTTCGAGGTACTGTTATCATTCTACGTACCACCTGGAAGTCTTATTCTGATGAATTAGAGTAAAACAAAATTAAGTAATGGTGCTTGTATAGAAAAGACAGTGGCGAGCATTGCCTTCAATATCATCATGTGATTGTTTTAATTTTAATACAGTAAAAAACAATTTTTCATTTTTGACTTCCATGTATCTGTCAAAGCCAGTATCACTTTCATAACCATTGATTTAAGTGCTCTTTGCATAACCAATAAAAATCTCTTGTGTAGTTCCATTATAAATAGGTGAGTTTTCTTTTAAATTTTTTTTTGTCTTTGTTTTCTATGTGCCCTTCGTTTTTGTCTTTGATATGTGTGTTTTTTTATTTTCTTCATTTTCTTTTGTTTTATTTTCTTCATTTTCTTACTTTTATATGTTTCTTATGGTTAGCAGAGACATTGAAAGAGACACAAAAAATAGGTAGATAGATTATCTGCCTCCTATCCCACTTAATTCGAAGAATTATCTATATTTAAATGTGGAGAACATGCAGTTTTTATTTACAAAAAAACTCACTCAATTTGATGTTCATTTCTACTTTGCTTTTGTGCAAGTAGTGTATAGAAGGTTGGCTGTAAATTAAAATCACCAATAAGAATAACAAGTGCACAAAGTATATTTGAAATTACATTGAGGATTGACAACATAAAAAATAAACTTATTATGGTGAAGAAGAAGTCTCGAGATATTGTTACCATTCCATGTATCACTTGGAAACCTTATTCTCATGAATTAGAGGAAAATGAAATTAAGTGATTGTGGTTTTATAGAAACAACAATGGCGATCTTTGCCTTCAATATCAACATGTGATTGTTTTGATTTTAATGCAATTAAAAACAATCATTTTTTTGTGAATTTTACGTATATGTCAAAACCAATATCTCTTTTGTAATTGTTTGATTTAAGTACTCTTTGCATGAACAATATAAATCTCTTAAGTGGTTCCATTATAAATAGATGAGTTATCTTTCAATGTTTTTGTCTTTGTTTTATGTGTGTTCTTTATTTTTTTGTCTTTGTTTTGTGTGTTATTTTATTTTCTTTGTTTTCCTACTTTTATCATTTCTTTTGGCTGACAGAAACACTAAAAGAGACATGAAAAGTAGGCAGAGAGATTATCTACCTCCTATCTCGCTTAATCCTAAGAATTATTCATATTTAAATGTGGAGAACATGTTTTTTTTATTTACGAAGAAGCTGAGTTAATCAGACATTTATTTCCACTTCACTTTTGTGCAAGTAGCGTATAGAAGCCTGATTGTAAATTTAATTTCCAACAACAAGAACAAGTGCATGATAATGGATTTGAAATTGTATTGAGGATTGAGAACATAAAAGGTAAAATTATTGTGATAAAAAAGAAGTCTCGAGATACTGTTATCGTTCTACGTACCACCTAGAAACCTAATTCTGATGAATTAGAGGAAAACCAAATTAAGTGGTGGTGGTTTATAGAAAAGACAATGACGAGCCTTGTCTTCAATGTCATCATGAGATTGTTTTGAATTTAATGCAGTTAAAAATAATAGTTTTTTTTGTGAATTCTACATATCTATTAAAACCAGTATTGCTTTTGTAAATGTTTGATTTAAGTGCTCTTTGCATTAACAGTATGGATCTCTTGAGTAGTTCCATTATAAATAGGTGATGTCTCTTTTAATTTTTTTTTTGTTTTCATTTTCTGCATGCTCTTCATTTTTTTAACTTTGCTTTTTGTGTCATTTTATTTTCTTTGTTTTATTACTTTTATTTGTTTCTATCGGTTAGCAAAGACACTGAAAGAGACATGAAAATAGGTAGACAAATTATTTGCCTCCTATCTCCCTTTATCCAGATTTAGATGTGGAGAACAAGCAGGTTTTATTTACGGAGATACATATTTTCTTGTAGGTGTAGAAGTAGTTCTCTTCCCTTTACTTGAGGCAGCCATACTATAATAACAAAGATAATGAAACAAGCAAGTAACTTAAAGTCTTAAATATACTAGAAACAGAATCATTTGAATGAGGGTGAAATAGAAACATAAAACATAAAACAACATATAACACGTGAGGGTGAAACATAAATCTTCTCATCAAGGGAATTGGATTTGATAATAGTCTTGTGTGCGGATCCTACAGACTTGTGGTGTCTTTGCTTCAACCTATGAAACTTTTCATTGTCATCAGATGCTGTAAGAGTTCAATTATATCAACAAAGAGCAATTATTATTTAGAAAAACATAATTATAATATGGAATAAACATAATATTATATAATCATATCAATGACATATAAAACAGAAATAATGTAACAAAGTCTGTTGATATTTTTGATTGACTGCCATTGTCTAGCATGGCCATTCCCTTGACTGCCATTCCCGTCGATAATGGAATAGCAATAGCAAAATGGGGATAAGTAACAATGGGGACATCATCAAATTAATCCATGCTAGACAATGCATAATCATAGAATGGTGTCTTTATCAGCTTGGCAGCATTTTCTCAACGGCAAGAAGTAAATAGGAAAGACCTTTTTCGGTTGAGGGTACTCGAGAGTAGAGAGGTTCACATTAATGAAACTGGCAAAGATTTCAACAATAAAAAGAGGTGCAATTGACAGAAAAGAGATAATCTATAATTTGTAATACGCAAAATATAGTTAACCGTGCTTACCTGTTAGCAATACGTCAATGTGTCAGTGGAATCCCCAATTCTCCTACTCTGTGTGATCACTGTTATAAGCATAACAATCATAATAGGAAAAAGGGGGAAAGTCACAATAATCATGATCGAGCATCATCATTCATCACACTCATAAAATGGCATAACATGGAAGCGAGCAATAAATAATAATTAGCAAAGAGGAGCATTACCCATTTTCTGCGAAATCAAAATGATTTCAGACGTCGTTTGGGAGCTCCTCCCGTTGTCACCGCCCAAGGCAAGCACCTGCCGTCGCCTCCGTTGCTGGTTGCCATCCACTGGTCGTCCGTCGCCGCCGCCGTCGCCACCACCAGTCATCGAAGCTTTTCAGAAGAAACAAAGGCAGAGAAGGAGAACCGGAGAAGAAGACGAGCGTCAGGCAAAAAAATTAGGAACTTAGATTTACGTTTTTTTTTATCGAATTATGGTTTGGATCGGGTTTCGACCCGAAACCATATCTAAATGTACCACTGCGTACCGCCATACCGGCATACCAGTACCAGTACACGGGCCTCCCAGGCATACCGCGGTGACATAGCTTACAAGGACAAACTTGGGTAGGCCACTACAAGTACTGCAGATTAGACTCCATCTAGATAGATAGATAGATAGATAGATAGATAGCTAAGCTTAGTTCCTACTCTCTTTAGGTTCCTTCAAAACCATAACCATCGGGCAAGCAAAATCTCATACCTCCCATGCAGCAATACCTTCGGCCTCCAAATTACATGTTTATCATTTGACTTAAGTTAACAGAAGTTTACTTATGGGCTAGATTAACAATTTTATGAAAAGCGTCCTTCTTATTGTGGGGGTCATAAAAAGTGGTTTCCTTTTCTAAATTATAGACAAAAGGCAAAGTTTTGAGAGAGCAAAGTGGGGAAAATGAATGCAAGAATCAACGATATATAGATGAAATTATCCATTCGAAGAAGTTGAGAAATGAATATTGTGGGCTATCGTATGGTGCATAACAAGTCACAGGGTTCTTTCTGTTCTGTTAACATAAGCACTCTTGCACTTTAGAGTCGCCGTGCTCCCAACACAACACGGTGAGTCTTCAAACGGGAGAAGCATCTATTAAAAGAGAATTCATTTATTTATAATAAAACCACTCAAGAATTCATATTGTTCATGCAAAGAGCACTTAAATCAAACATTTACAAAAGCAATACTAGTTTTATTAGATACGTAGAATTCACAAAAAAGTATTATTTTTAATTGCATTGAAATCAAAATAATCACATGATGATATTGAAGGCAAGGCTCGCCACTGTCTTTTCTATAAAACCACCACCACTTAATTTAATTTTCCTCCAATTTATCAGAATAAGGTTTCCACGTGGTACGTAAAATGATAATAGTATCTCGAGACTTCTTCTTTATCATAATAATTTTACCTTTTATGTTTTCCCTCTTCAATGCAATTTCAAATCCATTGTCGTGCACTTGTTCTTGTTGTTGAAAAGTTAAATTTACAATCAGTCTTCTATACACTACTTGCACAACAGCGAAGTGGAAACAAACGTCGGATGGACTCAACTTCTCTGTAAATAAAAACATGTTCTCTATATTTAAATTTGGATAACTCTCTTGATTAAGTGGGATAGGAGGTAGATAATAAGTCTGCCTACTTTTCATGTCTCTTTTAGTGTTTCTGCTAGCCAAAATAAATAGATAAAAGTAAGAAAATAAAAAAATACAGCAACACACAAAGCAAAGACAAAAAATTGAAGAGCACACATAAGACGGAAAAAAAAAACTCAAAGAGAAACTCACCTATTTATAATAAAACCACTCAAAAGATTAAAGAGCACTTAAATCAAACATTTACAAAAGCGATATTACTTTTGACAAATATGTAGAATTCACAAAAAAAAAATGTTTTTAACAACATTAAAACCGAAATAATCACATGTTGATATTGAAAGTAAAGATTGCCACTGTGGTTTCTATACAATTATGACCTCTTAATTTAGTTTTCCTCTAATTCATCAGAATAAAGCTTCCAATAGATACATGGAATAGTATCTGGAGATTTATTCTTCATCTCAATAACTTCAACTTTTATGTTGTTCATCCTTCCTGCAATTTCAAACCCTTTGCCATGGGCTTATTCTTGTTGTTGGGGAGTTGAATTTATAGCCAGTCTTCTATACGCTACCTGTATAAAAGTAAAAACTGTATGTTCTTCACATTTAAATCTAAAAAATTCTCTGGATTAAGTGAGATAAGAGGTGGACTGTATACATGTTTATTTTTCATGTCTCTTTCAGTATCTCTGCTAGTCGTAAAAAACATAAAAAAAAGTAAGAAAATGAAGAAAATAAAACAACACACAAAGCAAAGACAAAGAACGAAGGGCATATAGAAAATAAGGACAAAAAAAATTGAAAGAGAACTCACCTATTTATAATGGAACCACTCAAAAGAGTTGTATTGTTCATACAAAGACTACTTCAGTCAAACAATTACAAAAGCGATACTGGTTTTGACAAATACGGAGAGTTTACAAAAAAAATATTGTTTTTAACTGCATTAAAATAAAAACAATCACATGATGATATTGAAGGCAAGGCTCACCACTATCTTTTCTATAAAACCATCACCACCTAATTTGGTTTTCCTCTAATTCATCAGAATAAGGTTTCCAGATAGTACGAGCAACGATAACAATATTTCGAGACTTCTTTTTTCAGCACAATAATTTTATCTTTTATGTTGTTCATCCTTAATGTAATTTCAAAACCATTGTCGTGCACTTAGTCTTTTCGCGTGGAGTTAAATTTACTGTCAGCCTTTTATACACTGTTTGCACAAAGGTGAAGTAGAAATTAACATCGGATTGGGTCAGATTCTTCGTAAATAAAAACTACATGTTCTCCACATTTGAATCTAAATAATTCTCCGAGTTAAGTGGGATAGGAGGCAGATAATCTGTCTACCTATTTTTAATGTCTTTTTAAGTGTCTTTGCTAGTAAAAAAAAAAAGATAAAAGTAAGAAAACAAAGAAAATAAAACAACACACACAACATAAAAAAAATAAAGAGTGCGTATAAAGGAAGACCAAAAAAATTGAAAGAGAGCTCACCTATTTACAATGGAACCAATCAAGAGATTTATATTGTTCATGCAAATGGCACTTAAATCAAATAGTTAGAAAAGCGATACTAGTTTTGACAGATACGTAGAATTCACAAAACAGTATTGTTTGTAACTGCATTAAAATCAATACAATCACATGTTGGCTGATCCTTCACCAAAGATAGAAGTCTTTGATATTGTTCAAGGGTGAAGGATGGCGCAACGCTCTTACCATCATGTCCTCCACTGCCTTGACCATAGACATCATTGGAAAATCTGGATTTCAGATCTGAGTTGATTTGTGTTTTACTTACGCTGGCTGCAACATTTTGTTTAAAATTGGGATCATAAAGACGGTGGCATGGTGGATACCCAATCAGCTTGAAGCATTTTTCTTTGATGTGTCCGATGCCTTGACAAAAACTGCATATTGGCCTTTGTCGTCCCCGTTGAAATCCAGCACCATTATCTCGGTGGAACCTTTTGTCTTGGCTGGTTTTCATGACAGCTAAGGCAGTGGTTCCTTCATTTGCCGAACTGGAAAAATGTGCTTCCCGTTGTTTTTCTTCTTGTAGTACCATAGCGTAGACTTTATTTATATTTGGAAGAAGGTCAATAAGTAGAATCTACCCTCTGATTGAATTGTAAGAGTCGTTTAGACCCATAAGAAATTGCATGACACATTCTCTTTGGATTTGATCAGAATATGCCTTCATGGCACCACAAGAGCAAATAGGAACAAGGGAGTAGGAACCAAGTTCATCCCAAAGAGCCTTTAGTTTAGTATAATACGACGCAACAGACATAGTATCCTGCTGTAATCGACATATGGAACTCTAGATTTGAAAAATCCGGGGAGCAAGACTTTGTGTGAAACGCTCTTTCAAATCTTGCCAGACTTCTCTAGCATTAGTTGAGTATATGATGCTTGCTAAAATGTCCTTGGTGACAGAATTCAGAATCCAAGACAATACAAGATTATTGCATCTAACCCACAAACGGTGGTTAGGATCATTCTTATGTGGTTCTATAACTGAACCATCTATAAATCCGATCTTGTTTTTCGCTGAGAGAGCCATCACCATGGCTCTACTCCACGTTCCATAATTTTCTCCAATAAAACTTTGAGACACCAAAGCATTTCCAGGATTATCAGAATGATGAATATAAAAGGGATCAGACAACACCTGGATATTGGCACCGTTGATGTTGAAATCTGCATCATCACCAGCCGGACAACCATTGTTCATCTCCTTGGAGGCACGTTCTGCCATTGAACTCAATGCTCTTATACCATGTGAATTTTCCTCATGAAAGACGTAAGGAGGAAGAAACGTAAAGGAGGGAAAGACTCAATGCAGAATAGGCGAGTCAATTAATTTCTTTCATTCCATTGTGCCATATATATACAATGATTTTATTACAATGGTACAAGAGGAAACATCCTTAACGAGAATGTGTTAAACTTGGAAAGGAGAGGAAGAGAGACGTTTGAGAGAGGAGAGACGTTTGAGAGTGACGTTGGAAATTTTGAACGTTGTAAGGTCGATTGGATTATGCGACCTCTTGATCCAACGTTACAACTAAATTTAACAATGGACATGGTGGTGATTTCTGTTGCTTGTAAAGAAAGGAGGGCGTTCTTGATGGAGGGTTAAGTCATGCCGCCTGAGGTAGTTGTGAATGAAATTCGGGTCATCGATGAGCTGCCGCCGACCTGAACCTCACCAAGTCCCTAGTGGCCGCACTCGGTAATATGAACTCGACCACCACATCAAAAGGAATTGTAATTTCTTCTACTTCTTCCCTTCCGGCCTTCTTGGTCGCGACGACCTGCTCTTGAGCAACTAATTTAAATTGCCAGTTCATGATCCTGTACACAGTCTGATTAAAGTAAACAAATAATCGGTTAGTCGTATTTTTTGTAACCCTCTCTCTCTCTCTCTATATATATATATATATATGTGTGTGTGTGTGTGATTTTGTCATCTTTAAATTGGAAAAGCAGCTTGGTTGAAGCTGCTGGAAGAGATGGATCCACATGTTGGATTCAGCTCATACGAGATGAGGTTCAGATCAAGCACCTGGTTTAGTGTGGATCTACTTCGTGTCAGATCATATTTTGCACTCCAATAAAAGCAAATTAGAGCACGACAGAGGTAAAAAGGATAGCAAGTTCACTGTGAAATCTTGTGGTTATTTCTATCAGGTCATATGTTGGGACTTTTCTGGTTAATTTTGGTTCAATGATCTACATTCCATTCTGGGCTAATTAGAGCAGGATTTGTTTTGAACTCTAGTAAGGTTCTCTAAAACCAAATCCAGGTATGGCTAGCTTAAAATGATCGAAATCCAAGTTGTGACGTTCCATATTCTTGGTTTGTTTTTAGATCATCTGGACAAGGGACTGGCATATAGAATTTGCAAAAAAAAAAAAGAGGATTTTAAATTACTGTGTACAAAATGCATAAACTACCGCATATTAATTATTTCTGAATCTTCTTATTTTTATGGCTTTTTTGTGTTTTATACCTTTCGATAAACTGAAATAAAAATTAATAACATTGCTATGATGGTCGCATCTCCGTGGGAACAGAATTCTTTTTCTACATTATAAAAGCCAGTCTCTTAACTGATCTCTTAGCTGATATATGTAGCCCATTTGCCAACATAACTTTACCCCCAAAGAAACGCGGGCGTCCTTCAACCCATCTCTTTTCCCCCTCTTTTGGACCTCCACAGAATGTTGCAGCAGTAAACAGAAAAGATCCATATGGAATGGAACACACGCCGGTGAGCCTACCCACCCTTCTTTTTTGCCCGCAAAGACAGTCGAAGTAAATCATAGCTCTTCTGAATCTACCAGAGAGAGAGAAAGAGAGGAGAGAGCTTGAGATTTATTATAGTAAATATCAGTTAAAAGATGTACAAATTTATGCCAAAACCTAAAAGCGGTTCACGTTCCTTCAGGACGGCCATCGGCACCGACTTCTTCCATTTATTCCCTTCTTTTATTCTAAAGCACTGTACAGTCCACATCAGGCAAGCAGCCTCTTCAAAAGTGCCGAACGGCATCAGCTACCATCCAACAAAACCGAGGAAACTGCAACAAGATGAAACAACACAAACATGTGACCAAGAAAACGAACTCTACTAACAGGGGTGATGCACATGGGAGCCATCAATACTACAAACAAAGTGATGGTGCTGCACCTTGTACTCAGTAAACACTTTTAGCACAGTCTTGACAACGCCTACTGTAACTTGGTAACAGACTTGGATTATCAGTGACTTTTTAAGTTTTTAACAAATCACCCAATACAACAGACCAACCATCAGTAGGGCCACCGTCATGATGGATGCAAAAACATGGGAATGAAATTTAGTTCACGTAAAATTATAAAGCTAATTTGTATTAGAGAAGAAAAAGCTATCCAAAACCAGTAGCAACAGAAAGGACAGCAGTTCACTGACTGTTTTGCCACAACTTATCTGTTCTCGGTTATTGGTGATGTAACTAAAACAACTCTTGTTTCCTGTCCCTTTACTCTGAAATGAGGAGGTAAAGAATCAAATCGCAAGTGCTTCTAAGGATTAAAATGCACAATTTCAGGTAAACCGACCAAATGAATTGATGTTGTCCACAATGAAAACACCAACAATTACAGAGATCATAGATGAATTTTCCGACAGTGATTCTCTAGATACAGTTTCTCTGCTGAAGAGAAAAATTAGTACATGAAGTCTTCATTGGCATTGAAACCATGTGAGGAGGAAAGAAACGTATGTACTCAGCTACAAAGTTCATTTTATACACTGTAGGAGGTTCCATTTTTATCTTAATGGGAGTTCTAGATATGGGTTTATATGGTTTCAATGAACCAACATTGCATTTTGAAACAGGTATAAATTTATGCCGAATTGCTCCACATATAGTTCCCCAAACCACATCTTCCAAGCAGACCAAAGCCAATACGAATTTATCCTGTAACAGATCTGCTAGAGCACGCTACTGTGAATTACTAAATAATGGTATAGTGAGGCAAGCTTTGGCAGTCATGCAGAAACTCATGACTCAATTCCTGTCTTGCACAAGACGAAGCTACAGGTGTACACCTTGGGGTCAGAGAGCCGAGAGGTAAAAGTGTAACCTGCTTTCCTACTAGTCTCAAGAAGTTTCAAATCTGGTCTTCCGTTGAATTCGTTCAAAAGAAAAAAAAAAAGTTACTATCTAGCTTCGGTAGCCTTGAAGGATGGAATTGGATTGATACCAGAATCAACAGTGATGCAAGATGAAAGCATAACCAAATTTTGTAATTGGACCCAGTTAAAATTTTTAATATTTGTAAATGGATCCAGATCCGCAGTCCATCTCTTTCTCTATATAAAGGGACGTTGGATCATTTTGTAGTCAGTCATTCAGTTGAAAGAAATGAAAAGCAAGTTGTTTTTGTTAGTTTTCCTAGTTTTCTCTGTTCTTCTTGTTGGTTAGATATTTG
Organism: Nymphaea thermarum; assembly: GCA_011799765.1. Classification (NCBI taxonomy): domain Eukaryota; kingdom Viridiplantae; phylum Streptophyta; class Magnoliopsida; order Nymphaeales; family Nymphaeaceae; genus Nymphaea; species Nymphaea thermarum. Next base: position 78,327 of record JAANDH010000150.1, on the reverse strand, counting down.
CTTGAGTTTTAGTTAGTTTAAGTTTAGCTTTAGTTGAGTTGTAAGTGCAGTTGGATCAAGATTCCTTTCAATCTTAGTTCTTCTTGCATTAAACAGCCTCAGACATAGCCATGGCAACCACAGGGACCTTGATAAAAAGAAATTCTTACTCCTAGCTGGACAACAGGTCACCACAAATCTATCGTCTTCGTGGAGTTGTTATGTGTGCTTCACGCTAGAAATGTTACAATAGCTGCAGTCTTTCACAGACTAAACTAGGATAGCAAGTTGAATTTTATTATAGAATAGAACGATAGACAGGATTGAAGTTCAGGTACCAAGTTAGGTAACTAATAATATGTAAACCACCATGAAATACACAGCCCAACTTCTGCAAACGGTTGTCACTGGTTCAGCAATTCGATCCAGAATTTCAATCTAAAAGTTGCTCTAGGGAAAGCTAACTTGGCATGAATCAAACAAGCCAGAGACAAAGAACAATGAATGAATCGTTGTAATTACTCAAGATTAACCACAATATGCAAGAAAGGCGATAATTGTCACTAAATATTGCAGACTAAGAGAACTCCAGTAGACATGAACTCAACCATCACTACCATTTACGACTGGAGGCCAGCCTAACCTCATCTAAAAGTTTAAGATAAAAGAAGAAAGAAAGTAATTCCTCAAATTTTCTTTCTTCGGATGCTTGGTGCCCTAAAGAAGATCAACTCCAATTGATATAGAGTCCATCCAATACAAATTCCCTTGAAGCTGATATTTAACAACAGTAAAGTGAATAAAAGTTCATAATACAACAAAAAAACAGTTTTATGTTAACCGTAAACCTCAAATGAGCAAATAGTTGTAAGCACAAACGTTTCTTAGTGCAATGCCCTCAATTCTACCAGAAAAACAGGGAAAAAGAACTTCAACAGCAAAAATAAAAAGGAAATTAGCTGTGCCAATACCACAAGAACAATATCAATGAATCAACAACCACAAAGTCTTCAAAACGTAGATATAATAAAACCCACAAGCTGCAAAAAAACAGAAATTCCCGAGCAGTTCACGGAAAATCTCAAGACTCCACATAGATCTATTACAAAAGCAAGCAAAACTCATGATCAGCAAAAAACCAAAGTACCAAGACGAAACACCGGAAAGCAGAAATCAACCTTGTTAATCCCCTTCAAGTTATTCTCATAAAAGATAGATTCCAAATGCTATTAATACTTGTTCAAAATGGAAGTAGTCCCAATTCTTCCACCAGCCCAAATAAGAACTTCAAAAAGAAAAACATGGAATCGAAAGAAAATTCGAAGAAAGCAATCTACGAATCACCTGAGGGCACGGACAGCGACGTGGTTGGAGATGTAGTGGAAGAGAAAATTGGCACCGTGGAAGAACACCACCACCCCGGTGCACCCCAGAAGGAAGAGCTCCAGCATCGCTCCCTCTCTCTCTCTCTCTCTCTCTCTCTCTCTCTCTGCTAAAATGGTCAGAACGTAAGTTACTGATATAAGGTAATGTCGAAAAATGAAAAAATTTCAGCTAAGTTTTTCAGGTTGACCAAAATTTGTATATTTTATTATGATAACTATACTTCTATATTGTTTTCAGAATTATTAATTTGAAGAAAGAGTTGGACATGGGTTTGGAACCACAATTTAGATTTTGGGCATGAGGATTGTTTATGATAGAAAAGTAAAGAAGTTGTGACTATCACACAAGAAAAGTACATTGAAATTGTTTTTCAAAAATTCAACATAGACAAAGGCAAAAACATTGAGCCACTTAGGGTACAGTTTAAGCTAAAGAATAAAATAGTCATTTTATAAATGATGAGAAAGACAATATTTAAAAGATTCTATGTGCTTCAGTTGTTGGTAGTTTGGTGTATGTTACAGTAGTGTATAGGAGACCACATATTGCTAATGCAATTGGGGTTATCCACAGATTTTTCCTGACAAAGAACATTGGAATGTTGTGAAATGAATTTTGAGATATCTTTGCTGCACTAGCAATTTGTGTCTTTGTTTTGGTGAGTATAAACCTACTTTGTTAGGTTATACATATTCAAATATGGCAGGTGACATTGATTCTAAAAAGTCCATATCTGACTATTTGATTGTTTCAGCTAGTGGTACTAGCTGCAGTGTCGTATCAATCCACACTAGAAAGAGGCAACAGAAAGAGAAATTTTGTTGTAGCAGTATCATTACTCTTGATTAAGGTGATGTTCTCCCACTCTTTACTCTTTGTTTGTTTTGTTTGTTTTCTCTTGTAGTGGTTTGTTGGCTTTTGAAGTGTGGTCATTGTGTATTGGCCTCTTGTGGTTAGTTCTATATTACATAGTGAATTGTTATTAGGTTGCTCTCAGCCCATAGTTTGGCCTCTTCTTTTGAGAAAAGTCTTCTATATTAAAATTGGTGTGTCCCACTTATCTTGTTTGATGTTATTATTTTATTGCTTGTTCTATTCTTGTGCATTGATATATATATATATATATATATATATATATTAGGTGGAAGAAGTATATTTGTTTTATTGGTATATGAGATAGAAGTGTTTATATTGAATTTAATTGGTGCCTGTTTTCCCCAACAACTTGGATCTACATAAAATACACACTTTGTGAGAACCGCTATTTAAACAAACAATGAATTTGGGGATTGTGGATTTCAGATCCACTTTAAGAAGCAAAAAACTCAAATCTGAAGGTCTGGACACTGGAGTAGGAGCCCAATCTTAGATTATCAGACTTTCATCAACTTTGATTTGAAATCTAAGGTAAACATGCCTAGCCTCACTGTTTGGTGTGAATGAATTCATAAGAAAGATGGATTGCAAGAAAGGTTGTAAATGGATCCTATCTTCAACCTCGAAATGCATTCGATCTACAATCAAATTCAATGCATTAAAAATCAACAAAATCTTCAAATTTGATATGAACAACTAGGAGTCACAGCCTTAGTTTTCAATTGAAATATTTGATGTTGATCTTGCTCCAGGATCCATAGTTGAAACTGATGAGTTACTTTTAACAAAGAAAACTATATAAAGGTGGTTTTCATGTTTCACAACACATGTTTTTACTAGCTACAAATATTTTACAATGAATGCTGAATATTTTTAGCTTACAAAACATGATTAAGGTAAAAAGCACAACACATTATATTGATTGTAACAATTCTAGGCATAAAAGTCACATGGTATCAATTAACTTCATGAATATTGATTAAAAATATGATGTTGAAGATAATGTTGATTATCTCTAGGAAGGAAAAAACTCCTAGCTTATATATCTCAAGCAGTTTCTTTTGATGTTCTGATGGGCTCTATTTGAATCACACTATATTATATCAGGGACCATTTAGAAATACAATCATAAAGAAGGGGGCAAAGAACAATATTGAATGGTTCGAGTCAGCTCCAGCTTTACCCAAAGTCTAGGTTAACTCAATCATATTTAATATACATAAAAATATATATTTAAGTTATGAACCAATAATCAATGTTGCCAGTCAGCCATATATTAGCTGAAGCCGACTTTGGTGTTATGGCATTCCACCTGACTGATATATTAGATGAAGGCGACTTTGGTATTATAGCATTCCACCTAGTTGATATATTAGTTGAATGTGACTTTGGTATTACTACATTTCACTTGTCACAATGGAATGTTATAACAAATAGCATACACTGGTATTAACTAATGCACATCATATTAATTGTAAACGAATAAAATATGCTAGTGATAGGAAGTCGAAAAATTAAGTTTTGTTTTTATCTTATTAAGTATTTGAAAATATCTATACATGAACTTTTTTATAACCAAATACTAAAAAGACATTTAATGTTAAAGAAAAAAAAAATTCACTACTCCAACTTTGAAAAAGTAAACAAATAGAGAGACCAATTTTTGAAAGAAATTGACAAAAAAACACACACTAATTTTTGAACTAAAATGAAAACAATCAATTTCCGTATGTAAAAATTAAGTTTCTCCAGCAGAGGAATAAGTGAATCGATGATTTATGATAAAAAGTTAAGTGCACATTCTTAGCTTTTAAAAGTTAAATATCAGTTTGCTATTTGCCCAGGCACTAGGCTTATTTTCATACTTTTCTAACTCTCAGATAACAAATGAAAAAAATCCATATAATATGTACATTACATCAAAAATTTGAAATAGTTGTCAAATTTACGGTTCTAAAATTCAAGGTTCATTAGAACTATGAAGTTCAGGTGGATCTCACACACACACTCACACAAAAAAAAAAAAAAAAAAAAAAATTCCAATGACTAGAGATATGAAGCAACCACACACCCGCTAACTAGAATTCCAAAGCGCTCTCCACCGTTACCTTGTTCCGGCGGCCGGCCGTAGAAAATTTTCAAAACGGTGGTCGGTCTTTTCAATTTTAACGTCCGTCTCACTGCGTTTCAAAAATGGTGGAAACAGTGTTTATGTTACAATAATAGCCTACGAGGCTACGACGTTTGTTAAAATTTCAAAACAGTGTTTCAACTCCTATCATACCCATCAAATACCGAAACGAGCTTCTATTAAACACGAATCTATTTAGGCAAACATGAAAGAGTTATGAAATCAGAAATTGTATTTTGGGATTCGATAATTTCCGAAATGAGTATTATGTTAATTCCAGGGGAGCAAACCATACCTAAGATTGCTAAGTGTTTAGGATTTAGTTTTTTGCCAATTTTGTTTTGTACCAAATCTTATTTTGATCTAACAAAATGTACTGATTGGTTCGTCATATGGAGCTAAGGTTCAAACTGGGCTGGGCCGATCCAAGCCTCAATAAAATTAGGTTCGAGCTGACCCAAAGCCCAGCTCAATCCCTACCCTTTTAGTTATTAGGTTGGGTCTGACCATCAACATCATATCGGCTAGGGACAACATACAATAACCCACTCGGGCCAACTTGATTGGTCTAAGACTTTTTTTTTTAAGTCAACCCAAATGTCAAATAACCAACCCAAGTTCAGTACATCACAAACCAAATACCTAACTACCTATAGGATACCGGATCCATTGCCTACCTTTACATGGAGGTACTTGAAACTGAAAACTGAGGCTCATTCAATTAGAATTGTTTTCAAACTTTTGAGGTGCCTGCTTTATATCACTGAAATTAAGGTGGTTCACTGTAAAATTTCCATTTGGGAAGGCATGAAAAGAAAAAAAAGGACCTAGGGTTTTCGCTCGGGCAGATATATAAGCTCTGTAGTGGAGAAAGCCATGCCATTTTCCCGGGTGGAGTGGGAGAAAAGGAAAAGGAGGAGAAGGGGGGGAACGGGCGATGTCTCACCGGAAGTTCGAGCACCCAAGACATGGCTCTCTCGGCTTCCTCCCCAGGAAGCGGTCGTCTCGCCATCGCGGGAAGGGTAAGCGTCTAGTGGATATCCTAATTCTTCTTCTTCTTCTGCTTGGTCGTAGTCGTCCTCCGGGCTTGATTTCACGGCCCCTCCTTGTCTGTCATCAATCGGTACTGAAGAAATCGGACATATTGGTTTTTTGTTATGTTTGTGTTGGTTGCTTGTGGGTTTATTCTCCTGATGTTATATCCTCTGTATTCTCCGGTTGCTACTCAATGTATGTCATGTTCATTTCTCCTTGCTGATTTCCTTAATCCGTTCTATGGATGGACATATGTTTCTCTTTATCGCTTTAAAATTACCGTCTATGGTTTTGGCCATAAATGCCTTGCCTATCTGCGCTTGTTATGCTCAATTGACTTCTTTAGTTTGTGCTTTCAGTTTCACCTTACTACTGTGCCGTGCATCAGTGCATTTAGTTTCCTTTTCATGCTTATGTTGTGGAGGGGATCCGGGGTGTTGTATTTCTGCTTGTAGTTTATTTGGAAACATTTTGTTTCTTGCTTGGTCTGTTCTTCCGTTTTACTAGTTTTTCCTATCGGATCTCAGTTTATTAGTTCTACATGTGCTCATTTCGGCTGCTGATATCACGATCCCTGCATTTAAAGGAGCGTATTTCTCAAAATTGTCTTCATTTCCTTGGCTGTCCAACAAGTTCTTGAGTCGATCTTTTTGTACTGCAGTTTATATTAGGCACTGTCAGCACATTCTGGATATGGGACATGTGGCAGTTTATTTCTGCTGATACTTCACCTGTGAGGAATCGTGATAAGGATTTTGGTTCGTCTACGTACTGTTTCTAATGAAGAAAATATAGTTTGTTGAGAGTGGGTGATTTTGGAACGACCAATGTGTAGCTTCTTCCTAGAAAACTTTCTCAAGGGATATTGGTTAATTAGGGCGTCATTGAGTGCCGAGAGATTCCTGTTCCCTTCCCTTTTGTGTTGTATCCTGGGGCTTCATTTTGAGGGAAACCTTGCGAAATCAAAGGACCACTATGTTTGAATTGATTAAGTATGTAAGAGATGCGCAGTATACCTCAGTTGGGAGGGATTTTTTTGTTCATTGTTTCCGTTTATTTCTTTTACAGTCATGTATCTGATATCATCAATTTGTGTATATCTTGTGCATATATATCTTGTGCCGATGAGGCAACTGGGCATGGCGGCTGCGGTTTAATGGTCAAATGATTGTTTCTTGATTTGCTTTTTCTGATTTGGTTCTGTATGTTATTCAATTTATCAGTGAAGTCCTTCCCAAGAGATGATCCAAGCAAGCCATGCCGGCTCACAAGCTTTCTTGGTTACAAGGCTGGAATGACTCACATTGTTAGGGATGTGGACAAGCCAGGATCGAGTAAGTTTACTCATCTTAAACTGTTACTTTCTTGCTTTTTTGGTTCCCAGTCTATTAGACTTCCCTGCAATATGAAAGATTATACCATGTGAGGTGAACTTTTTAAAATTAACCAATGGCTCTTGAATTCAGCCGGTCCTAGAGTATCTGAAAAGTAAATTCTTGGTTCGCCATGTGTAATTTTAGATTGGTTTGTTTGCAACTGGTTGCCTTTTCCAATTAGGTTTTCATTTCCCTTGTTCTTTGATATTTTAGACTTTTAGTTCTGGTCAACCTTGGGGAAAAGTGGAGCAGTCATCTATAGAGCATTATATCTTCTGTTTATCTGTTACCCGTGAGGGTGATATCTACTTGTTCTGCAAGACGATGGAATCATCCGTTCATAATACACCTTTGAATGCCCCTTCTCTTAGTTATTTTCCTGCTGTCTGCTGAGCCCAAACTATTCTGAAATGACTACTTCTGACGAATGTTGTTACTAGACATGCATATTATACTTCCGGAATACCTGGTTTAATTGTTCCTATGAAACATTTTCTGATGCAAATCCATGTATTATTCTTCCAGAACTTCATAAGAAGGAAACCTGCGAGGCAGTGACTGTGATCGAAGCTCCTCCGATGATTGTTGTTGGAGTTGTTGGTTATATCAAGACCCCACGTGGCCTTCGCACATTGAATACAGTTTGGGCTCAGCATTTGAGTGAGGAGGTAAGAAGGAGATTCTATAAAAATTGGTACAAATCCAAGAAGAAGGCGTTCACAAAGTACTCAAAGAAGTATGAGAATGAAACTGGGAAGAAGGAGATTCAAGCTGAGCTGGAGAAGATGAAGAAGTATGCATCCGTTGTCCGCGTCCTTGCTCATACACAGGTAGGATTAATTTTCCTTGTGTGACAGCCACATATCAGTTTGACTCTGCATGGTAAATTTATTACGTATGATCTCTCTCTCTCTCACACAGAGTTTCTTTGTCCTTTTTATGATGCTTGTGCATCTTATCTGAAGTTCTGTTACATTCCTCCTCCAGATTAGAAAAATGAAGGGCCTGAAACAGAAGAAGGCTCACCTGATGGAGATCCAGGTGAATGGTGGATCGGTGGCTGAGAAGGTTGATTATGCGTACAAGTTCTTCGAAAAACAAATCCCAGTGGATGCAGTTTTCCAGAAAGATGAGATGATCGATATTATTGGTGTTACCAAGGGTAAGGGTTACGAGGGAGTTGTGACGCGTTGGGGAGTCACCCGCCTTCCCCGCAAGACCCATCGTGGTCTTCGCAAGGTTGCTTGTATTGGTGCTTGGCATCCTGCTAGGGTCTCCTTCACTGTTGCTAGGGCTGGGCAGAATGGGTATCACCACCGCACTGAGCTGAACAAGAAGATCTACAAGCTGGGCAAGGCTGGACACGAATCCCATAATGGCAGCACAGAGTTTGATAGGTTTGCATCCTTTTTGCAGTTTACTCTTGTTCTTCTGCCTGCCATCAATCATCAAGAAAGTATACATTTCTGTTCGCATTCAAGTTTTTAGGAACATTAATATAAACCTGGTTGTATGTGTGCGCGCGAGCATGCGAGCTAAGCCTGTTTGTTATCTGTGTGTAGGACGGAGAAGGATATTACGCCCATGGGAGGATTCCCCCACTACGGTGTGGTTAAGGACGACTACATTCTCATCAAGGGTTGCTGCGTTGGTCCTAAGAAGCGAGTGGTGACGCTCCGTCAGTCGCTGTTGAAGCAGACATCACGAGTCGCCATGGAGGAGATCAAGCTGAAGTTCATCGACACCTCCTCCAAGTTTGGCCATGGCCGTTTCCAAACAGCAGAGGAAAAGGCCAGGTTTTACGGACGGCTCAAGGCCTAAGAACGCCAACGCAGGCAAAATCACTTTTTGGATACGGTTGAGTTACTGTTTTCATGAGGACTGTTGAGAAACTATCCGTTCCCAGTCTCCTATTGCGAACCAATTCTTTTTCCTTGGATTTTGTTGTTTCTCTACAATAGCAATATCATATTAAGTTCATTTTTGTCTTAAATCTGCCGATTGGAGGTTGATGATCCTCTTCCGCGGGATTTCGGATCCTCACGGGGTCGGTCTTTATCGAGTTCAACATAACGGATCCCGTCGACGAACTCGGGTTTGGATTTAGATTTGTATTTTGCAAAACAAAACTTGGACCAGGATATCGGACATTTACATATAATAAACTCAACAATTTTAGATTCGAATCAGGGTCCGGCTGTGAGTTTTCATACTGAAGCTGAATCTGATTAGTAATTCGATTCAGATTTTATCTTTTAACCACATCTGGTTAAATGGATCTAGATTCATGTACGTTCCTGTGGTGGTATATAACCATATGAGCTGGACTTTTTGATGCGGCATTAATGAGTTTCCCCATAAAGCCAAGCTGACTTACAAATGAAATAGAAGACAGGTATTGCACTTTATTGGTTACGATGTTTCGAAGCCATGTTAGGGCCTTCCATCCTTGATTACAAGATTAAAATCGCCTTGCAAGACACATGAATTATGGTGAAAATGATCGGTGAAACTTTTGAAAGTGTAATTACATACTAGAGGAAAGATCCATGTATTTCAGAAACGCGCATTTCATTATGGGTCTTCTAATCATTTGATCAAGTGAATGTTGTAAACATAAATATACAAAAATTGGAACTTCATACCTCGCAGAAAGCTAGGAACAAAAGTTTGGTATTCCCCCAGAGGAAAAGGACTCCCTTCAATATATGATGGGCTATGAACTACAATACAACTCGCTTGTCCTGTTAGCTTCTAATTTAGATGCAGAGAGAAATGAGTTGACAAGTCATGTAAAATGATGATCACTAGTCATTTCAAAAGTTCCCTGATATCTTATAGAAAATCTAATATTGTATCATAGAATGAATATTCACGGTGCGGTCACAGCAAAAAAAGGAAATGAAACAAGAACATATAACAGACAAAATCTTGGCATGCTTCTAAGCAATCTCTATCTGGAAACTATTTTTAATTGTCTCAGGTCCCGAGGGACAAGATCTTTCAAGCCTCTTCCTCTGCAACCAAGGGGCTGTAACATGATCACATCATTGCACTACGATATTCACGCTACATCTTCAGATAAAAATGCAAATTCTTTGTTGGAAAAGGAAAAAAAAAGGGGAAAGGGATCAACCAACAAGTATCACATTGAAAGTGAGCAACAGACGAAGCATGTTTTGATCCATAATAGGAATTATCTGTGTAGGCTTCAAAAGCTCCCTGTATTTTCCTATTCAACTGAGAGATCACGATTTCACCACAAGTATCTTTAAAGAAAACTTCTGAACATTTACATATTCTTTATAGTGATTTCTTATCTCGATCTTGAGGTGTATCAATGCCATCCAAATTTCAAATAATCATATATATGCACTAACGTAAAAACAACAGAATACTCCCTTCGTTTCTCCAAAATTATGACCCTTCATCCACATAAGAAAGCTCTTATCTGAAACCGTTGAGAAGAACACTAGGAAGAAGTAAGAAAGGGAAAAATATCCTATAAATCTAGCCATTTTAGATTGTACGGGAGAAGTACAAGAAAGTATTCTAGATTGTAAGGGAGAAGCACAAGAAAGTCAGGAAGACTATATTTTTCTGCCTGCTCTCATGTCACTATATTGTTTCTGCAGTGCTGGATTCATGCAAGAAAATATGGAAGGCTTTTTTGGCTTTCCGAAAATGAATGTTCGCAATGGAATTCTTGTTCGACTCAGAGTCTGCCGCATGTATTGAATATGATTATTGTGGTGGTGCTTGCTTCCTGATAGCCCAAAGTTCTCCTTCAATTTCAGCAGGTTCTTCTCAATTTCCAACTGGAGTGCTCTAACATGATCCAGTCCAGCCTGTAGTTCATCTGAAACTTTCTTGTTTTCTTGTTGCATGTTTAGAACCTCACCTTGAAATTTTGCGGCCTGATAATCCGTTAGGTCTCCGGCTTGCTTGGACCCCACCATTGATACTTGAGATATTTCTTCGAGTATGCTGCACAATGATGAGGATCGGTGCTTTAGCTCATCCCTGAGCAGCGCATTCTGTTCTATCCATACCAGCAGTTCGCCTTGCAACTCCCTCAACTGCTTTTGAATTGCTTCCACACTCGATCTTATGCTTTGATTCTGATTGGTACTACCACTGTGGGTTGAAGAACTGTGATTGTCCTCAGCTACATTTTTCTCCTTTCTTAGTTTCAATAACTCCACCTGAGCCTCCTGAATTGCAGTCTGATATTTCTGTATCTGATGGAAGGAGGCACTGAATCTTATCCAAAAATCTAAGTTCTCTTCGAGCAGCGAATCTATTTCCCACCGGAATTTTTCTTCCATGGCAGAAGCAGGACGTGGTTCCTCATCGAGCATGATTTTGGTCTCTCTATCTGTGGCTGGTGCATCCTGGATTCTAGCACTTTCAGTGCTTTGTTCTTCGGAGTTTTCCTTAATTTGATAATCTAAACAACCAATAGCTGCTAGCATCCTTGAGCTGTTCAGCTTACGGGATTTGCTTCCTGCTAGACGGTTGCCTTGGGTAGATTTGATGTCAGGATGTTCATAATCCGTTTGCAGGATGCTCAGTTTCTGTTTTAGTGATTCAATTTCTGCATCTTTACGTGCAGTTGTTGACTCCAGCGACCTGACCTTTAATATTTTTTCTGAAAGATCCTGGTTCTGTTTCTCTACTTGAGAAAGTTTTTGCTTTGTTTCATTGTACTTGCAAAGAACAGATGTATACTCCGTCAACAATGTCTTCTCCTTGCCTTCAATCCCCTCTAGGAATCTTTGCCAAGCTTGTGAACTGACTAATTCTAAGCACAAGTTCTGAAATTCATTGCCAAAATTGAAGCTTTCGACATCTGATTTCTGTTCGGACCCACATTTAACCTCAGGATCAAACTCAGAACTGGATTCTTCAGTCTCATCAATAGATTTGGCTTCTGTCTCATATCCAGAATAAGATTCTTCGATTTCTTCACACTGTTTAACTTCTCCATCAAATGCACAGCTAGGCTTTTCAGTTTCCTTTGGCAGCTTGCTAGCTTCTGCTTCCTTTTTCTTGTCCACATCTTTTCCATTGTCTGTTTCAGCAGTGGGAGCTTCATTTGCAATTTTGACTTCTTGAAATTCATCTTCAGCACCAGACCGAACCAAATCAGAGTTTTCATCTTCATTATGATTCTGTTGGCTTTTCATTTTTCCTGCAAGATCATCAAGATTGCAGCATGCTTCTGCTAGGTGGTTCTGAAGCTGTGCTTTCTGTTGCTCGATGCGAAGATTAAGATCTTGAATACCCTGCAGTTCCAGTTCTAGCTCATTTATTCTGTTATTCATTGTCTTGGCGTCATCCTTGAGCAACATGTTGCCTTCTTGAAGGCTTTGGAAGTGCTCTTGCAGAGAGTCTGTTTCGGTTTTCAGTCTCAGTATTTGAACATTCTGAGAAGAAACTTCTCCTTCCAGATTTACCACTTTGCCTACAAGCTCATCAATCAGATGGCTCAGTTCAGGAAATCTCTGAGAATCATTAACTTCTAACTCCAGATGTTTCACAATTTTCTGGCATGCTTCTTGATATTCTGTCTTTTCCTTCTTCAGATTGCACACTTCTTCTTCCAATGCACTCATTACTGGATATAGAGCTTTTGGTTGTTCATCAGTAAGTTTGTCATTGTCTGGTTCCAATGCCTTGGATGCTGGATGTAGAACTTTAGGTTGTTCATCACCAAATTCGTTATTCTCTGGCTGGTGCTTGAGGAACTCATCCTTGAAATGCTTCAATTTTTCCTCCATTTTCTTAATTTTTTCAGAGGCCACCTTGGCTTCTGCCATTGACTTCTTTTGCTCTTCTTGCAAACTTCCAAGCATCTGTTCACAGGATCTCAGAGCTGTGACTGCCATTAAGGTCTGCTCTTCTTCACCTTGGATGCTACTACCAAGACCATGGTCTTCCTGCAAGCAGCAGACCAAAGCCTGCAGCTCCAAGATTTGGTTCTCTACCTCCCAGTATTTTGCTAACCCAGCTTCATATGAGCTCTTGAAGACTTCTTTCTCTGTCTGTAAGACCAGTATCTCTTTCTGATGCTTATCTATCTCTTTCTGTGCCGTTTCTTTATCTACCTTTGGATGGGAATCAATTGAATCACTTGTTTTGGACTTTTTTGAAATATTTGATTCTGATTTTCCTGATAATGAAGGCGGTGGTGGTGGGGGTGGATTCTTCGGTGCCTCACTGACATTTTTAGTGATATCAGTCACTTGCTCGATTTCTTCTTTAGGAGGATCTACATCATTAGCAATGGTGGGCACTTGCTCTGGAAAAACCGTTGCAATGGTACTGCGGGCATTATGAAGATCACCAGAGATGTGATCATATCTTTCTGCTACTGCTCTGTACCCTTTGTAGAACTCTTGCACAACGTGAATTAACTCTGGCCTCTTTTTATAGTACATCTCTGCTCTCTGGGCAAAAGTATCACCGTCTTGTTCAATGAGTTGAAGCATGGTTTGCAAGTTTGTCTCCATATCTGCATATTTAGTGAACATTCTCATTCAATCGAGTTTTTTTTTTTAATAAAAATTCTTTCTTGATTACTAACATAAAATGCAGAAGCTCTGTGGCAAGTGATAGATATGCATTATAAACATGCTCTAGAGATATGAATACCATTCCGCTTTCCTTTCCATTTAATTGAACAATAATCTATAAATAACTTCAACAGAAATGCAATATTTTGTTCAAGAAAGCCAGAAACAAAAGAAAGTGGTTGGCCTGGATTCTAATCTTTCATCTTTAGGGGCCTAATCTGCGCAAAATACACATTTAAACATGCTCTGATCTAGCATGCGACATGCATCGTGCTTCTTTTCTATTACAATCTTGCATCCAATAGGACCTAATAATATTCTCTCTCTATTGCAAGCGGAGGATGAAGCAATCATGTGAAACTCGATTGGCAGAGTTCGATTTGATTGGTCTAGAAGACATGCATACAATTTCTCGTCAGCTTGCATCATTCTTCTCACTAGTAGATGAAAATGACCAAAGAAATCGGAGCAAAAGCACGAGAAAGAATGGCCAGCGTAAGAGTGAGGATTACCTTGAAGGTTCTGCTCCAGCCAATTTGACTGCTTGGTCCTCATGTGGCTCGCCCACCACCATGAGTAGGCGTTGCTGGCTGCCCTCTGCAACATCCTGTTCTCTCTGTCTCACTCTCTTCCCTGTCTGAAGAATGCTCAACTTTTACAGGCCTCTAGTTTCGACTCTCATCATTCAAGGTCTCCCTCTCTCTCTCTCTCTCCCTCCAGAGTGCTCAACTTTTACAGGCCTCCTACATGGTCATTTTCCTTGGTCTCTTTCTCTTTGAGAGGTCTGTTGCAGAGAAGGAATCATGGCAAATGCAGGACGATGAAAGCGTGCATGGCCATTGGGACGCAGGGATGAGAGGTAGGCGATGGGGCTAACAAAATAGGAAGTAAAAAAAAGAAAAAGAAAAGAAAAAAAACGATAAAAGTTTGAACAGGTAATCAAATGGCATGATAACTGCTTCCTAATAAAAGATGAGGAAACGCAACTTTTGTGGAGGCAAATTTATGCTGAAGGTACTATGCTTTGAACATAATCCGAGAAGCAGGCTTCCACATTTCGAATTTCTTTATCACATGAGTAGTCCGATGGTTGGTAATACTCTTTATACGTTGTGCCGTTAACGTGTGAAAGCATGTAACCCACCACGATTTATCAGAAAGGCATTTTGGTAATTTTACAGGGTGAACTTTTCCTGAGTTTCATTTCGAGAGGGCATTCTAGTTATTTCCAGTCCATAACAGGTGGTCTCTTGTTAGGAGCCATAACGTATAACCTACTTATCTCGTTATGACCATACACAAGAAGCTTGGCTTGAGCTGGCGACAAGCTGTACAAGGTCAGCTCAAGCTCAACTTGATCGACCATGTTATCGACTGTGTTAGGGCTACACACGAGTCGAGTCAAGCTCGAGCCTGGCCAGCTCGAGCTTGATTCAGCTCAAAAAACTCGAGCTCGAGCTCGCTCGAACTTGTTTAACCGATTTAACTCTTTTAGCGTTAACTCGTTTAATTCGTGTAACTTGTGAAACCAGTTTTGACAATATTATATAAAGTATCGGTTTACGAGTCGAGTCCAATATACATGAGTTGAATTCCTAGAACTCGAAATCGACTCGTTTATCGTTTGGAGTATCTTTGCAAACTCGTACTCGACTCATTTATAAACGAGTTGAGCACGAACCGAGCTTTTTCGAGTGAGTTCGAGTCGAACCCGAGTTGGCTTGACTCATTGTGCAGCCCTAAACTGAATGTCAACACATAATTTTAAAACTTTAATACACTTCAGTAAAAAGATGAGTCCTCCTGTTTTTGGATCCAGTGTGAATCAACTTCAAATTTACGCCATTTGCTCGGCCCCATCACGAATAGGGATTCTATGGATTGGATTTGGACCGACTATCCAATCGGCATTCTTCAAAAGGGTTGGATATGGAAAAATGTTTACCACCAGACTTGGAAATCAGAACGGATTCGGATTTTAAAAATGACATCTGGATTTAGATTTGGTTTCAAGAAGATGTCTGAAATGGATTCAGATTCAATTTCAACGTTTGACATCCATACACTTTGAAAATCGGTTGTTAAACGTATCGTATTGCTGCTGCTCAAATTTGGTTGCATATTTGAAAGTCGGATTGAGGTGCACTTGTGAAAATAAAAATGAATTTAAAAGTTAGATTCAGATATAATACAGACTTTTCTTCATTTATATTCAAATCAATCGGAACATGTGAACTCTGATCCATTGACATCCCTATCGATATTCACAAGCAATCACAGGATTCTAAGAGGGTTTTCTTTTTGTTTTTCATGAAGGTGGTCTTTTTTTTTTCGATTTTTTCCTCATAAAAAAAGGGTTTTCTTCTTTTTTTCTCTTTTTTTATTTTGCTTGATGGGCATTTTGGTCATTTGGGTATCATAGACTCATGACAATCTTCAACTCACAGCAAAACAAGAAGGTGATTTTTTTTTTTATTTTTCCTATAAAAAAGGTTTTTTTTTTTAATTTTGCTTGATGGGCATTTTGGTCATTTGGGTATCATGGTGCCAACCCTCACACGTCCAATTGCAACCTTCCATTGACAATCTTCAACTCAGAGCAAAACAGAGTTCTGCTTTGTCTCTTTCTGCCTTGTAATGAATCAACCTTTGTAAGCAACCAAAACACATGCAAGCACATATGTGCCTGTGTTGCTTGTATCCTACGTAACCATTTCATTCATTATTTTGCTTACAAGTAACATGCACTCTCTTTCCTCTCTCTCTCTCTCTAGGTTTTTTGTAGTTTGTGGCTTTTGCACGCTTCATGATAACAACTTGGATCCTACGCAAGTTGAAGCGAGGCAAGTGGGAACCAACACTGAACATTGATCTTGAGAGACCCGCGAATCTTTGCTTCTGATTTAAGTGCATGCGGGTCAATGAGCATCGACTACGACGAGCCATGAGACATGCCATGCCAATTGCATGCACCAGTATAGGGGCCGAGCCAGGATTTCATCTTGAGCGAGGATTTCATCTTTGCGGAAACCAAACAACCATGTGACCAGTGAATAAGAATTTTTGAAAATTTTTATTTATTTAAAAAAAAATTTTGATAGATGCTAAACCAAAATTTTGAAAAAAATTAAAAGCTAAATTTTATATTTATCCAACCCCCTCCCTATGAGAAGGAAGTTTGGACTTATTTCTCTGTTTTCATATATAATTCGATATTTGATCTAGGTTTAGAGTTGATTAGGGTTCAAGCTTCAGTGTTTCATCTAAATGTGAGATTTGAGACAATTAGATCCGGAAAAGAAAATTAGCATCATATTAGTAATCATAAGCGGGTGTTGTGTAGGGCTTTTCTTGCTTAATCCGAAACATATCAGACATTTGAGGAGATCCGAAAGCAGAAATCCGAATTTGGTTTCTAACAACTTTTATATTATTTGTACAGCAATCCATTTCCAAATCAACTTATGGAGCATAAAAAAAAACAGGATATGGTAATTTCTGTATCGGATTCGAATCCAATCCTTCGACATCTTCATTCTTCTCTAAATTTCATCATTTAAGCTAGTGTGATATTTTTTCAAAGTGTTCGTTTCCTGCTTTTGCCACCGGTATTGTTTTTTTTTTAAATTTTTTTATTTAAAAGTAGCAGTATATGATTTATATATAAAACTGTCAAGCATAGAGATGGGCGCCCGGCCAGGCCACTGGCGGGGGCCCGGTACCCGACCCTTAATGGGCACGGTTCTGATGGGTTAGTTCGACAGATCTCGACGCGGCTCATTAATATTTAAAAAGTTATATTTATTATTTTTAATTTAATAATATATATTTTATTATGTTAAAATACAATTAATATTAAAAAAAATATTTATTATTATTTTTTTATTATATTACCAAGTCGGGCCCCTCGATGCCCACCCCTAGTCAAGGGGTCTTGTCGAAATCGGTATGGGTGAGGCACCCAATCTGTTGGGAATCAATAAAGAGTATTTAAAAAAATAATTTCTCGTAAAAATAAAAACATTATAGAATAATAAATTTGTTTAAATATTTAAAAAGAAGATGTGAATGACAGGCTGATTTAGAATATTTAAATACTTAAAAGGCTGATTTTAATAACATTTTATTATGAACCTCTTTTTGTCCATTTTTGTTTTATTCGTTAAAAAAATTGCGGGTTTAAAAGGTACTGTTAACAAGGACGGTGAAAGAAGCATCTAATTGTACAACTCCAGGTGTTATATTAAAATAAAAATATTAACACTATGTTTTACAAATATGGCTTAAAGAATGGGGTAGATCTTGAATGAAACATTGTGTTCTAGTGTTTTAATAACCTATTTTAACCTTTAAAATAGAATCATAAAGTACTGCATTAGTGCGCATTAGTGTTCCCGTTACCAAACATCCTCTTAGATATACAATGGGGAGAACTTCTCCTGTGATGGCAAAATTTGAAGAAATAAAAAATCATCTAGTGAGAAGCCATTTTTCTTATTAGCTTGGCATGAAAGACATTTTGTGCACTTCCACGAAAAATAATTTTCCTTCTTTAGCAATTTGAAGTTGCAAGTGGACAATAAGCTTGTTGGTAAATATCTTTAACTTGATGCTGACAATAAGAAGACGTGTGATTTTCTAGAACCATATTTCAAATTTAGCAAAAGTTTTGGAACAATTGCTATTTTCCAAACCTCATCGCCATTTTTCTAAGTTTAACAAGTCTTTATTTGTCGACCAAATGAACTTCAGCCTCTCATGTCATTAACTTTTCTTTCACCATCAAAGCACATTGGAAGTCAACTATATTCCATGAGAAGATGTCAGTTGTATTGGAATATATGGCAAGGAAGGTGGTGAAAATACTTTGTTAACAAATGATTTTGATTTTCCGTGGAGAAGTCATCAACAAGAGAAATTGACGTAGCATGTTACATTTCATTTTTCCTTATGTAAAGTCAAGTGTTAACTAGCACTAAAATAAGAAAGTGTTGTGGAGTGGATGACCTTCACTTCCACAAAGAAAAGAATGCATTACAGAACATATCTTGACGATGCATGTAACAACCCCGCCCACTCTTGTATTGGCCTCGAGCTTTAGGTCCTTGTTTGATGGATCTCAACATGCTTCATACTAGATTCAGTTTCAATCCAAAAAAGGTCAGAAATTAAGATAATTATTATTTAAATAGCTGTCTTGTAAGATTCTTCATAATTTTATATATGAGACTAAACTTTTAAGGTAAGCGCATATCCGCGTGTATATATATATATATATATATATATATATATATATATATATATATATATATATATATATATAAGACTTCTGGTTCAAGTGTTGAACACATTCTGACATCATTATAACAACATGGTCATATCATTATTTTTTTTATGTAATACCAAGCCGGCCGGTCGATGCCCAATCAAGCAGTCTTGTCGAAATCGATATAGGTGAGGCTCCCAATCTGTTGGGAATCAGTAAAGAGTATTTAAAAAAATAATTTCTCGTAAAAATAAAAATATTATAGAATAATAAATTTGTTTAAATATTTAAAAAGAAGATGTGAAAGACAGGCTGATTTAGAATATTTAAATACTTAAAATGCTGATTTTAATAACATTTTATTATGAACCTTTTTTTGTCCATTTTTGTTTTATTGGTTAAAAAAATTGCGGGTTTAAAAGGTACTGCTAACAAGGTCGGGTATTTTGACGGTGAAAGAAGCATCTAATTGTACAACTCCAGGTGTTATATTAAAATAAAAATATTAACACTATGTTTTACAAATATGGTTTAAAGAATGGGGTAGATCTTGAATGAAACATTGTGTTCTAGTGTTTTAATAACCTATTTTAACCTTTAAAATAGAATCATAAAGTACTGCATTAGTGTCTCCGTTACCAAACATCCTCTTAGATATATAATGGGGAGAACTTCTCCTGTGATGGCAAAATTTGAAGAAATAAATAAAAAAAATTCATCTAGTGAGTAGCCATTTTTCTTATTACCTTGGCATGAAAGACATTTTGTGCACTTCCACGAAAAATAATTTTCCTTCTTTAGCAATTTGAAGTTGCAAGTGGACAATAAACTTGTTGGTAAATATCTTTAACTTGATGCTGACAATAAGAAGACGTGTATTTTTTAGAACCATATTTCCTATTTAGCGAAAGTTTTGGAACAATTGCTATTTTCCAAACCTCATCGCCATTTTTCTAAGTTTAACAAGTCTATATTTGTCTACCAAATGAACTTCAGCCTTTCATGTCATGAACTTCAGCCTCTCATGTCATGAACTTTCCTTTCACCATCAAAGCACATTAGAAGTCAACTATATTTCATGAGAAGATGCCAATTGTAATGGAATATATGAAAAGGAAGGTGGTGAAAATTCTTTGTTAATAAATGATTTTCTGTGGAGGAGAGAAATTGACGTAGCATGTTACATTGCATTTTCCTTATGTACATGAAATTTCACTATAGAAAATCAAGTGTTAACTAGCACTAAAATAAGAAAGCGTCAGGGAGTGGAAGAACTTCCCTTGCACAAAGAAAAGAATGCATTTCAGAATAGATCTTGACGATGCATGTAACAACCCCGCCCATTCTTGGACTCAAGCTTCAGGTCCTTGTTTGATGGTCTTAACATGCTTCATAGCAGATTTAGTTCCAATCCAAAAAAGGCTTGAAATTAAGATAATTATTATTTAATTAGCCGTCTCGTAAGATTCTTCACAATTTTATATATGAGAGTAAACTTTTAAGGTAAACACATATCGGTATATATAAGACTTCAGGTTCAAGTGTTGAACATATTCTGATATCATTGTAACAACCTGGTCCACTTTCACATCAAGCTCGGACCTCCAATTTGTCGGATCTCAATGCAGTTCATTTAGCAGCATATGTTCCTATGTATCTCAAAAAGAATAGGAATCATGACGGTCAATCACTTAAGTAAACCCCTTCTAAATCGCTTGTAATTCTTGAGAATCAGGCGTATAAAACTAAACTTTCAGAACGTTACGGCGCATTTTGATTTAATTACCCCTAGTCGAAGATATCTTAATCTCTAAAATATTCTCTGGTCTAGTATGAACCAAATGGAATTACTAAAAAAATTACCTTTCTCTGTCATGTCATCCACTTAAAGACCCGAAGGGGAAACAATTCTTTTTGAAGCAACATATTACTAAAAAATTATAACTAATAGCAAAAAAAAAAAAAAAAAAAAAAAGCAAGAGCCCAAAAATTCGAAAATTAAACTTTCTTTCTTTCTCTTTTTTAACTTTAAAAAAATTCATTGTTGGAGGTCCCATTGATGCTCTCTCTGGTGGTGCACGTAGTTAATGCTTAAGTTTCAGAATATTCGATGTGGCCATCTATTCAGTGGTCGTGTCGCAAGATACTAAAAAGATATATAATGACAAAGGCGTGGAAAGTGAAGGGAACTACCAAAGCGATCATGAGCGATATTATGCAAGCTTACTTAAAAGGTGACCCTGATAAGATAAATCTGGTCAAATGTTCAGATCCACAATCAAAAGGAATATATGCTTTCCATTGATGACATGCTTACCCACTTGGAAGAATGGCTCAAGCATTTGTCCCTTTCTTCTGCCCATTTAAATCTAGGGTTGCCTTTTGGACATGTGTGCACCCATGGTATACTCGCCCGCAGCGCTACTGTTTGTAGTTCAAAGGAATGACACTTACACTGTTAAGTCAACTATGCTAGGTTCCTCGGAGTGCATGTATATCCACTTGGGAATGCATTTATAAACAAGGGAAGTTCTGAGCATGGTTGACATGGTGTTCTTGAAGAGAGGCTTGTGAAGAGGGGCGGACGCTGGTGCGGAAGAGCCCAAATTCTCACTTTTTAGTGCCTCAGGTTCAGGGGTGCGGCGAGGCCTACAGGGTGCATGCTCTAGAGATTCATGAATACAAGAGCTTAAACTCTGAACCATGCTAAATCTATTTCTCTTGCTTTGACCCTGAGAGTTAAACCTTTAATAAAGGTCGAAGTCTATCTCTCTCCATTCTTCATTTACTATCCCTTAGCCAATTTTTTTTTGTCTCCCCCACTCTCCCCTTCAAATTTCTCATATAAAATTGCATTTTGGCCTTCCAGACTTTTCTAGCTTTATCAATGCATTTATTATATTAATGCTTTTTGGTTGTTCAAATAACACCAGGCATCAAAATGTGAGAAAGCTTCAAAAATTGGTTAAAACAACTGGTGTTTAAAAAACATCATTTTTTAAGGGGTCACCCAATGTCCTCTATTCATTTGGTAAAATGTCAACAGTTCGGATTGCAACCGGATACACTCTTAATCGAACCCGTTTCTTTAGATATTCACATACTTGGATTCAAATTCAGATTCGAATACAAACAACAAAAATCTATATCCAATTTCACAGTTCGAGTCAGATATTTACATTCAAATGGAATCAATCTTCTGCTGATTTGATTCGAGAGCAAATCCGAGAAAACGACGACAAAATTTTGAACAGACGAAAATGCCCTTGTGAGGGCACGTTGCAACTTTTGAAGTCGACAACCATGATGGTGCTTGCTATCCAGCCGTTTGACACCAATTTTGGAATAGGTTTTAGTGTGCCACCCAAGGAATTACACTTTAAAAAACGATAACGTTTTAAGCGTTTCTATAAGCTTCTAATTGTATAAATTAGTAAGTATCACTTAAAATTAGGAATATTCCACTCGTAGATCAATTTATTTGGGCTGCACAATAAGATTTACGAAGAATAACAAAATCAGAAAGCAATATTTTCTAAATCCTTAATCACTTTTAAGCATCCAAAATTTAGAACTTATATATAGGTTTTGTTTTTTCGGTGAATTGATTCACTCCACCGTCTTCTATACTCAAAAGTTTCACAAAACGTTCTTTCTAATCTAATCTGTTACTATACAAAGTTTCACAAAGCGTTCTTTCTAATCTAATCTGTTACTATACAAAGTTTCACAGCACTTTCTTTCTAATCTAATCTGTTACTATGCAAAGAAGAAGAATACTGAGACGGAACAACGACCACGTCAAGATTTCTATAAAAAAAGAAGAATAGTGAGACGGAACAACGACCATGTCAAGATTTATACCCAAGTTCTTTATGAGGTGGACTCCATTACCACCCAATGTGTTACAACTCCTCAAAATTGGAATTTTCTATAAAAGAAAAATGTAATTTTATATATTTAGAATGTTCTAAAAAAATATATTAATGAAATTTTATATATCTAAAAGTTTTCTTTTTGGCAATGGCTGCACTTTGTGTGGACACTGGACAGTGAAAAAAACAATGCGCATGCCCTTTGCCCACCGAGAGTGTGATGCGAAGTGCTTTTCCATGCAAGGCTACTGTACGTTCATGGTGGACCCTCTGTAGGACACGTTCTGCTTCCGATCACATGCACCTGCACTTTACACATAAGTGCCGCTGTTGCCACGCACCTAACTTGTCGGCGTCCGCACCCAAGCCGTATCGTTATGGTTCGGCAACACGGCGAATCGGGGCTCTCTCGAACCGGTTTTGCCTTTTTATTATTGTTAAAAAAAGTTATTACTTAGCTTAAATTGTTTGGCCAGCTTTTCTTCTCTGTCCGCTGATTAACAACACTGAGATCTAGTGAGAACCAATAATCGCATATAGTCGATATAAATATAATTACTAAATATAAATATAATTACTAAAATGAGATTCAAGATCAAGTTTTCTTTTGAGAGAGAGAAAGGGAGAGAGAGGACGCGTGAGGTCGACTGTCCAACATATGGGATGTTCTTAGCTGTTTGGTTCCATAGGTCTCAGACATTTTTCACAATTAGTGATTGCATGGACCAAATTGTATAAGATCATGTCACAAAATTGGCTGATGTAGCCGGCTCGGACTGCCGTATCGGTTAGCAAAACCGATACAGCTTGATGCCAAATGCTCATAGGGCTGCTGACTTTTTGCAACTTCCCACAGGAAGATAACAAAAACATTACTCCCTCTCCTTCTGAACAATCTATAAATGTAACCCTGTATGACCCATCTTTCATCTCATTTCAGTGCTGATTTTGAGACTGGCAGCTTCAGCCTGTTGGCATCTTCTCTTCTCAGAAATTTCGTTGGTGAAAAGAAGGCAGAAGCAGAAGAGCTAATTCAAGAAGAGAGGGAGAGAGAGTTATCAAATATATATTATGGAGGAGGGATCAAATAGTAATGAAAATTATTACAGTAGGAGGAGGAGAAGGGTGGAAGAGATGAAGGTGGTGGTGGCGCAGGTGGTGGCGCAGGTGGCGATAGCAGGGATGATCGTCTCCTACAAAGTCTCCGCAGACCGAGGAGGGATGAGCCTCCGAGTCCTCATCGCTTACCGCTTCATTTTAGGGGCCACCCTCCTCTGCCCTCTTGCCTTTTTCTTGGAGAGGTATGCATATGAATTAACCCCATCACCGTTTAAAACATATTACTTTAATGTAATTTTTTCGACGTGCTTGTAGATCTGGTCTAATTAACTCTTAAGAACAATTTGATATAATACGAAACGTGTGTTATTTTGATATATATTAAACATGTGGTATGTTCCTATTTAGGATTTAAATATTCTCTTTCAATCATCAAAATATTAATAGCTTGTAGAATATATCAAAATTTTCAGCAGTATAAAAATCAACATTTTTTCTTAGCATAGCTTGCCCACACACACACATATATGGATTCTCTTGTTGGACTGCATATGTATGGTATGCGATAAGTATTTCTCTCTCTCTCTCTCTCTCTCTCTCTCTCTCTCCCCCACTCTCGCTCTCCACACACACACACACACACATATATGGATTGCCAAACCACTTAAACTAGTAGTAGTATGTTGCTCTTGAACAGACCTTCACTGAGTGTTATGGAAACAGTAACGAGATGTTATACTGTTCTTCTAAGTGCACACTGAACATTTGGTTAATATACAGAAACGATAACTTACAATTTTGAAGATTTTGTATGCTGTGGGGTATTGATTATTTTATTTAGTCATATTTGTGAAGAATGATGCAATCTAAAACTTGTTTTCCCCTGAACAAGAGTATGTGAAGCTATAAAGTAATGTAAATAAAGAAACATGCAACACGTTTATGAAAAAGGCGGATAAAGACAAGTGCAGCTATGCGTGCACATAAGGCAGTTCCCGACAACGAGAGACGTGAACTCCTGATTTGGTGCGTGCGCATTGGCTAAGTTATTTTATTCGAGTCTGCTTGTTGCGTTAGTGAGTGGTTCTTGATGGAGATGCTTCTTAAATGCAAAAAAGTGAGAGTCCATTTGAATCAAAACTCTCTCCCTTTCTTTATCTCTCTCTCTCTCTCTCTCTCTCTCTCTCTCTCTCTCTCTCTCTCTCTCTCTCTCTCTCTCTCTCTCTCTATATATATATATATATATATATATATATATATATATATATAGAGAGAGAGAGAGAGAGAGAGAGAGATAAAGAAAGGGAGAGAGTATATATATATATATATATATATATATATATATATATATATATATATTAAGGGCACTAACAAATTTGTGTTCACATATACAGGTTTTGGAAAGCCAAGAGAGATCACATATGCACTCCTCGCTTGTACGTCTGGCTCAGCTACAATGCATGCCGTGTATATATATATATATATATATATATATATATATATATATATATATATATATATATATATATATCCCAGACAACTAGGGCAGGGAATTGGATAAAACTAAAACTAAAGACCTAAAAATAGATGATTTAGAGCTTTTTTGCAAACCAACCACATTGATATGAACTAAATAAAGCCTTGATTTTCAAATAAAATATAAACATATTAATATATTTATAAAAATATGTTTGATTTAAGTTGTTTTAAAATGTAGATTTTATTTGTTATCAAAATGTTGATGTTATGAGGGCCATTCATTTTTTTCTTATTATAAAAACACACTTACCCTATTCTTAGATCATATCAGTGCAATTAAATTGCAAAAGGTAAAAACACATAAACATCAAGATTAAAATGCCTAGTTTTTATCCTTGACTCAACAGTCTGATTTACACACACACACACACATATATATATATACATATAAAGGCTTGATTTCTGCTCCAATCGACAGAATTATTCCCCTACAATTTCTTTAATGGTTGATGTGATTGTTTAATGCAGGAAGAGCAGGACGACGATGAGCTGGGTTGTTCTTGGCCAGTCCTTCTGCTGTTCCCTTTTTGGGTGAGCCACATACATACCTTATGTAAGAGAGAGGGAGGAAAGGCTATAACGCATTCCGAACTGACCTATAACACACCACCGAACCCAACTGGTTATAGTGCTTTTCTGAGCTGTTACTCTTCACATTTACCATCCTTTTTAACCCAATTGGGGAGTTGAAAAAAACACGTTGATCTGTTTACACTTAGGTTCATGCTCGCCTTGACTTGTGTTTATTCGATTGAGCTCATGAGTTCCATCGTTTCTTTGTGGAGCTCAGGCCCATGTCTTTCCCGTCTTTGTTGAACCAAACCATCTTTAAGAAGTTTTATTGTCAAACACAACATGGTTTTGCTCTTGGAACACATCTGATTAGAACAACGTGTTTTAAGGGGCCGTTTAGCAACGGAGTGTTACTGTCTCAAAAATGTCTTCAGAAAAAATGAAGCATATTCACTAAACACTTGTTAAAACTGTTCCATCAATGTTCATTCATGCCTTAATTTTGTTTTTAAATATCGTCTGTTATAATGTGATGGCATTGTGCAGGGCAACACTGAACCAGAATCTGTACATCGAATCAGTCAAGACGGGTTCGGCTACGCTTGCTGTTGCAATTAACAACTTGGTCCCTGCCTTCACCTTCATTTTGGCAGTCCTATTCCGATGAACGCCTTAATTTCCCACATGGGAATTCGGAACGATCATTATCAGTTGTTTAATTATACATGTAATTGCATGAATTAATATGATCTGCTGCCTGAAAAAAAATGTTTTTCAAATTAACTCGAAGTTGTATTGTATAATTTCTGATGTGAGAAGTTGTATAGTATATTTTTATTTCATATAGCCCCCTCGATCGAATGTATGCACAAGAAAGGTAAAGCTATCATGGGCTGAATCTTATATATATATATAACTTCATTGTTAAGGGGTCATGATTTGAAACAGATTGGAGAAGCTACAAATGAGGAGCCGAGCAAGCCAGGCGAAGGTGATTGGGACCTTCATAGGGATCGGTGGAGCTGCCCTACTCACCTTCTGCAAGGGCGCAAGACTCCAGCTCTGGTCCATTCACGCCCACCTGGTGCGCCGGCATGCCGGGTCGCCGGAGCTGGGCAACGTAGCGCTGGGCTCAGTCTTGGCTACAGCCAACACTTTGTGCAGTGCCATATGGTTCATCATCCAGGTAGTGAATTACTACTCCCTTAAGCATATCCACCAATGCAATTACGTTGTATTTTTTTCTTCTACCAAGAATAGAATTAATTAAATTGTTGTCTAATGGCAGGCGAAGATGAGCGAGAGGTACCCGCACCCCTATACGAGCACTGCGTTATTCAATCTGATTGCAGCCGTCCAGTGCACATGCGTTGCAGCCATTACTGAGAGAGATGCATCTGCATGGAAGCTCCGTTGGGATGCTAATCTCTTCACTGTCCTCTACGTGGTATGCCTTCTTTCCTCCTTTGTCTCATCTATAATTAGGCCATTTACATATATTTTCTGCTTAATTTTGCGGATGGGCTTGCAGGGGGTTGTGATATCAGGGATGGTGCTGTTAGTCATGCTATGGGCCATCCAAAAGAGAGGACCTTTGTTTGTCTCTGTGTTTAACCCCTTGTCTCTCGTCATCATCGCCCTGTTTGGATCCGTATTGCTTGATGAGCCTCTCCATTTGGGAAGGTAAACTGTGAATCGTTACATGAGAAAATCACTTTCAGTAGGGTTGTTCAGTTTCAAATAGGATATACTCTTAATTGAATCTACTTGTTTAGATATGCATGTATTCGGATTCAAATAATAATGAAGGAAAAGTCATTTTTGCATCCAAATCCAAATATTTGAACTGAATCTGGCTGATTTTTAAAATATAAGAATCCAACCCAAATCTGATTGGATATTTATGTATATCTGAATCTAAATCTTCCCAGATGTTGTCATTTCTTAAATCTGAATCTGATTTGACTTTTAATCGGACATAACATTTTTTCCACATCCGATTTCTTTTGGAACGATTCGGTCCGATATCCAATTTAAATGAGATATATTAACATCACTAGCTATCAAAAATTAGTATTTCAGCCAAAACTTTGTGCTTATCATCTCCTTTATTTGATGAAGATTGACTGCGGCCTCCTATAAGTAGGCACAACAAACGTCACAATTATTAGATTGCTGCAACTTACTTTTTTTTTCACCAATACTCAACACCTAGAGTTTTATAATGACTGTGTCATAATCTTGTTTAATTGGCTATAGTGTGTTGGGCACCGCATTGATCATCATGGGCCTGTACACTGTGTTGTGGGGAAAAGGGAAAGAGATTGAGGTGCTTCAAAAGCCGGCGGCCGGAGAAGGAACCAAAGCAGGTTTGGACGGTGTGCACCCAGAGCCTCCGGGAGTAAGGCCAGAAGAGAGCAGGAAGGAAGAAAAAGATGCTGTTGATCAATTTGCTGGTGGATTACAAAGCATTCATGGTAGTAAGGTGTAGTCCAAGAGAACTTACCTGGATATTGTAGTTCCGTGACCATGTTGGAACCAAATCCAATTGAATTTGAATGTAAACTGGCTGAATTTGGAAAATAAAGTCAAATCTACTTAGTATCATTTTCGAACTTTATGTCATTGGTAAAGTTGAACTCCATTTACTTGGGAGATGTTCAAGTGAGTGGAAGGAGAACCCTACCACCCAACTTTTAAAGCTGCTAATAAGGGTGGGCGCTCGGGTGGGTCGCTGGTGGGTACTTGGAACCCGACCCGATACGGGCCTAGTTCTGGGTTCGATGGGCTGGTCCGGATCGGCCCAACAGGTGCCCGATCTGGCTCGATAACTTTTAAAACAGACTTTTTTTGTTATTAATAATATATATTTTATTATTAATAATATATTTTATATTAAAAATATTTTATATTTTAAATATATAAGTACCAAATGAAGTATAGATATATAACTTGATAAAATTTTACTTTTTTTCGTTCTTCCGTCTCCACATAAAACTTTTATTCGTTCATCGCACCCCTGCACTTTCCCACAACGGCGAGAGAACTGACCCTTCGAATTTCACGGGAGAATGTAACGTCGACCCAGACAACCCAAGGAAGGATAACCGGCCGTAACTGGTTGATCACGGCCTCTAAAACTCGTTTTGGAGCCATAAAGATGGATAGGTAAGTGAGTAAGTCTTGAACGCAAATTCTTCGCCAACGCAGAGATTGACGACCTTGATTTAGGAAGGATAGTAGCCATTATCGAACGGGACAAATATGACATTTACAAAAGATTTATGCAGAGGAACTTTTCTTGCGCGAAACTTAAAAGACTCTACGGGACTAGCATGATCTCAAATTTGAGGGAGAAACTCGTCCATTTTCAAAGCTGCTTCCTCACCGTTGCTGCATCACCTGTAGAAGAACAAAACAACTCTGTGGGAACGTCTTCTCTCTCCAAACAATCGCAGTCATGAAAAGAAAAACAAAGAGATCTGTAAATAATTTTCTTCGTTTATGCTAGTCGAACTCGAACATCCTCCCGGACGTTTTTCGTGCCCTAGACTGCACGAAGTAGGACTAAACGAATGTGCGATCGGCAAAGTTCGTTGCGATTCCCTCTTTAGGATCGAATTTCTTGCAAGAGAAGTTTGAAAACCGCTCTCGGCGACGGGATCATTGTGAATGTGCAAAGAAGCAAGGTCGTTGATTTCCCCATTGCATTTGCGTGCCCAGAGAAAATGTCACTAAAACCGCTTCATCAATGAGCATCTTCTCCAGGCAAAGGCAATGAAAAAAGAAAATAACAGAAGAGACGATCATCCATCAAAGATCGTCGAACATCCTTTCCTGACTAACAAATTCGGGAAAAAGAAGGCAAGTAAAACTGGCGAATGACTTTCCCCGATGGATGAAATTCGACCTCAAGGCAGCAGAAACTCGAAATCATCGACTATCAAGAGTCAAAATCTTAACAAACTGCTCATAAATAAGACTAACGCGATCTCAACTTCACGTAACTAGACAAGGATAAAACGCGCCGACTGGACGGCTTAGTTCGAAAAATTTCCGATCACGAAAACTGTAAAAAGGATCAGGGAGGAGAGCTTGATTGGGCATACCAGCTTAAATCTCCGCGCACCTTTGCCATTTCTTCGATCGGCTTACTTTCCGGCCATGGGGACGGGGCAGATCGCTCTCCTCTGGCTCTCCTGTATTAACATAAGATCCACATTTTTCACTCACGTGGGATGCCAATTCGAGTCGGATATCGGGTAGTCTCCAAATCCTTTGTCACATACGATACTAGAATCAAAACTAATTAGTGATTTGGATTCAAATCTGTCATTGATTCTGAGTTCAAATTCAAAACGAACCTGAATCCAAAAAACTTGTGGAACTCCTCTAAATGCACATCTAACTTTTAGCCTACAGAATACTTTCTAATCCAATCGATTAAGCACGAGTAGTTTCTAATCCAATCGAAGTCCATTCGATTTACATTGCTACGTAGAAAAAAAAAAAAAACTGGAATTTAGCCTACATAATAGGGCAACAGAATTTTTTACTCAAAATAGACTTCAATATTACTAAATTCTAGTTAGGCTTCGGCCATTAATTAGTCATTACACAAATGACATTGTAGGTGGAAACTGTCTCAAATGAGTTTCACTGGATAACTTGTCTTAGATGAATTGTCCAGTGGAAAACTGAGGCATGCATGGTTTTCAAACAGTGTTAGACAAAAACGACAATGAGAAAAGCGCGTCCAGGTTCTACTGAGGAGATAAATCGTCCTCAGAACTTGAGTCAAACTTTATTATGAGATGTTCTGTCCACCCCTACAATGTATATTCATTCTTGGCAGCTGAGCTCAAAGGTGACATGAACAAGAAAACGTAATAAAATAAAAAGAAAAACCATTTTCACATTATACAAGAAGACTGGAGAATAACTAGTGACATGAAAAACCATTTTCACATTGTCATAAAACACAATGTAAGTTTTGCACCAATACTTAAAAAAAAAATGTTTGCCAATAGCTCTAAGTTGTCACTAACTTAAGCATGTTTTCACTTGATAAAAAAGACTTATATACCCTCAATAAGGATAAATAATACATACACTAGTTTGTATTAGCTTAAGGCATGTTTTAAGGGGGTTATGACCAGCCATCCATTGGCTAAAATGTACATGGATATTGTGCTAACCAATCCAAACTTTCGGTACATTGAATTAAAGATCTGCTGCGACATTTGCACTTGTTTTTGACGTTGCCAAAACCACTGTATTAGATTTTTTATGTATTTATTTTTATTTTTTAAATAGAATTCTGAAAATTTTAAGTTGGGGGGTGCTTCTAGGAAGGAGGGGAAGCAAGAATGGGGGAAGTCAACTTTTTAATATAAAAAGCTCGTTTGATTTAAAATGAGAAATTCATTCTCATTTATGTATTTATTCATTTTTAATTAGAATTCTGAAAATTGTAAGTTGGGGGTGCTTCTAGGAAGGAGGGGAAGCATGAATGGAGGAATTCAACTTTTTAATATAAAAAGCTCGTTTGATTTAAATTGAAAAATTCATTCTCATTAAAGTTTGCCATCACTCAAATACTTCGTATTCGCTCCATAATCACTTATCTTTCTCTTTCATCGTTTTACGATTTTTTTGCTTTATTTTCTTCTTTGGGGAAACAGAGTTTGAGTGTTTGTTATTGAAAAAAAAATTATAAAGGATGCTTAAACTTTCAGGTAGCAAAAAACTTCTGAAATTGTTTAAAAAGAAAATCATCCGACCTGTGTTCTTGTATTCAATTTGAGGAAGTAAATAAAAAGTTTCTAAAGTATCTTTTACAACCATTTCGTCTTCTTTCTTATTGAATCAAACTAATCCTGTAATTGGTGCGACAGCTGGCGATAGCAGGGATGACTGTCCAGTGTCCTCTACAAAATCTCCGTAAAGCGAGGGATGAGCCTCCAAGTCCTCGTTGCATACCGCTACATTTTCTGGGCCACCCTCTTCTGCCCTCTTGCATTTTCCTTGGAGAGGTATGCATATGAATTTACCCTATCACCATTTAGAACATATTATTTACTAGCTTATCATCTTCACATTGGCCGGAAGGTGGGGAAAGGGGAAGGAATATTATCCTCTTCATGACAAATATGGTACCCAGCCTGCAACGGGCCTGGGTCCAGGCCCGAAAAACCCGGCCCATTAACAATAAAAAAGTTATTTTTTAATTTAATATATTAATATTTTTATTATTTTAAATAAAATTTATATTAAAAAAATTTTGTAACAAAATCTTAGAGGCAAGGAAAATGAGGGGGGGGGGGGGGGGTAGGGCTCGGGCAGATTCAGATATTCTTTAAGTAGTGGGTTGTTAACCTCATGATCATTTGAAGAAAGTTCAGTGTTGGCATGCAGAGAATGATAATGTAAGTTATATCTTCATTTATCACCATCCCATGCAGCATGATACTGATTGAAGAAATCATTCATAAAATTCAAACTCTGACAGTAAGGGGTGGTGCCAAAAATTTTTCATGAGGGGAGCCAAATTAAAGTTTTTAAATTTTGACATTGGCTGAAATATTATTTTTTCAAAACTTTTATATACGATAAGTAAAATTTTCTAAAATTTAAATGTAAATTTATTCTTTTTTTTTTTTTTGAGGTGGGGCCAAGGTCCATGCAGGCCCCCCTTGGCTCCGCTCCTACTTAATTACTCACCTACCCAAAACACATTTGCTCACTCATTTTATCCATTCTTTGCTTTTCACCAAGTTGGATAAGAATTTAGATTCCCGCATAAGGCAAAAACAGGAGAGTGCCATTTCTTCAAGTCCTAGTTGGCTAATACAGGTCCAAAATCTTGTTGGTTGCTTCTGCCTGACCATTACCTTGAGGGTAATATGGGGCAGAAAAGTGATGTTGTATTTTGTGCTTGTGACATAGATTACACACTTTCTCATTTTTAAAATGAGTACCGTTATCAGAAACAATATCGTGCGGGATGCCAAATCTACACAAAAGATTTTTGTGAATGCAGGACACTATGTGTTGTCCTTCCATTGTTTTTAAAGTGATTGCTTCCACCCATTTGGTGAAATAATCTATAGCCGCAAGAAAATACCTGTGACCATTTGAGGCAGGTGGATTGATTGGACCGACCACGTCGAAGGCCCACATAGAGAATGGCCATGGTGAGTGACCGAATGAAGGTATGTCGTTTGAGCATGAATTGATAGTGCATGCAATTGACATTTGATGCATTTCTTGACAAATTAAATTGGTGACAATCTCTTTGCATTGTAGGCCGACAATACCCTGCTCTGACTATTTGCTTGACGAGAGTCTGATACCCTACATGCCCCCCACAAATTCCTTCATGGGCTTCTTGAATGACTTCTAGTGCCTCATTTGCATCGAGACATCTAGCATATTCTGTACTGAATCCTCTTCTATATAGGATGTCAGCTAAAATGAAATATCTTGTAGACACGTGTCTGAAAGCTCTTTGCTTTTTTCGAGACATTTCAGGTGGAAATGTTCCAGTTCAGAGAAAATCTTTGATATTCTGATACCATGGTGTTTCTTTACTTTCAACTTGTAACACATGTTCTGGTATTACAAAAGATGGTTGTTCGAGTCTTCTGACTTCGAAAGATCTGATAGATTCTCCAGGTTTAAAGGCAATGGTAGAGCCTAAACTAGCTAAACCGTGTGCAATCGGGTTAAAGTCTCTTTTGACATGTAAGAGATGATATTCCTCGAACTATCTTAAGAGGGAAGTTGCTAACTCTTGATATGGGATCAATTTCTGATCTTTGACTTGCCAATCTCTATTGACCTGACTGACAGCTAAGAGAGCATCTCAAAAAATGTGAACTCTCTGCACTTTAAATTTGAACAGCATTTTGAGTCCTTGGATTAGGGCCTCGTACTCTGCCATATTATGGGTGCAGGAAAAATTCAATTTGAGGGAGTAAGGAATCATTTCCTTTTCTGGTTAATGAAAAGTATCCCAATGCCTGGCCCAACTGTGCTCTTGGATCCATCAAAATACATCTCCCAAATTAGCTCTGGTTCGGTCGTTAGGATTTGCTCATTTGGAAAATCATCATTTATTCTAATTTTTTCAAATAGAGGAAAATCTACCAATTGATCCGCAATGGCTTGACCCTTGATTGATTTTTATGACACATATTCTAAATCACATTGCATTAGCAGAACTTGCCACTTGGCTATCCTTCTATTTAGAAATGGCTGTTCGATGATATATTTGAGTGGATTAAGTTTGGATAAAATTTTAACTTCGCATGCGAATAGGTAATGCCTTAATTTTTGACACATCCATACCAATGCTAAGCAAGTTTTTTCCATGTGCAAGTAGTTCTTTTCATACTGCACAAATGTCTTACTAATGTAATAAATGTCATGTTCTATTCGACATCCTTCTTCATATTGAGCCAAAAATCTACCACAAGCTGAATCGTTAACTGTGATGTAAAGAAGTAGATGTTTCCCCAAAATTGAGGGATTTAAAATTGGCGGGCAAAGAAGATACTTCTTGATCTTTTGAAATGAGGCTTGACATTCATGTCTCCATACAAACTTGACTCATTTTCGCAGTAAATGGTTGAAGAGTTCATATCACATGTCAATATTAGACATAAACCTCTGATTGACTGAATTCTGCCTTACAAGCTGCGTAGCTCCTTAAGATTTGTTGGCGGTGACATTTCGATAATCGCTTTTGCTTTGGAGGGATTCATTTCGATTCTCTTTTTGTTGACCATAAATCCCAAAAGTTTCCTAGATTCCATGCCAAATACACATTTTTGTGGATTAAATCTAAGCTTATATTGTAAGAGTCTATCAAAAACTTGAGAAAGAATGTTGATGTGATTCTCTCTTATTTTTGACTTAATTAGTATATCATCCACATATGCATCCATGATTTAATGCATTTGGTCTTGAAAAATAGCTGCCACAGCTCTTTGATATATTACCGTATAGCAGAAGGTACCCCATGGGTTTGTAAATGATGTTTTGGCTTGATCTTGAGATGCCAACTTAATTTGGTTATAACTAGAATATCCATCCATAAAAGAGAACATAGTGTGACATGCAGTACTGTCTACCAACAAGTCAATGTTTGTAAATGGATAGTCATCCTTTGGTGTAGCTTTATTCAAATATCTGAAATTGCAGAGCCGAATTTTGTCATTTTTGTTTGGGACTACCACAATGTTTGCTATCCATTTAGGATAGTCGATTGTTTTGATGAACCCTGCCTTTAGTAGGTCTTCTAGACTTTCTTTAACTTGTCCCTTAAGACAAGGATCTAGTTTTCTCAACTTTTGTTTGATTGGTTTGCATTCTGGTTTCAATGGTAATCGATGCTTGACTAATTTTGTAGCAAGTCCTGGCATGTCCTCATAAGTCCATGCAAAGGATTCTTGATGCTCTTTGAGGAAGTCAATCAACTCTTTTCTTTCTTCTATTGAGAGACTGGTTCCAATTTGCAAAATCTTTGGATTCTCTTCCATGCCAATGTTAATTTCTTCAATTGGATCATTAATAAAAGGTGACGGTTGATCTTGTTTTCTCATTTGGATGAACTCTAGACATTCTGCCTCGATGAGTTCTGAATTTACCTCCTTAAAGGCTTTTGATGTTTGATCCTCAAATGCCATCCTTGCGGGAAGGAATATTGAAAATGGCAAGATTTGAATTGATGAGAGATCAAAATGACAAATTTTGATTGCATATTGAAAGAAAGATGAGATTGACAAAACTTGACAAAGTTCAACACAACTTGACAAGACTTAACAAATTTGGGCTTAACAACAATGAGCTAGACATGACAATCTATTGCAGAAGGATAGTTGGATGGACTTCATCTCACCATTTCACATACTCGGAACCCATTCCTGAGCCAAGGACAAGATACAAGTGAGCAAATGATTCCCAACGTTGCTGGTTATAGGTGTATATCCTGGACCATTCTTCAATGTCTAGTTCACACTCTACGATGACTCCTTCTAACTCAATTGGATCTGCCTTCCTTTGATGTAGTGAGAATTGTCTGAGGCAATGCTCTGGATGATATTCAATTATGAAAAATGGTCTCAATAGAAGACTTCCTCTGACTGGGTTGTAAGTGTATCTTGACTTGACGACTTCTCGATCAAAGAAGTCCCAAATGATGGTGGAGTCATCAACTTCCTCCATCTTTCTGCGGTAGTGTTTCATACTGGATAACCGCTTGTCTGTGTTTTGGAAATGACATGATTGTGGCCCCACGTGTTTGTAGAACCATGCTTGTAGTGTGAAGACACATCATTCTATCGAGTCTGCATCTCCAATTGAAAATTTGGTCAATCCTCTGTAAAGGAACTGCCTGATGTCAATGTTGCAGCACTGCAACTCATATATTCCTATAAAAATCCGATCTTTGATGCTTTTGGAAGGTTGCGCATTGTGCAAGAGTGGCTTCTGAAGAAACCAATGCATGTCAAGACCAACCAGATTTCTGAGTGTAATGTTGAAGTAAGGAGATTAGTCATAACTCCAACTAAAGCTATTTGTCTTCCTCCAGAAGTTGAGCTTGCAAATAGGGTGCTGAGGAAATATAGGAACATAGCCGATGGATTCATAAGGGTTACTTTTATGGTCGGAGGGAAGCAGTTACTCAGTTCTTCTGCGTTTAACTGTAATATTGCACCTATACTTAAGAAAATGTCAGCTATGCCTTATTTAAGCCGGACCACCATTTTCAGGCGAGTGAAGGGAATTGTTCAGAATGGTTTTACCTTGTGTGGGCGACATTATTCTTTTCTGGCTTTCTCCTCTAATCAGTTGAGGGGCCGATCTGCATGGTTCTTTGCAGAAGATAAGCGGATTACTGCAGAATCCATTAGAACTTGGATGGGAAAATTCAACAATAAAAATGTTGCCAAGTGTGCTGCCAGGATGGGTCAGTGTTTTTCTTCCACATATGCTACTGTTTACGTCCCATTCAGTGAAGTCAACTTTAAAATTCCAGATATAGAAAGAAATGGATACAACTTCTCAGATGGAATAGGGACAATTTCACCAGAATTGGCTGTAGAAGTTGTATCCAAACTGCAGTTGACTGGGGAGCAACCATCTGCTTTACAGATAAGATATTCTGGCTGCAAGGGTATGGTGGTTTGTTGGCCAAATTTGGGAGATAAATTTAAACTATCACTGAGGCCTAGCATGAACAAATTTGAGTCTCGTCATAACATTCTTGAAGTTGTCGCATGGACACGCTTCCAACCAGGTTTTCTTAACAGATAGATAATAACATTGCTTTCATCTTTAGGTGTATCTGATGATGCATTTATGAAGTTGCAGGAGTTGATGGTTTTTAAATTCGATGAGATGCTCAAGAATACAAATACAGCATTTGAGGTTCTGACCACATCTTGCTGTGATCTGGAGAGTACAGCAGCTATCATGCTTAGTGCTGGCGCCGATCCTCAGTTTGAGCCTCATTTAAAGAGTATGCTTCCTTGCATAAGATCAGGACAACTTAAAAGTCTTCTAACCAAATCCTGCATATTTGTGCCCCAAAGCAGGTGGCTGTTGGGTTGCTTAGATGAATTAGCGATACTCGAGAATGGTCAATGCTTTATTCAAGTCTCTGATGGAGACATTTACTTTGTTACGTAGGGGTCAGATCTTATACCTGCACGCAAAACGAGTGCACCACCAATGGATTATACTCCAGCACCACCGAAAGAATCACCTTGCCCTGTAAGAATACCTGTAAGCCATTTGTACCAATTTGATTTTTTCTCAAATCTTACTTTATGTCTCTGAGCTTAAACTTGGTCTTGTTATGTATAATAATGCCATGCTCGCTGTCTTTATTTTAATTATCTCAAACCTTGATCTGCTAAACTGCTAGTCATCTTTTATGATTTGCTCATGCTCAGTTTATCTCATTGAGGACTATGTACCCTCACCATTGGAATGATATGTACGTTTCACCATCCAACTAGGTTCTTTTACTGTTATCATCTGTTTCATATACTTTATCTATCAAAATTTGCTGAAATGGGAAGAACTGATGCCTATTTATCTGTGTTTTGAATTTTCATTTCATTCTTTCTTTTCCAACTAGGGATAGCTCTCTCTCTCTCTCTCTTCCACTCTGTGTCTCTCTGTGGGAAGTGGTGCTAATAAGATGCATTCATCTTTTTGTTCTCCTGTTGTGTAATTGTGATTATGAATGGAAACTTAAGGTATGTACTCAAAATGGATATGGATTGGATGCGACTTCTTATACTAAGTTACTAACGAGCCTTGAACTATAGAGTGATTGAGTGAACCATCTCAGCTTTAGCACTGTTTATCTGAGTCGTCATTTATATGGTGCTCATTTACCTGCAATAGTGGGTTAGCATACAGTTGGATGCTTGTAGTCCTTTTACAACATCAAATTCTGTAGAGATGTTGTCCACATTATACAATAAATTTCCAAGGGGCATAACAAGATTCCTTTTTTGCAAATTATAATTGCTATTTTCCTTGTTCCCTACCTTTTTCTTTTGTTATTATTTCCTACACTTCAACAACTTAGCTTGGGGATATGTGTTTTGGCAGGATGTTATGGAGTTTTTCACCAAAAGTACGCTGAGTGATAGCCTTGGCAAAATTTTCCATGCCCATGTTGTACATGCTGATTTAAGTGAACTTGGTGCCAATGATGAAAAATGTGTCAAATTAGCGGAGCTGGTGGCAATTGCTGTAGACTTCCCAAAAACTGGAGTAAATGCCCAATTGCCTCAAGCTCTCAGGCCTAAAGTGTATCCAGACTTCATGGGTAAAGATGAAAAACAATCGTACAGGTCTGAGAAGGTCCTAGGCCACCTGTATCGAACAGTTCTTGGTACTCATGGTGAAATTACTGTTGAAGCAGATCATGGTGCCGGTGAGAATTTGCTATTTGATGACCAGCTGAAGGTACCTGGATTTGAAAAGTTCCTTGAGGAAGGTTGGAACTGCAAGTGCTTCTATGATCGTCTGCTCAAGGGCCGGATTCTTCATTATGATGTGCATACAGAGGGCGAGTTAGTAACTGGATATTTTGTCTCCCTCTCAAAACATAACAGCAAGAAGCAGATTGAACTGAAAGATAAGGTCGGACATGCATACACATCAATCAAGAAAGAATTAAGAACCACTTTTGAAACAATTGAGGAAGGTTTCAACCTTTCAGATGACGAGAGAAAGTCTGTGTTGGAGCAGAAAGCAACAGCTTGGTATCATGTTACATACCATCCTCATTGGGTTGAGAAAACCATGGAACTGAAAGATCCAGAATATGATGAAGTGCAGCTGCTGTTAAGCTTTCCTTGGATTGCTGTGGAATGCTTAACTCAATAAAAATACGGCAGCAAGGACGTTTGCAGTTCAACACGAACAAACCTATTAATCACCTTGCAAGATATCCTGGTGACAAAATATAATATCGAGGGCAAGGCCACTCTGCCATTTTTCAGTATGAATTTTTTGCTGGTTTTACATTGATGGGATTCTTTCCACAAGAGTCCAATGTGTTTCTCTTTGTAATAAGTTCCTAAATAGGAGTCAGTTTATTGTATTTGTCACTTGTTTGTAGGTGGCTTTTATTTTGCATTTGTCTTGTTCATCTCTACTCTTTTCTTGTCCCAGGTGTGGTTCTGGATAGTGATTGAAGACTACTCTTTTCTTTTTAATTGAATAAATGGATGTGGTTCTGGATAGTTATTGAAGACTACTCTTTTATTTTTAATTGAATAAATAAATGCGACTGAAACTACTATTTGTGGTCCTACTTCGTGATGAATTTTTAATCTCAACCATTAGGCTACTATCCAACATCTAGCAGCAATGACTTCGAGGCACATCCATGTTTAAAACCAGACTGAGAATTCCACTAACTCTCTCTCTCTCTCTCTCTATATATATATATATATATATACACACACACACACACATACACACTAGCAAGTTGGTTTTTGCCAAATTCTTAAGCTACTTTACCATCAACAGTTTTGTTTGTTATCTTAATAGTTGTCTTGTTATGCAGGTTCATGATAATAGTGTTCATGCATAAACGGCTAAATTAAGCTGAAGAGCATGAAGATGAAAGAAAAAGCTTGCCCAAGTGGATGTTGGTCGATGAAAATGTTGAATACTTCACCACCTACTTTGCTGCGCTTCTTCCAAGGGTGGTGATGTACTCTGCAGCTTCTAATTGTTTATAGTTTCATGCCGCTACAGTCAACCCCTGGTTCTTAATATTTTCCTCTTCGCCTTGATCCTTCTCTGGGGAAGCCTTCTTTCTTTGTTTCTCTTATTCTGTCCCTGTGACTGCTGCACAAGTAATTATATCAAGATCTAATGTAAGCTCACTTTGAACTGCAATAATTTTCCGTAGATGGTGAATACATTCTGATAATCTTCATTAACTCTAATTGGGAGGACAAAGGCATACCAATGGGGAGTTCAGTTCATTGAATCCTCCAGCAGGTGCAGTTACAGTCCTTGCACTTTACATGCAGGTCTGGGAAACAAGATGAGCTGCTTATAACTTATTTGTTTCTCGTAAGTGGAGGGTTTATAGGCCTTGATCAATGTAGGTGCAGAACAACTGCAAATAGAGACATAAAGTGACCATGTAGCAAAACATAGAAAAAGTTAGACACCAATCCATGAATCTCAGCTATATTCGGGTGAGAAAGTCCAAAGTCCCCACCCAAATCCTTGGCTTCTGAAGGTACTGAACCTCCATCAGTGCCTTAGGTGCTACCTTTGCTTAAATTTTCCCGCCAGGAGACCCCCTTTTGCAGCATAGAAAGTTGATGCACCCAAGAATTTGAAAGGAAAACTGGCTGCCTACCAGTTCCAACCTGTCTGTTGCGCCAATTCCCTTAGGAATTGAATCTAAGCCATATCAACTTTTAATTTGCAGTGAATATCGCCAATAGTACACCTATAGAAGGTGGTCTTCCCAGCCAACTCCAGAGTTAGATGTGCTTCGTGCGCGGTGTTTAGAGATAGGGAAACTGACGGCCTTTACATGGGGAAGCTTTCTGGGTGGCCTAGTAAGTAAAGGATTGAATCACGATTGAACTTCAATGGATGAAAATGACAATTAAAAGTTGGTTGCTTCCTTTATCCTCAAAATTCTGCCTACCTTTTTTGTTTTGTTAGTTTTCATAGATTTTCTACAAATTATCAATTAGATACATCCATTAAATTTTCCTTTGGTTCAGGTTCTGCTTCCCGTTTCAAGTGCAGTCTTTTATTAGAAGTTCCTTTGGTTTTAGTTTCTTTACTCATTTTCTTAACTGCAGGCATTTCTCTTTTCCTCTCGTTTTGCAGGCTCTCTTTCTGCTGCAAGCTAAAATTGGATTCTGTACTCCAAGTGTTAGGGAAGGGGAGATATGTAAAGAGGCCAAAGTTCCTCCCCCTTCGAGGGCCTTACTCATGGGGTCAAGGGTTGCTTTGAGACCTGAGTGGGGAACAGTATATCTGTCAACAAATGTATCTCCACAGTCCATAGAAATAATGCTAATGGGAATTGAACTAACAACTGGGCTTTCACCAGACCAAAATTTTACATATAAACAGCAGGGTGATAAGCATCTATTTTGGTCAAAATTCCAAGTGGCTTTTATATACACAAAGAGGCAACTGCCCACGCCAAGTATAACTTTTCAGCTGAGCACCCAAACTTGTAAGATTTCTACTTTATTGAAAATGGCACCTTCGCGGCCGCCTAAATTTATTTTATACGTGTTGCTTTTTGCATTGTAAAAGTAAAGAGATCGGGCTAGAGTTTAATTTATGATGATGTGAAAAATAAAAGAGTAAACATGTCAATTTTGTTGTTTGTACAAAGATGGTAGATTAATTATACTGTGACAGTGATCGAACCAAACCTTTAAAATTTTACATGATGAGATCAATAATTTCAGTTACAGACAAAGTATGACCTTGTGTTATTTTTTTTACAAAATTATTGTTTTAACTTTGTGAAGAGTAAAAAAGTTATGTGAGTTAAAAAAAACCTATAATTTATATGTTATAAGCTGAACAGAAGAAAAATTTACATTTTCTTATGTTTTATTATTGAAAGGACAATTTATTGCTTCGTAGCTAAAACGTTTACTTTTTCAAATCTCATCATATGAAAATCATGATGTTGACAATTCCCAAGTTATTCCAATATTTTTGCAAATGACTAAAAGAATATCAATGAGCACATATTTTGACATATTCTTGTTTATTATGTGGGCCTGAAAACACTTCCGTGTTGAGGAGAGATTCATTTTCATGGGATCTGGTTTTCTCATCGGTTAACTAAACTTGCTATGAAACTAATTGTACAATTTTGTTAATATGTTTATATTTAATTGGTCCATTACCTTATTTTTTTGGTGTTCTATGCTTAATTAGGATCATTAAATTCTAAATGACATTTGAATGATTTCCATACTTCGTTAAATAGTTGATTGTTAGAGCCGAAAGCCGTAATGCTTTCGTAATACTTAAGTAGCATTCCGATGTATCGCATTGCTAGCACTTATTGCAAGATCTTAATTTAAAAATTTATGAAAACACAGGAGAAGAGATAATGAAGAAGAGAAAAGCAATTCAATTGCCTGTAATACAGCGCCATTATTGAATTTTTTATTAGAGATCAACTTTATGTATTGTACTATATGTTGTTATACAAGTGTTGATGAATATGCCAAAAAAATGTATTGATTTGCGCAATATAATCTATAAGTGTTGTTGTATGTTCCTTAATTTGGAATGTATTGATTTACATTGTATATGAAAATAATACAGTTTTTAGTGGCACAACTGGAGCATAGCAGAACCAAGCAGCAAGGTGGATCACACTCAAAGAGTCCAAGGTTCGAATCCTTTCTCACTAGTAGATGTAATTGAACATGAGGAGTGGTTTATTGTGTTAATCCTTCCAAAAGTAATAGCTAAATCATGTAACACATCCAATCACATTGTTTAATTAGCTAGATATTTAGAATCTCTACCATCTATTCCAATGAAAGAATGTTCCTACCCACATTAGGGTTGCCGGAGGTTTCCCTAGCATAAATAGATCTGCCGTCCTTTGGCGAGTCTCCCAGCATGAGTTTTACAGGGTCGACACCGTCTCATGAGTCGTGAACATTTTCGAATCTTCACTCTAATCATGTGACTTTTTATGAGCTGGAAGAACTCTCATATATGATGCACATCAAGTGCCAAATTTTATTTTTTTACTTTTGATGAGCTGGAAGAACTCTCATATATGATGCACATCAAGTGCCAAATTTTATTTTTTTACTTTTGATGAGCTGGAAGAAATCCTACAATCAAATGAAGGCTGAAGCCTCCTCCCTTTCCCCATCTTCATTGGATCCAGGGTTGCTTTCGATGCTTCGAAGTGTTGTTTTTGGGTGATGTCTCCGCTATGCTTCAACTTATATATCGATGGCTCTATTTTTTACAATATGGAGAGTTGGTATGTGAGTTTGAAATGGGAATTGGTTGCCTATCAACCTTCATCCTATCCATTGCACGGAATGGTAGTGACTTTATTAGCTTCCAAGTTCTTGTAGGTCCTATTACTTACATTGGAAGATTGTGGAATATGACTAATTGACGGTGCACTGTGCAAACCATCTAAGAACGAGAAGTAAAAATATCAAATTAATTCCTTGTCTCCCCTATCTATGCAATTGATAGAATTCCTCACCTCATTTTGTGATGCCTTGGATAGCCATCACAAAATAAAGACTTTTCTCCACAGTAATGCTATTCCCCATGTTGTTGTCCACATTCGAAGTTCATGCTTCTCTTTACAAGCATTTCAAATTCATCCCTTTTAAACAATTGAACTAAAGAAATCACTGTTGAGATAACCTAAATAAGTGGTCAACTTAGGTTAATTAGATGAAAAAAAATGTTTTCATCAGTGTTTAAAAATCCAGTCAAAGTGAACTGAGTTGACTAGGTTGCTCAGTCATTAAAAAAAAAAGGAAAAAAACCAAAAATTGCCGTCACCAAGCCAAGTCATGGGATGAACAGGCCCAACATGGGCCGAGCCAAGG
Source organism: Nymphaea thermarum (assembly GCA_011799765.1). Classification (NCBI taxonomy): domain Eukaryota; kingdom Viridiplantae; phylum Streptophyta; class Magnoliopsida; order Nymphaeales; family Nymphaeaceae; genus Nymphaea; species Nymphaea thermarum. Next base: position 34,574 of record JAANDH010000150.1, on the reverse strand, counting down.
AGGGGCCCGTGTGGGCCTTGGTCCTACCTCTTTTTTTTTTTTGTTTGTTTTAATGTACATGTAAATTTTAGAAAATTTTACTTGTCTCATATAAGAATTTTGAAAAATAAATATTTCGGCTTGTGTCAAAATTTAGAAAATTTAATTTGAACCTCCTCATGAAAAATTTCTGGCTTCTCCCTAAGGCCAAATGATCTGAGTTTTGGTCTAGTAAAAAATGGGTTTAACCAAGTCATCTATGGGTATGATGTTAGTATGCATGTTATGTATAAAAATGTACTTATAAATGACAGGAAAACCAAATGTTATATCAAATGGTAGTGTGACGCTTTTTTGCCACTCAGTTGCATCTAAACTTGTTGAATAAATGATGTTAAGGGCGCATCCCTGGCATTTCCATTAAAAAACCGATAAAATCGTGGCACAAACTTAGGTAAAGGACTTCTTCAGAAGTGCTCTCCTTGTATATATTTATATAATGGCTAAACTTGGCTCTGAAATCAACTGTCCCTTCCAGTGAATAAAATGCTGCACAAGCAAAAGGAGAAAAGTTTCGAAGCTGGTAAAAAGGGAAGCGTTCTCTAGAACGATAAAAAAAATTTAGTGAAAAGTTGAACGTAAAAAAAGTTAGGAACATTTCTTTTTGAAAAACCCTAAAAATGCCCGACATCCTTTTCTTTTTTTGGTGCATATGTGTTGTGGGCACCACCTTGGTACATGCAACTCACTCTCAAATAGTTTTATTGATTAGCTATTATTTATGTGCTTTCCTTTTCCAATTTTCCAAATCCAACTTCCGCTGAGGTTACAGACGATCGAAGCAATTAATTGATACAAACTGCATAATTCGGCGAAAAAAAACCACCCTTACCATCATTCAGAAAACCGATTTTAAAAATAAGTAAAAAGTCATACTTATTTTCAATAGGAAAGGCATGAAAGACTGCACCAGTGTTTGTCTTTACATGGAAAATTAAACCCAAGACTCATTAATACAAGGACATGTTTTCCCGATTTGTAGATAGATAGATTCTATATATGTTGATGTATATGATTTGGATTAGACATCCTACTGAACCATTTTGAAAAAATTAGATATGAAAAAAATTTAATATTTGATTAAGAAATCAGGTTGGATTAAGATAAGGACTAAGATCAGATTTCCTTTTAAACAAATATCGTATTTATAGTTCTCTTACTTTTTTAGAATAAATTTGGATTCAGATTCAGATATGACTTTTCTTTGTTTGCATTGGAATCTGAATTTAAATCCAAATATGTAAATATCCAAACAAGTGACTTGGGACTCGACTCAGAGTGAATTGACTCGTGGGTCAACTTAATCATTCTGATTTTGACAACAACTTCATTTTGTGCATAAAGTATATTTTCATATGTATAAATAGCCCAGCATGGCCTGCATTACTTCACCAACCCCTTTGGATCTGGTTTCCTTTTAACACATTATTATTGTCTCATAAATGTATACTAAAAAATGCGGCAAATTCATATAATGCTGTAACAAGTGTTCTATTATTAATCTATCTCACTTTTTGGATGCACATTCATGGGGCAGTAACAATGTGTTATTATTGTTGTTGCTAAACAACCACTTACAAATAAGACTCAATTGAAGGAGAATCACAATGGCAAATCAATCCAGCTAAGGACCACTAAGAGTCAAGGCATCGATAAAGGATCTGAAAGCTCTTGAGGAATACAATTCAAGTAGAAAGATTGCAACTGAACCTAAAAATAAGGCTCAAAGTAAATGTGTGTAATCGATAACCTTTAATAAGAGTCTCACTCTAGTCTCATTCTCAACTTCTTTAATTGAGCACGAGTTCCTTTATTTTTTTCTCTTCGATTACGTTTTCCTTCATTCCCATGACAGTCCATATCAAAACTTGATAAGGACTCGGTCCAAATCAAGGCACTATCAACCTTGAATCAGGGGCCGAGTCACATGTTGCCTACAGGTTCAATAAAAACCCGTTATTTACATATTTGTTTGTCTCTAAAGCCCTGCTTGATGCACAGGAAAAGACTGTGCATCGTGAAAATTTTACCCTGTTCGGACGGGTTTCTCCTGGTTTGTCAAACACAAAAAACTTTACCTATGTTTTTCATTGAATTTGGAAAAAATTCCCCTGCCAAAAAGTCGGACCTCTCTAGGTCCGACCTTTTTCCTCATTAGTTTTTTCTTGAAAATTTTATCGTCCTGTGCATCAAACTTTACCTAAATGTGTCTGCCTTTTTCTCTGCCTTGAATATTGGATATATCTCTAAATGAACATGTGATAGTCCAAAACAAACTTTAAGACAAACTAGGAGCACCAGATCCAGATTCAAGATATCCAGCAATAGACCATGCATTGCCTATCCCCACAGCTTTCCTGAATTGTTCTTTTAGAACACAAGCATCAGGAATGAGCCGATCCTTGCCTCTCAAGTGGTCTCATCCACACCCGAAGGGATTTGGTGTAGCTGGTTGGGTCAGCGGCTGGTAAAAGACAAGTTGCTGTTGGCTTGATTCTTGTGGGTGTCAATTAAAATGACATTAAGCAGGCATATAGGCCTTCAAGACAAGCATAATAGCGTTAGAGTTTTATGTTACTGAGTAAATGATGAAGTCTCTTGGCTCAGGTGTGGTTTTGTTGGGGTCCAAACAAAAAAAAAAACACGTCATTATCATGCATGCAGCTTCATCTGTTTGTTATAGTGATTGGTGTAAAGGGCCGTTTAGCAGCAATAAGAGTAAGAACTTGTTACTATTTGGAAGAAAATTCATAGAACAGTAAACCATTATCATTGCCTTCCATTCTTAGTAAATGAATTCTTCGGCGGATCAGGCGTCATTGGAGGCATCTCAAACAATAGTATATCCCCTTTTCGGCAAGAGTAATGGGTCCTTCATATAGGAACTTGTGCGGATAGGTCCAATGAATTTTATGTTTATGATAATTTTATATAAGGAGTGTAAATAAATTTGGAAAAAGCACACAAAAATTGTTCCTTTTGATGATCATACTGATAGGGCAGTACCTTCAACAACCTTTTACCCATATTTCAACGAACGTTTCTTTTATGTATCAAAATATTGAAGAGAACGACTACGTGGTTCTACGTGTATTGTGAAAATCCAACCTGTATGTACATTGATAACTCATGTGAATTCCAATGGCTTTGGCCTTCACTTTAACTGTTGAAATTTATAAGCTTTTCCTAGGGCTTTGGTTGTTGATATCTATAAGATTTCCCAATGGCTTTGGACGTCGGACATTTCTAAGGATTCCAACATAGGTTGGCAAAGTAAAAAGGACATCACCCACAACTATAGCCGTTGGGGGTTCTTTTACCGACCGCCCAGGGTGTCACTAGCGATGGCTAAAGCGGTGGTGGAGGTAAGATTCTTGTTTTTTTATTTTTTTTACTAAATAGCAATTGAGTATTAAGTTTGATGTGGGCGTCACATGTAATTTCTGGGTCATGACAATATGATCTTGTTTGGTTGATGTGGGCGTCACATGTAATTTCTGGGTCATGACAATATGATCTTGTTTGGTTGATGTGGGCGATTGTTCAAACCAACCAACAAGTATCTTTGCCACTGGGCCGCCGCTAATGTCGCCGGCAAAAAGCAACAATGCGGTGGTCTTAGATGTCTGACACTTTAGATGTTGACACTGAATACTAACTAATGTTTGATCTACGAGATATGCTCCTACCTTTGATATTCATGCATATCTTTTGGAAACCTGCTACAGACAAATTTGGATGCAGCCAGTAAAGGAAGATTCCGATACCTTCTTCCACTCAAACGACGACTAGCTAAAACCATATATGAGATGGGCAACCTGCGTACAAAGTATTAGGGTTTAGAACTCGGGGTTTAGGATGAGTTTCATATAGGATCGCAGATATGCAGACTGCAACATAGCTTGAATTGTAACCGAAAAAAAAACTTGGCGCCTTAAAATGTCAAAAAATTAGTCAGCTGAATAAAAGGCAACATATTTTCTTTAAACACCAAATAAGAAATAAGTCAAAGTAAAAGAACTTTTCTCTAAACACCAAATAAAAAAACAAGTTTTTCTTTTTTTTTTTTTCCTTTTAACAGTTTTTACGTTTTTTGTTCAAACTGCTTGTTTCTATTTTCTAATTTTTACTTTTTGGTTATTTATTTTCATTTGGATGTTGACTTACTAATTTCACATTTATTTTATTTTTATAATTTTTAAGATTTTTTAAATCTTAAAAATTTACAGTATTTTTCTTTATTTTCTTCTTTTTTTTTCAAGCTTGTCGTATTATACTAAAAAAAACTCACCATTTAAAATGCAAAAACAATAGTTGTAACTGTTATATTGACTAGCCAACTATTAAATTGTAGTTGATGTTAGGAATCATTTGACAGTATGGACACTTAGTATATGGACGTGCCTTAAAGAAGGTTGAATATTTATAGAACACTTTAGAGTATATTCACGAACCATTAGTATTATATGAATCTACTATTCTACCAGATTCTTTGGGTTCTATTCGTGGATCATCCACGGCTCCACGCCCAATGACCCTTTGGCGTTAACTATTGACTTAGTGGCAGAGTCTTAATTACATGCCAGAACGTGGTTCTGTGGGGAGGCACTTTTTTTGCTTAAAAGGCAATTAATTTTCATCTTTCCACACTTATCCTTCTAGAGGGCAGTATGGACTCTTTCTTATCTGAGGCATTTTAGTCATTTGGCTTCCGAGCGTTGAGCTCAGGTGCTCAAGTGTTAAATTTGTTTTAGCATGTGGTCTCTCTTTGACAATGGTAAGTGAGACAAAGTCTTGCTTTGTTACTCCGTTTCGTTACATACGAGATTCGGATTAAGTACAATTAGGCTTGGGCATCGAGCCAAGCCGCCGCCAGGCCGGGTTCGAATCAAATATTTTTCTTATCGAATTAAACTTGAGTGAGCCCGACTCGACCCGAGATCTTAACGGGCCAGGCCCGGTCATCATTTTCTAGGTCCGGCTATCATTTTTGAAATTTGTTCACCAAGTTCCTAAGAAAATTTTTGCTAGAAGGTTCAACTAATTTTTTTTTTCTGTATCCGATTCTAAATCAACGACTCCACCTTGAATATTAGTTCAAAGTTTGAACAGTGAAGACAGGAACTACTCACTTCAAGTTCGTCAATCGTGATTTTATGATCAATTTAATCTCTAAAATCATTGAAATTGATTTCGTGCACGTGCATGCCCTGTTCTTTGACCAGCTAAATTAGGGGATTAGTATTTTCCTTGTGAAGCATAAAAAAATTTCATAATAATAAGAACGAAGGGCTGAAAAAAAAAAAGTATGAATCCAAAGGATTTTTACCAAACATCGACTGCAACGCACAAACGAGAAGAGAAATTACGGAGATCCCAAAAAAAAGGTCGAAATGTGCAGTACCAGAATAGAAGCATATGTGACTTGCAGGTTCGCTGCTTGCAGATTCAATATCAGAGCTGTTAACAGGCAACGTTTGTTTTTCTCATGATAGATCGTGCGAGAATGGCAGAATGGGGGTCAAAATCTGCCGAGACGTTTGGAGGTCTCAAAACCAAAAGGGCGTGGAAACACATAAGAACTCTTAGAATGGAAATTGAACTACACCGAGGATCTCAATGCAGCAGTAATGAGACACATGCTGGGCTTTTATAATTGCTTTCTAGATTTCAGTTGTAACCTCTTCCCTGCAATTTTTTGGTGACCCATTTCAGTTGTAAGCTCCTGATGCGTGAAGTTCTTTTAGAGATTCTATGCGGTTTCAAGCGTCCCAGGATCGCTTATCAACAACAACCTTAAGATCTAGATTTCAGTTGTAACCTCTTCCCTGCAATTTTTTGGTGACCCATTTCGGTTGTAACCTCTTGATGCGTGCAGTTCTTCTAGAGATTCTATGCAGTTTCAAGCATCTTAGGATCGCTTATCAACAACAACCCTAGGACCAATCTTTACTGTGACTGAAAAATCGATCCTAGGACGCTTCTAGCACAGAAACCGTCCGAAATTTATGCGACTTCCTCTTTATAAGACCTTCACGCATCGGGCATGTTACGACTGAAATCGACCACTGGTTGTGGCTTTCTCTTTCTACGATCTATAAATGTAACCCCGTATGACCTATCTTTCATCTCATTTCAGTGCTGATTGTAAGATCCACAGCTTCAGCCTCTTGGCATCTTCTTTTCTCTGAAATATCGTTGGTTAAAGGAAGGCAGAAGCAGAAGAGCTGATTCAAGAAGAGAGACAGAGAGAGAGTTATTATGGAGGAGGAAGCAAATGGTAACGAGAATTATTACAGTAGGATGAAGAGAAGGGTGGAAGGGATCAAGGTGGTGCTGTCCATGGTGATGGTGCATATCGCAGTAGCAGGCATGACGGTATTATACAAGATCTCTGCAGACAGAGGGATGAGCCTCCGAGTGCTAATAGCTTACCGGTACATCTTCGGGGCCACCGTCCTCTGCCCTCTTGCCTTTTGCTTGGAGAGATATACGTATCACCATTTAACTCCTTGCTAGTAGACTGAGTGTAACTCAGATCATACTGTGTGATCTGGACAGGAAAGCAAAATGTCAATAATTTTGAAAATTTTGTATATGGTGGGTTATTGATTGTTTTATTTAGTCATACTGTGTGATCTGGACAGGAAAGCACGCATCAAGAGGTTACAACCGAAATGGGTCACCAAAAAATTGAGTTTGAAATGCTAGATTTGAATCTAAACTTGAATTTTGGATCTAAACTTGGATTTAAAATTCATTTTAAAAATAATATACCAAAAATTTTAATAGCCTCATTTTTTGAAAAATTTGAGGTGATAACACTAGCCATCCTAACTCAAGTCAAACCGAACCTACCTTTTAGCTCAATTGACCTAAAGCTGCCTCCAAACCTACCTCACCTCCACCTAGCCTAACCGAGCTTACCCCCCTTTCCACTCTTGACCGAGCTTTCCCATAGAGCCCTTCTGTCCTAAACCCTAACCCAACCTTAGCTAGGATTAGGTCAAGCAGCTGGATAGGCCAACACCCTTGCTGACTAGGTGGCCCGCTCACGGCCCTACAGCAAACCCCGTCAGTATATCGGTGCCTGTGGCCGAGCCACATTAGGTGGTAGGCAGGTGCTACCGAACCGTCTCGGCATCCCTGGCCGCTACTTCCGCACGCGACATCTGTGATAGGCGGTCGCCCGTGCACGACATCGCCCCAACACCTTTGGCACACTTAGCAACAGCAAGCACCCATTGCCCCAATGTGCGGCCCTAGCGTCTTTGGCCATCCCCACTGAACACCACTCGGTGCTCGACAGCAGGCGGCTGTCCCCTTTCGCACAGCAGAATCATCGGCAGTCTAGGCCGAGTCACCAGCATCCTTCGGCAGCAGGCAATTGCGAAGTTCCGGGCCCTCTCGACCATCTCCGGCACGAGCGACCTGCTCAGTTCGGCATCCATCGGTGACCCAAGGCTGCATCCGGTAGCCACCTTATTGGCTTCAATCGGCGGGCGTTCTTCCACATTGGCCTTCCCATCCGTGAAGCCGAAAATACCCGGGGCTTGGTATTCACTCCGGGCCAATTCTATTTGGGTTTGCCAAGCTAGCCTTGGCCGGTATTGTGTTCTTTCCCCCCTTTAGATTCATGGGTGGTAGTTTAGCATCTTTGCTTTCGTATTTGCTTTTAGCCCGACTTCGGCCCTTGCTCATTTGGGTGGTCCCTCGGAGGCCTTTGGCCAAAGACACGACCGCGAGTGAGCCAGACTTCCTATTGGGTTAGAGCATGGTTTGTGAGAGAGATTGAAATCTATTAGCCAACTTCTATGACCGGATGATTTTTTTATTTTTTTGGACTGTCACACATAGTACATTGTGCAACCATGCACCGACAGTTTTTAGTCATAAAATGAATTATTTGCAACTGGTTTTAGCAAATAAAATACAAAAAGCAAAACTACTAGCCACATGGCCAAGCGGTATAACAATTTTTTTATTTTACATATGCTAAACATCAATTTTCTGCAAGATACATGAGCAGTTATGCAGGGAACTAGTTGCCGATAGGGATGTCGATGGATCGGATATACCTTTTATCATATCCGATTTTTCGGATAATCATATATTCGGATTCGGATTAGGATTCGAATACGGATGAGAAGAAGTTGATACCATACCCGAATCTGACTTTAAAATCTACATCCGAATCCGATTTTTTGTTATACTTGAATCCGATCCGAATCCGATTTTAATGTTATACTATGGTTGGTCAAAATGTTTAATCAAACGCACCAACTTAAAATTATGATATAAGAAACATATAAATTGTATATGAAAGTATAATGTGATTAAGAGGTAATGACTTTTATATACACCATTTAACTTAAAGTATTTTAAACTATATCATATAAAACTAATTAATTAATAATTCATATTAAATTTAATTAAACATTTTGTATAAACAAGCGAACTATTATAGTTAAGACATCAATTAAACATGATATCTTAAATAATTAAAAATAATAAAAAAACTTGTATCAAGAAATTTCAATAAAATGAGTTTTTTTAAAAATATGAAAATTAATCACAAATAAATATATTTAATATGAAACAACTGTTGGTAAGTTTATTATATATAAAAATAAAAAATAAAAAAATATGTTTTGGATTCACTTAAAACTTTAAAACTATAGTTTGATTCTTACAACAAAACAACTCGTAAGTTTATCGTATATAAAAAAAAAATTTGTCCCACTAGTTGGGACATTGAGTTGATTTTGTCAAGGTTGATAATTGAGGAAAAGTGATGATAGAAGTATGTCAATTAATAATAAAAGACTAAAATACTTTATTTCATTTTTTAATTTTTTTTTATGATCAAAATCAATGGTTCAGATCATTTTTAATTGGTCAAACACCTAATAATGTGTACCTACTAGTTATTAATAAAATAATATATATAAGATAATTTATTAAATCAAACAATTTGTCGTTTTCCTACTAGTTAAAGGTTTTTGTTTTCAAATTTGTGAATTATTTGTTATATATCAAAAAAACCTAGGACTTTTGGATAAATAATATGATTATACAAATAATTTACTTATTGATTAAATAAGTAATTGATAATTTGATAAATAAATACTTGTTATGAGTTCAACATTTTTTTCATATTAAATATATTTGTTTGAGATTATGCATAATGAAGATGATTTAAACTTAAAATGAATACCATAATGCGTTTAAGATGTTCTATTTATTATAAAACATATTTTCTTTTAAGTTGGTTTTTTAAAAAAGTATATTTTTTGCTATCAACTTTTTTTTAATAAGTGACATTCATGCGAATATTTTTTTTTAAACCTGTCATTTTTTAAATACATCATATAGCTATTCAGTCCATTAGATAATTTATAGCAAAAAATTATGTTTCATAAATAAATAAGAACCAAACCTGCCATTTACTTGATTGATTAAACAAATAATTTTTAATTTCATAAATTAAAACTTTTTTTATGAGTTCAAGAGTTTTTTTGATACTAATAATATTTACTTGTGATTAATTTTTATATTTTTAAAATATTAATGTCATTGAAATTCTTGATAGAAGTTTATTATTATTATTTTTAATGAAATAAATATATTATTTATGATATCATGTTTAGTTGATGCATTAACTATAATATTTGTGGTTGGTAACACAAATAAAGTTTAGTTAAATATGATATTAATTATTAATTAATTAGTTTTATATGATATAGTTTTAAAAATTTTAAGTTAAATGATATAGATAGTAACTATGTGACTATTATTATATGCAACTTCATAAAAAACATCAACTTTTAATTGTATTATACCTTGGTATTCATTTTATATTCTTCTCAAATCATAACTTTAAGTTGGTGCGCTTGGTTAGACTTTTTGCTTAACCATTGATAGGTCTCAACTTCAAAACTTGGGGACATTAACTTAATATCTCTAATTAGGAGATTCAGATATACCTGTTAAGATGCCGATCGGATATTTACTTAAAACCAAATCCGAATCCTTATCCGATCGGATAAGATGGTTAAATATCCGATCGGATATTTACTTAAATCCGAATTCGAATCCGAACGTATGTTACTTCTGAAATCTGAATCCGGATAAGATGGTTAAATATCCGATCGGATATTTACCGTATGTTACTTCTGAAATCTGAATCCGATCCGAATCCAATCCGTTGACATCCCTAGTTGGCTTTCGGGGTGACCAACACACCATCAAATGCGCCTGCTGTTTTTCTGAACATTACAAACCCTTATGAAGATATTTTCATGATATGAACCTTCCAAACGCTCAAGAAGATGCATATAAAGTATTATATTATTTCACTATTTTGTGCTTCTCTCTTTGATAGCTGCATCTTTATCTCTTGTTGTGTTGTTGATAATCTTAGTAACTGTTTGGTCAGCTGTTGTCTGTTTATTACTACCATCATTATCTTGGCCAAATGTTGTTTCCTCATCAATACCACCATAATCGCTTTTATCATCATTACCACCAGTATTGTCTTTATTGTCATATATTGCATTCATTTATATAGTATGTGACAGGTCTGCAAACTCAAGCTATATATTTATTTATTTCGTTTGAAAAAAAGTGGAATGCATCCACACCAGCCATTATTGTGACAGATGTGCAGGCTGCTTGCCTTGGTAGCATTAGCTGGCATCTGACTATGAGCTAGTAATGGAGCTGGTGTGTGCCACGGCCTATAGCAGCCGATCAAAATGTACACTGAGATTAAGTTGGATCGTGGCCATTCAACCACATGTAGCACATGCATTATACCAGGATTAGTGATTTAAGTACCCTTAATCAAAAAATTCTGATTTAATTACTGGTGTGGGCTGGTGCTGTCGAATAATTAAGTAACATATGGAGTTGAACCTTAGTTTTGGGGAAAAAAATATATGTAATCACTTGCAAAATTTTTTAGTTACCCTTTTAAAAATTTCAAGGACATATGTCTGCCCGGTAGAGATTTTGAAAGATATAATTCGGCACTCGGGAGAAAAAAATCCTAGCTGCACATCTTATTGTAAGCATGTTCTTTGTGTGTTCCCAAATTTGGATATACTAATTTGTAAATTGCCTAAAAAAAGAATGTAAAGAGTCTTTCATGGCATAAAAAAGGAGAGCTTAAAATTGTAAGATCTTTAATGGCACGGAGGAATTGCTTCAGTGAAAAGTGTCTTCAGTGACAGGAAAAGTTGCCTCACAGTTGGCCTCAAATCAAATGTTGCTGATTTGGATTTCACTTTAGGAGAAGCATGTACCAATCACCTTAGCAAGAACCCCCAGTGGCATTCTTTTGCTCAATAATAGCCCTTTTCACTAGAGTGTGTTCATCTCATCAGTGAATTAATCAGAGACGTGTCTTTTAGATGGTGTTTGGCCGTTGAAACATTTTTGAAGTGTTTCATTAATTCGTGGAACATGAGAACAAGATGTCCACGAATTTGCTCCAATATTTATGAAGAAGCTTGAACGCATGGATACTTGTAGTTACAATTAAAGAAGCATTGTGACTACCATACTTAATCTACAATGTTTATTACAAGTTCGTATCTATAACGTTAAAGAATTAAACGAGGGAAACATACTCAAAATGCATAAGAACAAGTGAATGATATCATATATGACGCACGATTTTGTAAAATGCTCATCAACCTCATCTAAAACCTTGAATTTCGTCATTAGCCCATGATCTCTCCCTGTGATATAGAGATAATCTTGAGTATACATATTTTGAAAGACAAACAAAATTATCAATTTTATGTGTGACATTAATACGATTTAGATCTTGATAAAATTAGTTTTAATTTTCATTTTATGATAGAACATTTCAACAAAACAAATTTTTTCATAAAGTTTGGATTTAAAAAACACTTGAGTCCCTAACTTAACTGGTTCTTTTGGGTTTTATGGATTTGGATTTTGGTTCTTTAAATAGCTAAGCGCGTGCACACACACACGTACTCACATGCACGCATATATAAAAACAAACACACAGAGGGACACATATACATTCATTCATGCACACACATACACTCTGTTATTCAACAGTGTGAACGATCCTTTACAGTTGTCAACTTTGCATATGAATTGCTACGTTCCATTTTAATAATGCCAGCTATGCAGCAACACTCTCATGCTTACTGGAAATACATATGTATCCAAAAGTGGTCAATAAAATTAAGGTTCCCATGGCATCCGGTAAAAATATTTAATTATTTGATTTTTCTAGACGTATTATACACGCATCTCGATACGTTCTAGTGTAGAACTGATTGAAAAAATATATATTAAAGAAAATTCAAAGTTACTGGTTCAAATTTAAAATTTTATTATTAAAAAATTTATGAACTATGACTCCATCATAAAGCATAGCTAATACCAATCTAATAACAGTTTTTTAGCGACGAATTCTTAAATATAACAGGTTAATGACTCTTACGTCCTACCAAGCAAGATTTTTCCACAAGTCACGTAGAGAGGCATATTGAGGGTAGCTACAGAAAAAGTCAGCAAGCCGCTTTCAGCAAACCAACAAACCGGCGTGCTGGGCTTTTTAAAACATTCCAAAGGCTCTTCTAGAAGACGCTTGCGACTAGGCCTGGGCGTCGGGCCGGGCCGCCGTCGGGCCGGCCCGGCCCGGCCCGGTATGGGCCGGGCTTGGGCTGGGATTTTCCCAGCCCGGGCCGGACCCGGGCCCAATAAGCCGGCCCGGCCCGATTCCCCCCTCTCTCCCTCCTCTCCCCGCTCTCGCTTCCTCCTCCTCTGATCTCCCTCCTCTCCCCGCTCTCCCTCCCTCTTCTCTCCTTTCTCTCTCCCTCTCCCTCCTCCTCTGAGCCCTCTCCCTCCTCCTCTGATCTCCCTCTTCTCTCCTTTCTCTCTCCCTCTCCCTCCTCCTCTGAGCCCTCTCCCTCCTCNAGTCTCAGTACCCGATTTTACAGGAAAAAAAATGGCGAAGGAGATCTACAACTAAAGAGGACTGGAAGAGAAAGAAATAAAAAGCTGACGGGCGGTGGCGAGAACCTGCGAGTCGAGGGTTTCCGTCACAGAGGCGGTGTTGGGGAAATAAGGGCCGCCGGCCCGCCAGGGGAGGGAGAAAGGAGTCGGGAGGCCGGGCTGGGCCGGGCTGAGCGGCCCGTCGGGCCGGGCCGGGCCGGGCCGAGACCCGGGATATCGGGCCGGGCCTGGGCCGGGCTGTGCGGCCCGACGGGCCGGATCGGGCCGATCGTTATCGGGCCGGGCCGACCCGGCCCGATACCCACCCTTACTTGCGACATGCTTACTTGTATTTTACATCCCGATAGGGTTCTTCCATTTGTTTATTCTTCAACGATTTATTTCTATTTTATTACATTCCATTACTTGAGCTATGCACTGACTTTGGGATAAGCGAGGTAAGTTCATATATATATATATATATATATATATATATATATATATATATATATATATATATATATATATATATATATATATATAAAGCACGAGAACTTGCCTTTTCCGTCCAAAGAGCTCATTGAAGTCAACTAATGCATATGGTATATGGATCTGGATCCAATTTTTTTGTTCAGGTTTGGAGTAGAACGTACTCAGACATGGATCTTGTCTGATTTGCTTTGCCTGGCTGTAGGGCTGCACACGAGCCGAGTCGAGCTCGCCCAGCTCGAACTCGACTCGGCTCAAAATGCTCGAACTCGAACTCGAGTCGAGTTCCTAACACGAGCTCAAGCTCGACTCGATTATACATAGTCGAGCTCGAGCTCAGCTCGTTTAACACTTTTGCTCGTTTAATAATTTAAACCACGAGTCGAGCTCGACTCGTTTAACTCGTTTAGTCGACTCGACTCGTTTAACTCGTTTAGTAGAGCTCATTTAACTCGTTTACTGAATCAAGTGGTAAAAATCCTTTTTGTACAAATCCTTTTTGTTGAAAAATAGAAACCAACAAAAAGTAATGCGAAGGTTACATGCTATGTGCCGAAGAAATACTGGGTCACCAAACTTTTTGATCCATTCATATGAATCATATAGAGTATGATATACAGGATAATATGCACAAACAAGAGTAAAAATCTTAAAAGAACATCTACCAGCTGCACTAATGTATGTAATTTCAGCCTTAGATACTTCAATACAAAAGGTGATAGAAGAGGTGCAACCTTTCCCGTAATATAGATCTACAGAAGGAATGCCACCATGCTGCAGAAATGCAGCAAAATCTGAAGCAACTCCACTTAGCCGTCTAATCTGCAAGAATTTAGCAGTCATAAGCGTTACTGTCTAGTATACATGAAAATTTATGCACTAAAATAGTACAAACAGCAAATAACTATACACAAATTTAAGATTTTCATAAATAATAAACATTTAACATGTAAAAGTAATCCATAGTAGTGAAATTTAGTTTGAAAATGACAATTTCTATCACGATTTATAAGGTTCACCATTACCAAACTTTGGATAAAAAAGCCAGCTGTTTAAGAACTAAAAGAAATCAAATAGAGAAGAACCTGAGAGCTATTGAATCTCACATTCACTTGGTACATTATCGAATGATTTCTGATAGCTCCGCCAGCCTTTGCAAGAACAAGCAGTATGCCTTCTTTGATTGTTTCATTATCATCTTTAAGAAGAAGGACTATCTGTTCTTCCATCCCTCTAAAAATAGACGAAAAGAAACTTGCAAGAATCTGAAAAACAGAAAATCAATGAACAGTTATCCACCAATTTGACTGGAATCTGTTACTAAAGCACATTAGTCAGTTAACACCAAATCCAGAACTGACATGGCCACTTATCTCTGCATCTCACCTGCGTAGAATGCTATAGGGACTGTTCGAAGAACATGAATAGAAGGTTGCTGGGGATAAGGGCCCTCTGCCTTTCTTGAAGAACAAATGGAGATATATACACAAAAGAAGGCCAATCTTCAGGCACAGTTTGAGCTTTCCTCTGGCCTCTGGTTCACCACAACACCATCCAAGCATTATCGAAACTGTTCCATGTGCCAACATCACAGACATACTGTTTAGGAAAGAAAACAGAAGCACTATTCCTATGTTTTTATTACAGAAACTGTCAAGTTTTGTAAGGTCGTTTGCTTGTGAGTAATAGCCAAAAACTATGTTAGGATGTAAAATCTTCCAGAAATTTATGCATGGCTTCAGTACCATGATCAGAATCAACAAGCCTGCCTGTTTTTAAAGTGAAGAAATGCAAGATGGAAGACATACTTAAAACTCAGAAAGCAGTTTATATTGAAGATTAAGTCATTAAACCATTATAGAGGTCATTTTAATAACTATGGGTTACCATTGCAACTTCTTGAATGAAAATTCAGCAAAGAACAATCAAATTCGAAAAAGAAAAATAGGAGAAAAGTTGGCATCAGATGTTAGCAGAACATTCTTAAGGCGCTAACAGGAAAAACAATCTTTGCTAAAAGAAATAAAATTAAAGAAGACCGTCAAAACTGTTAAGACAGATAAAAGAAAAGGTTGCAGCAACTCACCTTAATTAATGAATATTTCCTATCTAGTTCTCGTCGTGAACCCAAAAAATAGTTCCCCAGCACGCATCCAAACATGAAACATAAAATATATACTTTGGGAGAAGATGAAGAAAGCTAAGACTAATACTCAAAAAGTAGAGATCATGCGGAATCAAATGAGTACAGTTAGGTCATGCCCCGTCACAGGGTCAAGAATCGCTAACCAGCTGCAGTAGGCAAGACCACCAATGCTACAGGATTTTCCCCAACCTTCGTCATTCGAGCAGAAGCACGAGTTTTTGGCTACCAATTAGAAACTCCAAGCGTTGGGAATGACCATAGAACACGTTCAGCAAAAAAAAATGCAGATATTATCAATGTTTAGTGAGCAGAGAAAACAAATTGAAAGGAAAAGAAGTAAAAAACTAGAAGAACAAATTGCCATGGAAACTTAGATTCAGAAGAGAAAGAAATTCTGGGTATCCAGGAAACCATGCACATCCACTGTCAGTAATCACTTGTGCTTGGACTGGTAAACCCACCAAAGCCAAAAACAGAAGAGAGCAACAGGAAATATGCACAGCACACAAATGAGAGAGAGAGAGAGAGAGAGACGCCGGAGAAACGCAGTCTCTGGGCGGCTAGCAGCCAGGGTTCCACCTGAAAGAGAGAGAGAGAGAGAGAGAGAGAGGCTTTACCTGGAACTCCCTCTTTGAGTTGGATCTTGGAGCGGAGAGCACACGCAGGGCGCCGGGGGTCAAGGAGACGAACGGCGTCAGGGACACCGGGGGTCGAGGAGACGAGGATTGGGGAAGATTGAGACGAAAGAGCCATCGGGAAGGAAAACCCTCTCGGGCGACAGAATGAGGAGTAACCCTCAGCGGCAGCCGGCAGGAACGCGGAGAAGAGCAGAGTCGATGAAGAGAGGGAGAACGAAAAGAGGGAGTTCACATTACAAGTTTATAACCCTAATCTTTTCCCGCCTGACTGCATTTGAGAACTAATCGAGCGGCTGAGCCGCTGAAGTGAGTCTGAACCGGTTTTAAAAAAACCGGTTCACTAACTATTAATCGAGCTGAGTCGAGTTACACGAGTTCCTCACGTGAACTTGAACTCGACTCGATTAACTAATCAAGTCGGCTCGTTAACTCGAACTCGACTCGTTTAACAAATGAAGCAGCTCGTTTACACTAACGAGTCGAGTTAAACGAGTCGAGTTCGAGTAACTCGACTCGTTGACCAGCCCTACCTGGCTGGCTTCATATTTCTAGTTTTCTATTTTATAGGCTAGCTTCTATGGTTTTGCCAGTGTGCCAATTGAGTGACATAGCATTGATCATTTTTCTTTTCCTAAAGGTAAAATGCGGTTCAATGTCATTTCAAGAAAGTGCAAAAATATATACATTGTCATATGTATACAAATAACGTAATGATGGTGCAACAGAAGTAAATAATATATATATATATATATATATATATATATATATATATATATATATATATATATATATATATATATATATATATTATGTCACATGTAGTACGTGGAATGGAACTATTAATGCAATTTCATTGACTTATTTGGTTTTGGCTTCAACATTTTTCTTCTTGTCATCGCTCATATAAATGAATCTTTTAACATCAGTTGGCGTCCGACAATAGCAGCCCTACATAAAAACTAATCTAATTTTATGCTTTGTCACGACTGTGCATTCAATCTATGTTCTTTTATTTGTTCCAAATTTTATGGAGGGTGGACTGAGCTGATCATTCCAACGCCTCGGCTGAACAGGCTGCGAACTATGTCACCTGAGTGCGGGTGCCGGCACGACACATCTCAAAAAATTTAGGTGCGGCGGTACGGGGAGAATATTTTATTATTATTATTATTATTATTATTAATTTATTATTATTATTATTATTATTATTGTTATCTTCTTTTATGGTTTTACCTTCAATGTTCAAAATAAAAAATTTCAAATATAACAAATTTAAAATTAGATAGTGTGCATCGTTCACTTTCAGTCATAAATGGACAAATGCACATACACTTCAATAACACAATTATACAAGTACACATTAATTTACACAACCTAATTCATATACAAAAATCAAAATTAATTCAGTTAGTCTCAACCCAGTAGCTTTTAAAGTTTGAAGACCAAGAAAAAAAGCATTCCAATAAAATCAAGTTGATGTTAAGTAGCTAAAATCAGTTTCATTATTAGGGAAAACTAAAAGAACATACAAGTTCGCCATTTATTTTTATTGTATAGCAAATGACAACTAAAAGTAGTTTAAAATTCAGTAACACGACATCGACAAAATTTTCTAACATATATTGCAAAGCACATCTAGGAGGAGCGAGGAAGACACATGCGAGAGACAAGGGGAGAGGTCGACGTGGGTGGTTGACTTGGTTAAAAATTTAAAAAAACCCAAAAAATTGGATGAAAATAGACCAACTTGCATTTGATTGCACCCGACTCGAGTCAAACGCGAGTTGGGTGCAAGTCGGAAAAGGACAATTTTAGTCGGGTGCAGTCAGCCGCACCGGACTCTTGTTTGACTGTTTTGGATGGGCACCGGAGGCACACCCGCACTGCGTCGACGCGGGTGCGAGGCCAACCAGGGCGCACCTGGTGACTTGGGCTGCAAATCGGCAAAAAGAAAGTATATATCCTTACACTTAAAAGAAAAGTTGAACAATAACAATGGAAAAACCAAAATATTTTACATCATGACATGCGGCACCCTTATCGACCGGTAAATTGAACTTGTTGTCAATTCGATTCCAAAAGGCCGATTCAAGCAGATTTTCGAGACACTTAGCACATCTGCAATGCACATCAACACATATGTATAAGAAACACTAACCATTCGATCGCCAGGCCCTGTGGAAGATTATCGTTCCTTTTTCATGGTGATTAGTTGGTACCTGATCCTACCCTCCACTGATAGCTAAGTGAACCATTCATTTTCTCTTTAATTTAAACGCACAGGTACTCTTGACATGAATAAACCCCTGGAAACATGCCCCTAATAAAGAATATGATGCTTGAAGAACCCAACTATAAAGTAGGCATCAAACAATAAGCTCCCATTAATCAAATGCCTTAGGTCACATCCATATAGCCAAAATTGAAAAAAAAAATTAAACAAATGCTAAAATTAAAATAATCCATACTATGCAAAGCATCTGGTGTGGGTATGTGTGTATATATAAGTTTTATTATACCACATGGGTAAGCGACAACAAACAGAGCCATTAAAGCTAATTATTAAAGTTTTTTTTTTTAATCTAACCTTATGGATATGATCTTAGTGATTTTGATAAAACAATATATTAAGTTCCTTAGCCACTTTTTTACTTTATTAATTGTTTTTTAATCATACAAAAATGAATTTTGATATTAGAAAGTTCAATATTTGACAAAAAATAACTTGAATTGAAGCATAATTTACATTAAATTAGTGTTTACAAACATATTGTTTGGTTCACATTTTTTTTAAAACACTTTTTAACACAAATTTAAGAAGTCTGCTTGTTGTCCTTAACCATTTATATATATATATATATATGGAAGGATCAGGTTCAGCTGCAAAACCTCAGAAACGGAAATCCAAACCAGGGTATTGCTCATTTGCTCTTCCACATGTGGTCAATCAATTCAGATTCAATATCCAGTGACATCCTTGATCATGAACAGACTAGATTTCTCTGTGTGCACATATGTGATTGCAAACAAAATATTGGCTCATTTATAACTCTTGTTTAGCATGACTTTTCTTACATTCTAATGCTTAATGCTGGACTCTTCCTAAGTGCATGGAAAAACTGGATGTGAGAGCTGCATGCTCCTGACTCAATTCGCTACAACTGAACACTGTCTATCTGATCTTCTTTTATTCTGTGCTCTGCCACTTGATCTGCACCAATGGCTGCACCTGCCGGGTTCGAGCACAAACCATCTGAATCCAGTTTAGTTGCTTCTCCAGTAGACCTGTGTGCCTGAAGCTGGACAAGTTCCTTCACCTCTTTCCCTTTGCCCCCACAGCACTGTGTACAGTCCCAAGATGATCACTCCAGCACCAAGCACACTGAAACCACAATCACGTTTAACAAGCATGTTATTTCTTGGGATCATTACAAATTTGAGACTTCAACAGAATGCAAGTCTCTCTATTGCATTATTAACAAACACACGGTTATTTTTTTCACAAACTTCTGATCTTGCTTTCATCTTATATTTTTCATTTGAAACTAATTTTTCCACTATTTTTACTTATCATAATTCATATATATTTTTGGTTTATTTAATTGATATCTGCAGAGATCAGCTGGCTTCCAGCTTCCGCTGACTTCTTGAGGTTTGCCTCTCTGTTTCTGCTTACTGTATACCGTTTCAAATTTCCATTCTGCATCTTGGTAACTTTAGGTTATTGGAACGTTCCATATATTATATATAACTGGAACCAAATAATACAATACATAACCATACATTATATATATTGTCTTGGTAATGACTAAGAAAGTTTCATTTTTCTTTCCAACCTTTAAGGGTGTTTTGAGTACTATTTTACTTTCCCAGATGAAGAGCCTCGTCAAGAAATATGGACCCAAAAAAGGCAACAATGACAAGGGACAAGGGGTTGAAAGCTGAGACAAACAGTGTCCTCTAATCTGAATAGCCCATGAAATGAGAGCCACAACCAAGCCTGATACCAGTATGCCCTGCAAGCTCATAGAAAAAGGGAAAAAGATATAAGTCACCAATCTTTACACATACAGCATCTAGTGGCCACTTTGAACCACCTTACTAATCATAAAAAGTTCAAGGACACACACACACACACACATATATATAAGCAGCTGGTATTATGGAATGCACCATTTGCGACTGTTTTTAGCATCACAAATAAAACCTGTCAGTTGTGTGTGTGTGTGTGTGTATATATATATATATATATATATATATATATATATATATATATATAGAGAGAGAGAGAGAGAGAGAGAGAGAGACTCATGTATAAGATTTGATGAGAATTATCTAGGCCATTGTTTTTACAAAAATAATTTGGAGAAGATTAAGATAAAAAAATAAAAATACATTTGTAATTTCAAGGGACTGAAATACCCTCTAAGGCGGAAACAAATGAGATTCCTTAATGGAGACCCATTGCTTCATATGAGGGGTATTTCAGTTCCTTGAAAATATAATTAAGTTTCAATATTTTTTATATATATCTTCAACAAAATAACATCAGTAAAGGTAGAAATTTATTTCTTTATGTGAAGTTTGAAAATAAGAAAATGGAATATTAAATCCCAATTCTCAAACAACTTAAAGTATAAATTCACATATTATCAGATATGGAAACTGAAAAATATGAGAAGTCATGTTAATCGCAATGAATCATGCAGTGAAATTGGTTCAGGTGGATCACTTGTAATAATTAGGGGTGGGCATCGAGCCAGGCCGGCCCGAAAAAAACTGGCAAAGTCCTAGCCCGTTAATGCTATCGGGTCAGCCCGAGACCAGACCCGTTCCTAACTGGGCCAGCTGGGCCGATGAAATATTGGGCCTCGGGCTTGAGTTTATGCCTGAGACCCCCCCCCCGGCCGCCGGGTCGTGTTTTTTTGGGCCTGGCTGGTTCATAGTTGGACAAGTGCTGACTACAGCAGGTCCACTTTCAACCCCCAACACACCTCCCTTCTTCCTTCCAAAGAGCCTTTCCTGACTTGTTCTCGTCATCTCCCCGCCAGTCGGAGCCTCATCATCTCCTGAAGGCACTGGGGTGGGCGAAGGACTACCACTGGCACTAGATCGACCACCGCCACCACCACCACCAGGGCCAGGTGGCTGCAGCCCGTGCTACTTTTAATGGTGGTCATGGCAAGACCGACCGAGAAAAGAAGAAGAGGACATAGCCACCCTTCTTGATCCCTGATATCACAACCCCCTGCAAGCCCATCCACAAAATTAAGGAGAAAATATATGTAAATGACCTAATTATAAATGAGAAAAAGGAGGAAAGATAGCATACCACGTAGAGAGCGGTGAAGAGCTTAACATCCCAACGGGGCTTCCATGCAGATGCATCTCTCTCAGTAATGGATGCAATGCATGTACACTGGACGGCTGCAATCTGATTGAGTAACGCAGTGCTTATATACGGGTGCGGTACCTCTCGCTCATCTATGCCTGTCATTAGAGGTCAGTTTAATTAAATAATTAATTTAATTACTTCTATTCTTGTTAGAAGAAAAAATAGAACATAATTGATTGATATGTTTGGGGGAGTAGTAATTCATTACCTGGATGATCAACCTGTTAGCAAAAGGAATGACCTGCCTGCACGTCTTCTTCTTGTGCTCCTATGAATGACACAACACACTAATCAAGCACTTGTTTCTACAAGTGATCACAAAGGCATGACACGTGATAACAGCACACAACACTAAAAATTTGGAGCACACTTGAAATGCTTTCTCTCACACATTTTGGCCAACCCAAAGGGCCATATTTATACATGTAAGAAAAAACTGAAAAATAAATGACATTGACTCTTGGTAACTCTACTATGGTTATTATGGACATATTAAAAACAAAAAACTGAAAATATAATGACCATATTAAAAACAAAAAACTGAAAATTAAAATAGGCAAGGTGAAGGGACACATGTCTTGGCACGATGGAACTTTTGGAGAACCCAAAAGTTAAACCGTTCACCTTCTTCATAAAGGCAGCTGCATTAATTTTGCATTAACTTTCATCACTCCCCCTTATTGCAAAGTCTGAAACACCAAGGTGAGACCGAAACTTCATAAATTTTGGGTATGAAAGTGCCTTTGTAAACTCATCCGCAACTTGCTCATTGGTTGAGCAATACTTCAACATGATTTGACCTTTACCAACAATCTCACGAATGAAATGATGACGAAGTTCAATATGTTTTGTCCGTCCATGGTAAATCGGATTTCTTGTCATTGCTATAGTTGCCTTGTTGTCACAATGGATTGGTGTTCCTTCAGTTTGACTTTGACCAAGATCTTCTAAAACTCGACGCATCCAAATTGCTTGACAAGTAGCTGCAGATGCAGCAATATACTCTGCTTTTGAAGATGATAATGCCGCCGTACTTTGCTTCTTTGAACACCACGATATAGCACCTGATCCAAGTGTAAAAACATAACCGCTTGTGCTCCTTCAATAATCTACAGCTCCTGCCCAGTCACTATCAGTGTAACCAAGTAAGTTAAAACAAACATATGATTTATACCAAATTTCATATTCAGTAGTTTCACGAATGTAACGCAAAACATGTTTTGCTGCCCCCAGATGGTGTAATGATGGATTGTGCATGAATCTAGATACTAAGCTGACAACAAATAAAATATTTGGTCGTGTATGAGTCAAATATAACAAGCCACCAACTAGACCTCTAAACAATGTTTCATTGGCTTTAGCAGTCCCATTAGACAAAGTCAACTTTCCACCTGCATTCATAGGAGTAGAGCACAACTTGCAATCTAACATTTTATACTTCTTAAGTAGGCTTAATGCATATTTTTCTTGAGAGATAAAAATGCCATTATTTGTTTGGACAACTTGAATACCAAGAAAGAAATGCAATAAACTCAAATCTGTCATTTCAAACTCACTTATCATACTGTCCTTGAATTTTTGAATGAGCACATCACTTGATCCCATGTAGATAATGTCATCTACATAAACACATACCACAAGCATATCAACGCCTTCTTTTTTCAAGTATAATGTGGGTTCACTCTCACAACGTCGAAACCCATTTTTGTGAAGGTATGTGTCAAGCCTTCCATACCATGCTCTTGGTGCTTGCTTGAGTCCATAAAAGGCCTTGTTCAACTTATACACTTTCTTCTCATGTCCACTTATGACAAAACCCTGTGGTTGATGTACATATACATCTTCTTCTAAAGCACCATTCAAAAAAGCAGATTTGACATCAAATTGAAATACCTTCCATTTTAAGTGAGCTGCAAGTGCCAATACTAACTTGATAGTCTCAAAACGAGCAACAGGAGAAAAAGTTTCAAAATAATCAATGCCATATTTTTGTACATACCCTCTGACGACTAGTCTGGCCTTGTATTTTTGCACATCTCCATCAACATTATACTTCAATTTGTAAACTCATTTCACACTTATAGGTTCCCTTCCTTGTGGCAAATCTACTAACTGTCATGTATCATTTCTCTTGATTGTATCGATCTCTTCTTGCATTGCTTTTTTTCATTCTTCTTTACCACATGCTTTCTCATAACATGATGGTTCAGTTACCATAAAAAAAAATGAACAAGAAGCATATATGTCATGTAGAGATCGTACGTTTCTTGGTAGAAAAGACCCATCTGTAATTATTTCGACATTTTCTTCTTGATCTGAATTGGTTTCTTTTGAATGAGTAGCACTTGATGTTGATGCATTTGAGTGAGAAGTTGATTCAACAAATGGAATATGTTGATCTTCTATTGTTGCCCACTCCCATGATCCATTCTCATAAAAAATGATATCACGCCGAATGATTAAAGACTTTGTTACTGGATTATATAGTCTATAACCTTTTGAGTTATTACTATAACCCACAAAAATACATTTCTCACTCTTTTTACCCATTTTGTCTCGACTACTAGAATCAAGCAGAGAGTATCTATAAAACTTTCAAATTACTTACATCAGGTTTTTTCTTCCACCATGCTTCATATGGAGTCATATTGTAGACTGCTTTGGTTGGTGATATGTTGAGAAGATACACAGCTGTAGCTACTGCTTCAGCCCAAAACTCATTTAGAAGATGTTTCTCATTCAACATGCTTCAAGCCATTTCTACCACTGTACGGTTTTTCCTTTTAGCTACATCATTTTGTTGGGGAGTTTTTCTTACTGTCAACTGTCTACGTATGCCATGTAATTTACAAAAATTGTCAAAATCATTTGACAAAAATTCTCCCCCTCTATCAGTACGAAATATTTTTATAGGTCGCCCACATTCTTTTTCTGCAAACACTTTAAATTCCTTGAATTTTTCTAAGGCTTCAGATTTTTCAACAAGAAAAAACACCCAACTCATGCGAAAAAAATCATCAGTGAATAGTAGAAAATATCTACTATTATTCAGAGATGAAGTTCTTGTTGGTCCACAAATGTCAGCATGCACTAATTCTAAAGGAGTTTTTGCTCTCCATGCTTTCCCAACTGGAAATGGAAGACGATGTTGTTTTCCATACACACATGTTTCACAAATATCATCATTACTGGTAAGACGAGGTAAACCAACAACTAATTTTTTCTGCCCCAATAACTTCAGTCCATTGTAGTGCAAGTGTTCAAATCTTAAATGCCATAAGTTAGACACTTTATTCATGTCTGCAACTAAGGCATATGCATCAAAGTGTGAAAGCTCGATTGGAAACATTTTGTTCTTTGTCATGTGCACTACTATAAGTGGCATGGTAGAACATTTCTTTTTGATTTCACATACATCATAATGAAATGTCAAATATCCTTTTTGTGCTAACTGTCCAACACTTAGTAAGTTATATGTTAATCCAGATATATAATAAACATCATGTACCAACCTTTTAGTACCACCTTTAATTGATATCTCAATTGTGCCTTCACCATTAATTTGTACCTTTTTGTTGTCTCCAAGTCGAACTTGTTGTTTCACTGATTCATCAATGTCACAAAACAAGCCTCTCTTTCCTGTCATATGATTACTGCATCCACTATCTAAAACCATACATGATCAATATTTTCATTTGATTCTGTATGAGTAAAAAATAAATTACCATATTCTGCTTTCTCTTCCACTACATTAGCTTGTTGTTTTGCTTTATCCCAACAGTACGAT
This sequence comes from Nymphaea thermarum, assembly GCA_011799765.1. Lineage (NCBI taxonomy): Eukaryota > Viridiplantae > Streptophyta > Magnoliopsida > Nymphaeales > Nymphaeaceae > Nymphaea > Nymphaea thermarum. Next base: position 9,099 of record JAANDH010000150.1, on the reverse strand, counting down.
TTAGTATGATCATTTCTTTTGCAAAAAATACAATACCTATTTTTGTGGCCATGTTTTTTATTGTTAGTGTCACCTCCTTCTGACTTGTTTCTGTCTGCCTCAAATCTTCCTCGTCCACGTCCACGATAGTTAACTTTACCTCGCCCGCGACATGCATTCTTTCGTACAGTTGCTCTCTTTCTCTCTTTCCTAAAGTCATCCAACTTGACTTGAGCTTGGAATGCTTGTTCAACACTTTTCTCAGTTGACCTGTTCATTCTTTGTTCATGGGATAAAAGAGAACCCAATAATTCATTAGCAGAGTATGTAGTCAAATCCTTTGACTCTTCTATAGCCGTAACCACATGATCAAATTTAGGCGGTAAGCTTCTCAATATTTTTTCTACAATTTTCTGGTTGCTAACAACCTCTCCAAAGGTTTTCATCTCATTTATAATTATGAAAGCTCTTGAAAAAAAATCTTGGACTATTCATTGTTTTTTATGAACAATGTCTCAAACTCTTTACGGAGGATTTGGAGTTTCACTGTCATTACCTTCTTATCACCATGATATTCTTGTTTGAGAATAGTCCAAGCTTCATTTGAACTAGTAGCACCAGCAATTCGAGGAAAGATAGTCTCACTTACAGCTTGTTGAAGAACAAGCAAGGCTTTTGAATCCTTCTTCCGTAGCTCTCTTGATTCAACTGTCTTTTCTCCTTGTTTTGAGCTCTCTGCAATTTCTATATAGTCATTCTCAACTAAATCCCAAAGAACTTGTGACAAGAAGAAAGTGTTCATTTTTATGCTCAAAAAACCATAATTGTCACCACTAAATACAAGTATGAGCGATTGAAAAATATTCGAAGTGGACATGCCATTAGCCATAATGAACAAAAATTTTCTACAGAAATTTTGTCGCACAAGTTATGTGCAGACTTTACCTTGCAGGCTTTTCTTTTGCACTTTTGCCAACAATCACGACAACACAAACGACCTGGGCTCTGTTATCAACCTATTAGCAAAAGGAATGACCTGCCTGCACGTCCTCTTCTTGTGCTCCTGTGAATGACACAACACAAAAACACAACACACTAATCAAGCACTTGTTTCTACAAGTGATCACAAAGGCAAGACACGTGATAAGAGCACACAACACTAAAAATTTGGAGCACACTTGAAATGCTTTCTCTCACATTTTGGCCAACCCAAAGGACCATATTTATACATGTAAGAAAAAACTGAAAAATAAATAACATTGAATCTTGGTAACTCCACTATAGTCATTATGGACATATTAAAAACAAAAAACTGAAAATATAATGACCATATTAAAAACAAAAAACTGAAAATTAAAATAGGCAAGGTGAAGGAGCACATGTCTTGGCATGATGAAACTTTTGAAGAACCCAAAAGTTAAACCGTTCACCTTCTTCATAAAGGCAGCTGCATTAATTTTGCATTAACTTTCATCAGAAGAACCATATGGCAGAACACAAATTGTTAGTTGTAGCCATGAGCAAGCCCAGCACTAGGTTGCCCAGCTACAGCGACCCGGCATGCCAGTGCACCAGTTTGGAGTGAATGGGCCAGAGCTGGAGCCTTGCGCCCTTACAGAAGGTTAGTAGCACAGCTCCACCCATCCTTATGAAGGTCCCAATCACCTTCGCTTTTCTTTACTCGGCTCCTCATGTGTAGCTTCTCCAATCTGTTTCAAATCATGGCCCCTTAACAATGAAAATATGTATAAAATTGCGTCCAATATAGCTTTACCTTTCTTGTCCATACATTCGATCGAGGGGGCTATATGAAATGAAAATATACTATACAACTTTTCACATCAAACATTATACCATACAACTTTGACTCAATTTGAAAAAACTTTTTTTTTTTTCATGCAGCAGTTCATGTTAATTCATCCAAATACATGTATAATTGAACAACTGTTAAAGATTTTTCCGAATTCTCATGTGGGAAATTTAGGTGTTCACCGGAACAGGATGGCCAAAATGAAGGTGAAGGGAGGGAGCAAATTGGAAATTGCAACAGCAAGCGTCGCCGAACCTATCTTGACTGAGGCGATGTACAGATTCTGGTTCAGTGTTGCCCTGCACAATTCCATCACATTATGGCAATGTACAGTTTCTTGTCCCCCTTTCTTTTCCCCTCTCCTCTCTCTCTACATAAGGTACGTGTGTGGCTCAACCAAAAAGAGAACAACAAAAGGCCTGGCCAAGAACAACCCAGCTCGTGGTCGTCCTACATTAAACAATCACATCAACCATTAAAGAAATTCTAGGGGCATAATTTTTTTTTTATTCTTTAGATTATTGGGTTCATCTCATATTGCCTGTAGTACCCATTTTTGGGCTTCTCATTCTCCATGTTGTTCAGTTTCTTCTTTTCACACAGAAAAAAAAAACATGAGAACTTTTCACACAGTTTCGTCTCCTTCTCCACTCGCTTATGTTTAAATGTACATAAGAAGTCCAAAAGAGACTTTTGAATTCCCTCAAACTAAATTCATTCAGTGGACGAGCACACACTTAAAACTCCCACACTCGAACTCACAAAGTGAACACACAAGCTAAACCCTTTCTTAAACACTCACCACTCTCTTTTTACTTAATACACTCAAGCTCACCAAGTGAGCAACTCACTTGCTCAAAGACTTGAGACTCAACACATCTCTCAATGCTCACACGGCTATGCCCAACATCCCTATTTCTTCCACCACCATAAAAAAGGCAGCTCACTTTGCTTCTNTGAAGTGAATAGATTAACATCCCAACGGAGCTTCCATGCAGATGCATTTCTCTCAGTAAAGGCTGCAATGCATGTGCGCTGGATAGCTGCAATCAGATTGAGTAACGCAATGCTCGTATACGGGTGCAGGTACCTCTCGCTCATCTTCTCCCGTCATTAGAGATCAATGTAAATTAAACAATTAATTTAATTAATTCTACTCTTGTTAGAAGAAAAAATGGAACATAATTCATTTGGTGGATATGCTTAAGGGAGTAGTAATCCATTACCTGGATGATGAACCATATGGTCATGCACAAAGTGTTGGATGTAGCCAAGAGTGAGCCCAGCGCTAGGTTGCCCAGCTCTGGTGGCCGGCATGCCGGCACACCAGGTGGGCATGAATGCACCAGAGTTGGAGTCTTGCGCCCTTACGGAAGGTGAGTAGCACAGCTCCACCCATCCATATGGAGGTCCCAATCACCTTCAACCAGCTTGCTCGGTTCCTGATTTGTAGCTTCTCCAATCTGTTTCAAATCATGACCCCTTAACAATGAAGTTATATATATATATATATATATATATATATATATATATATATATATATATATATATATATATATATATATATATATATATATATATATATATATGGTGAAGCTAGAATTTTTGAACTAAGAGGCACCATTTTAAAAGTTCTAATGTCATAAGTGGCACTAATATATAAAAAAATAACAAATAGTTGAAACAAGAGCGTCATCCAAGATAGTACTGAAAGCAAGTGCATGATTTTCTAGAGAAATCAGAGAAGGGTGGATCCACAGTTGGAGCCAAGGGGGGCCCGCATGGGCCTTAGCCCCACCTCATTTTTTTTAATTTACATGTAAATTTTAAAAAATTACACATGCCATATAAAAAAAATTAAAAATGATATTTTGCCCCTGTCAAAATTTAGAAACTTTCATTCGGCCCTCCTTATGAAAATTGTCTGGCTCCGCGCCTGGAATTAAAGGTTGTCTATTTATGTTTGAGGACTTGCTATTTACTTGACTTTGATTACACGAGTATTTTTAGTTGCATTTTTTTGGAAGGAAACTGTTATTTCATATTGGTTAGCTGATGATCATATATATTTCACATAATTGCAGGGGGCCATGACTGATAGCGACATGTTATTCGGTCTTCTGCAATAGCTTCTGTGGTCTTAGTCTGGAGTCACTTGTGTCGTTTAGATTTTGATTTGGACATACATACATATCTAGTTATTTGGATCACTTCCTGCTTATTGGAACTTAGGTTTTCTTCCAACGGCTTGATTGATTGATGAAGGTTTTAGTTTTCTTATCTTTCCAGTAAATCACCCACATGGCTGCCAAGAAATTGTTTTGGATGACACGTTTAAGTGGAGTTTTGAAGGCAAAATGCACCAGTTAACGAAGATGATTAGTCGGTAATGAAGTCATCATAATAAAATTAAATATAAGTATACAATTAACTAAATATGAGTTTTTTTCAAATAAAATAAGCCCATTCATTTACTATAGTAAACTTTGTTATCAGTGGTTACATGCAATAATAGAAGGATCAAGTTGTTCAGATGTATAAGAAGGAGAGAGAGAGAAATGACATTTTTGAAGCGCAATGTGAAATCATTAGCAAAGTTTCGATCGAATGAAAACACAAAAGTATAAGAAATAGCAATAACAAGTCATAACCAAAGCCCAAAAGAAAGAGAAAGGGCCAAGAAAATGCGTCCCCCACAAAAGGCTTTGCTCTAAGAAACACAAAGTGGACTGGTGACTTGAAGATATGCCAAAATCGAAGGTGTCATTACTATTGAAAGTTGATGGAAAATTAATTGTACACCTATAACAGGAAAATGCCATTTATGATGCTGTCAAAAATAGCAAGGTACACTTAGAAAAAAGGATAAAACAAAGAAAGAAATGAAACGACAGAAGTGGAAGTGAAAATGAACAATGTTAGAAGAAAGTTCCCCGTTCTAAAGTGAAGCTTCACACAACTGAATCCAGGTTAGATGCTTCTCCAGCAGACCTGAGTGCCTCAAGCTGGCCAAGTTCCTTCACCTCTTTCCCTTTGCCCCACAGCACAGTGTACAGCCCCAAGATGATGAATCCAGCACCAAGCACACTGAAACCACAGTCACATTTAAAAAGCATGTCATTTCTTGGGATCATTCCCTAAGATCGATTTAGAAGCAATACGAACCAGACTAAAACCCAGGAAATTAAGCTTCACCAATTTGAAACTTCAACAGAATGCAAGTCTCTCTATTGCAGTAATGAGAAACACATGGAGGGAGGGGGTCCCGCATGGGCCTTGGCCCAACCTCAAAAAAAAAAAAAAATTTTTTTTAGAAACATTAATTTAGCCCCTTTCCAACCTTTAAGGGTGTTTTGATCAAGATTATGATATAATCATTATAAAACTCTAGGTGTTGAATATTGCTGATAAAACGTAAGTTCCAGCAGTCTAATAATTCACAGTTTACCTTCCCAAATGAAGAGGCTCCTCAAGCAATACGGATCCAAACAGGGCGACGATGATGAGAGACAAGGGGTTAAACACAGAGACGAACAAAGGTCCTCTCTTTTGGATGCCGCATAGCGTGAGTAACATCACCATCCCTGATATCACAACCCCCTGCACGCCCATCCACAAAATTAAGTAGTTATAAATGAGAAAAAGGAGGAAAGCTGGCAGGCATACCACTTACAGAGCAGTGAAGAGATTAACATCCCAACGGAGCTTCCATGCAGATGCATCTCTCTCAGTAATGGCTGCAATGCATGTGCACTGGACGGCTGCAATCAGATTGACTAACGCAGTGCTCGTATACGGGTGCGGGTACTTCTCGCTCATCTTCGCCTGTCATTAGAGATAAATTTAATCAAACAATTAATTTAATTAATTCTATTCTTGTTAGAAGAAAAGGTGGAAGATAATTGACTTGGTGGATATGCTTAAGGGAGTAGTAATTCATTACCTGGATGATGAACCATATGGCCATGCATAAAGTGCTGGCTGTAGCCAAGAGCGAGCCCAGCGCTAGGCTGCCCAGCTCCGGCGACCCGGCATGCCGGCGCACCAGTTTGGCGTGAATGGGCTAGAGCTGGAGCCTTGCGCCCTTACAGAAGGTGAGTATCGCAGCTCCACCCATCCCTATGAAGGTCCCAATCACCTTCGCTTTTCTTTACTCGGGTCGGTCCTCATGTGTAGCTTCTCCAATCTGTTTCAAATCATGGCCCCTTAACAATGAAAATACATATAAAATTGCGTCCAATATAGCTTTACCTTTCTTGTCCATACATTCGATCGAGGGGGCTACATGAAATGAAAATATACTATACAACTTTTCACATCAGACATTATAGCATACAACTTTGACTCAATTTGAAAAAACATTTTTTTTTCATGCAGCAGTTCATGTTAATTCATTCAAATAAATGTATAATTGAACAACTGACAATGATTGTTCTGAATTCTCATGTGGAAAATTTAAAATGAAGGTGAAGGGAGGGAGCAAATTGGAAATTGCAACAGCAAGCGTCGCCGAACCCATCTTGACTGAGGCGATGTACAGATTCTGGTTCAGTGTTGCCCTGCACAATGCCATCACATTATGTGCCCCCCTTTCCTTTCCCCTCTCTTCTCTCTCTACATAAGGTACGTGTGCGGCTCACCCAAAATGGAACAACAGAAGGCCTGGCCAAGAACAACCCAGCTCGTGGTCGTCCTACATTAAACAATCACGTCAACCATTAAAGAAATTGTAGGGGCATAAAAAAAAAAATTTATTCTTTAGATTATTGGGTTCATCTCATATTGCCTGTGGTACCCATTTTTGGCCTTCCCTTTCTCCATGTTGTTCAGTTTCTTCTTTTCACACAGAAAAAAAAAAAAAACATGAGAACTTTTCACACAGTTTCTTCTCTTTCTCCACTCGCTTATGTTTAAATGTAATGTATATAAGAAGTCCAAAAGAGACCTTTGAAGTCCCTCAAACTAAATTCATTCAGTGGACGAGCACACACTTAAAACTCCCACACTCGAGCTCACAAAGTGAACACACAAGCTAAACCCTTTCTTAAACACTCACCACTCTCTTTTTACTTAATACACTCAAGCTCACCAAGTGAGCAACTCACTTGCTCAAAGACTTGAGACTCAACACATCTCTCAATGCTCACACGGCTATGCCCAACATCCCTATTTCTTCCACCACCATAAAAAAGGCAGCTCACTTTGCTTCTNTGAAGTGAATAGATTAACATCCCAACGGAGCTTCCATGCAGATGCATTTCTCTCAGTAAAGGCTGCAATGCATGTGCGCTGGATAGCTGCAATCAGATTGAGTAACGCAATGCTCGTATACGGGTGCAGGTACCTCTCGCTCATCTTCTCCCGTCATTAGAGATCAATGTAAATTAAACAATTAATTTAATTAATTCTATTCTTGTTAGAAGAAAAAATGGAACATAATTGATTTGGTGGATATGCTTAAGGGAGTAGTAATCCATTACCTGGATGATGAACCATATGGTCATGCACAAAGTGTTGGATGTAGCCAAGAGCGAGCCCAGAGCTAGGTTGCCCAGCTCATATACAGTTTCTTGACCCCCTTAAACTAAATTCATTCAGTCAGACCCTCCACCGACTCTGCACTGTGGGGTTAGCGGCCACAATTTGATTTTTATAGAGCCATATTTTACGCCGGCAAAAGAAGTTCATTTCTATGCCATATTTTGTGCAGGCCAAAGTAGTTCATTTCTATCTTTTCGATTTATATACCATGTGTGGATAGCTTCTGGTGCGTTTTGGAAGATCTAAACAAACTGAGATCACAAAATTAAAGATTGAATCTAATGATTTTTATAAACTAAGTTTGACAAGTGAGCTCTAAGGCTAGACATAACTGGGACTACTTTCTTCTTGGACAGTTTACCAAAGGTTGATGATGCCTGCAGAGTGAAGTTCTCAGAGAAGAAGTTGAAACTCTATTCCTCAATATATATGTGCATTGACCAGCCAAGGAAGCTCCAAAAAATTAAAGAAGTTTATGCAATTACATACAATTTGCGCACTACATTGTTCCGATATGGAGACTGACAAGCATGGCAATGCCGAAGATCAAGGTTGAGAGAAGATATTCGTTAACAAGAATTTGTCTTGACAAATATTCTAGATAAAAAGATGAGCATGCTATATAACGCATGTACTTATGATTAAATTCAAGCTATTTTTAGAAAAAATGTTGATTTTTACACTACTGAGCATTTCGATATATTCAGGCTGAAGCTGTGAATCTCAAAATGAACATTGAAATGAGATGAAAGATAGGTCATATGGGGTTACATTTATAGATCATCGAGGGAGAGAGAGAAAGAGAGTAAACAAATTGAAGGTGTCATTACTATTGACACTATGCAGGTAGTTAAGTGTAAATGCTCTAATTGTATCCTGTATTTGCCTTATTTGATCGCATAATTGAGGTCCCAGTTCAGCACATTTTCAAGACATAAGCTGGTTATGAGAATTCCAAGTTCAGAAGCTTCCACATTTGGGTGGAGTTTTGACAGCTACGAGCTACGACTCTTAACATATTTGATTCTGTTGTCGATTTTTTCTTGATTTTTCATTATTAAAAAATTTATTGTAACATAACGCGATGTATGGTGTGATTTTTAAAGAGAATGAACGAAACAGTCGAAGTTGTTATCTTTCTTAAGAGAGTAAGCAATCGAAGTTGCAAAAGGCAGCAGTCCTATAAGCATTTGGCACCAAGGTGTATCGGTTTCGCTAACCGGAAGTCCGAGCCGGCCAATAGGTGTTCGGGCTACATCATCCAAATTTGTGACATGTTTATTATGATGATCTTATACAATTTGATCTAGGGAGCCAGCTAATTTGTGACATGTTTATTATGTGTATTGGTGACTTATATCTTTTTCCCTTTTTCTATGAGCTTGCAGGGCATACTGGTATCAGGCTTGGTTGTGGCTCTCATTTCATGGGCTATTCAGATTAGAGGACCACTGTTTGTCTCAGGTTTCAACCCCTTGTCCCTTGTCATTGTTGCCTTTTTTGGGTCCATATTTCTTGATGAGGCTCTTCATCTGGGAAAGTAAAATAGCACTCAAAACACCCTTAAAGGTTGGAAAGAAAAATGAAACTTTCTTAGTCATTACCAAGACAATATATATAATGTATGGTTATGTATTGTATTATTTGGTTCCAGTTATATATAATATATGGAACGTTCCAATAACCTAAAGTTACCAAGATGCAGAATGGAAATTTGAAACGGTATACAGTAAGCAGAAACACCTTGTGGTTTCAGTGTGCTTGTTGCT
>JAANDH010000149.1:374707-418158 GCA_011799765.1 Nymphaea thermarum | reverse complement strand
TTTTTTTCTAAAATTATTTTGTGTGCTTGCTTATGACATCTCACTTGACCAGCTTTTGATGGTCCTATTGTTTCTTATTTTCTTACCCATCAAAGACCTGTTATTTCATCTAAATTTTACCATAACATATTTACTTTTTGTGTTCCAATGGTATTCTTTAGAACCTCTTCCCCACTATATGTATGATGTAAATTTTGATCATAATATGTGCAATTTATTATAATTTTGTCTCATATAAGATGCCTTTTCCTTTTTCCATTTTTTTTTCTTGATTTTACAGTGCTGATGGAATAGCGTATCGAGAATGGGCTCCTGGTGCAAAGGTGATTCTCTAACCTTCCTCTTTCTGTCACCTCAAAAAGTTGTTCAGTATAGAGCCCATTGCATCAACAAGCTTTTTCATGCCTCATTTATGTTAAAACAGACAAGTGTGTGTGTGTATACCTAGCTTTGCTGAAAATGGTTTTTTTCTTTTTATGGGGTGAGGGGGAGGGTCAGGGGTCGAGGAGTGTGCATGCCCACGAGAGAGAGAGAGAGGTTCTATTACATGTCCATAAATCATAAATGCAAAGTTTGTGTTTGCGGCGCATATGTCTAAGCACATGAACATTCCTATGCATTGATCAGTCATCACACAATGATTGGACTGCATACCGATAAATTTTCCCTCAAAAAAAGAAAAAGAAGAAATACTAAGCCGTAAGTGTAAAACTTATAAAAAACAATTGTAGATATGAAACAGAAGAAAAGAAACAATGTATTATGTTTTTCTATTGAAGAGAAAACTTTTCGTTGGGACAGTAAAAGATCTTATATTGAGCATAAAAATCAGATTCAGTTCCATTCTAATTGTGAAATCAGATTTCGGATATGAATTTCTTTGTATTCGTATTCAAATCCAAATATGTGAATAATTGAAAAAACGGATACAGACAAGAGTATATTCGATTCAAATCCAATCCGTTGACTGTCCCATTTTTGAATCAAGAAAAAGAAATGAAGGAAATACATGAAAAATATGAAAACCAATTAAAGAAATAAGAAGTTTCATAAACTTTCAAAAAAAAAAAAATGTCACATGCACTCTTCGTAATAACCTGCAACTGCCCAGTTATGCCAAATATGCAACTAAATGGTCAATTGAAAAAATACAACTATACAATTCGACTTAACATTGTATCAAAAGTGGTTCATATAAGAAGGCAATGAAACTGATATAGAACATTACTCAAAACACTAAATCATCTCTCAGGTATCGAATCAAAACACCAAGTCATCTCTCAGCAATAGAATTGGATGCGATGGCTCAGCTCATCGAGAACCCACTTTCCCGGAGAATTATCTCTTTCTGGTAACAGGTTTAGCCGTAAGGGTGGCTCAGCACATGAGAACTTAAGTTATCCTCATTGTCATCTCGCCAGATTTTTTTCACTTCCACGCCTCCCTCTCTCTCGGCTCAGCTCCGGTGAGTTCAATTCAGTTCCACATAAAAATTTTCAGAGTGTTTCAAAGAAGAGATCTGAGTTCTTTGCCACAGATGGAGACCGCTTTTGCTTTAATTTATGAAGAATGGAGAAGGGAATTATATTTTTGATGCATTACTGCTCGTGATTTTAACAATCATCCGATCGATTGACCTTCACTGAATATGCTTTCGTGGGAAAGGAGATGGGTTGACGTTTAGCGTTTGGCTTTGGTTATTTTTTAGTGATCACGTCGGATCCAGTATTTTACAGCATGTAAAAATTGAAGAGCTCTTTAAATTCTCCATGCACTTAAGTTGTTGAAATAATAATTGAACGAATAAATGAATATCGGCGGCAATGAAAAGTCTTTTATTAGCAAAAAAAAACTGATTCCGCCATTTTGAGCAATTTGACTAATAGAATCTCTAGATAAGTGAACGAATTAGGGTATCATTAGAAAAAGACGCAAGTCTGTTGTAGGATTAGAAGCAAAAGGTTGACCCCTAGAATTGAACACGTCTTTTCCTTTTCCAATATGGAAGGTTTTGTATAAAGCCCTCGGTGACTGCTCCTTTTTGCCTACCAAGAAAGAAGCCTCATCAATACTTTTGCGCTTGCACAAAGCGATGCGCGCGAGCTCTTATTAATGAACTTTTGGCTGCTTTCGCCCCCTAATTGAATCATATACGTGGTTTTCTTGAATAAAAGTATATCTAGAGGGAGCCAGACGAGTAGGAACAATTAATCATTTCTTGGGCAATAATTGGTAGAAAGCAAGTTTAACAACAACAACAACAACAACAACAGTAATAATAATAATAATAATCAGAATTGTATATTAAGTCGGTAACTCTTAAGGACAAATGAAATGGATTCATAAAATGTCAAAATTAGTTGCTACTTTTGTTCTTATGTTGTCGAGAGCAAGACCATGCATGTTTAAAGTCATTTTGAAGTTTGAGGAGACAGTAGATAGAGGCAGACATATATGCTGAAAGTTGCCCAAGAAATTCCAAAGCTACTTTGAATGATCTGTTTCCATTTTCAGTAAGCTCAAAAGGCTACATATATTCCACCTGCAAATGTCAAAATTAGCAAGCATTCCATTCACAGGGAGAATCATTTAGCTTTTGATTGGATAGACATGAGCAAGAATCTTTTGCACAACCAATTTATTGAATTGTATATCCCTGGTAGCTTAGACCTTGCAAGTGGCTATAAGGACTCCACTCATTTGCTCTGGGCATCGTGAAATTATGCCCAAGCTAAATATTGAAGGATATGATCTGGGGATAGAAAGAACCGCCTAAAATTAAAGAACTTACTGAACGAAATTTACTAATGTGCATTTAGCGGGTAATTACTGGGGTCCATTAATTGCCTTTTCTGAATGCTTTGCAAACTACTAATTAATTATCTGCAAATTACTAATATATATGGGATAGACCGTATCAGCCAATGTTCATTAACTTATATCAGCCATGATAAATTAAGCAAAAGTAAAAACAGTTATATATATATATATATATATATATATATATATATATATATATATATATATATATATATATATATATATATATATATATATATATATATACACACACACACACACACACACAAAAACTCATTTTATGATTAATTGCATCTATTCTATGACCGGAACAAAGAGAGATAGACATTGCACCACGATTTCGAATCAGAAGAGATATTTCAAGAAATGGCATGTCTATTCACTCTATCAATAACCGAGCCTGATCCGGTGTATCATAAGGGATTTGCCTTTTCTATTGATTCTTACGGGTTGAATAAAAAAAAATTCTTGGATGAGGTATTCAACTCCAAGGATGAATTAAAAAAGAACTTTTTATTAGTTCTACCTCATATTTTTTATGAAGAGAATGAGTTTTTTATCGTGTGTATGTGTGATATATATATATATATATATATATATATATATATATATATATATATATATATATATATATATATATATATATATATATATATACATATATATATGTTGAGGGTGTTTTTAGGCTCTTGGAATCCAGTTTAAGGGCTGCACTGCCATGCTAAGCCCTATGCATGCCTACTAAGCCCCGGCAGGCTGCAACCAGTCGCAGAACTACATATGGGCTGGTGTGAGCAGAGCCTCTCAATGTTTCTTTATTGTCACATTAACATATTAAAATGTTTGTTCCATTATATATATGAGTGCCCCTTTTTATGTAAACTTTTATGAATGAGCGCCCCTCCAAAAAATTTTTTAGCTTTTCCATATGCCACAACAACTTTTAGCCCTCACCGAAATCTTCTACTAATTTTCATTTTCCCACTTCTTGTGCTTGGTTTGGATGTCTCGATTCATTCACACATGATTACAAGCATTCTAGGGCAAGAGTTGCATAATACAAACCACATTGAGTTTTGATAATAGTATGGCATGTATTTCAAGAACACCATGTTGTTACTTGAGGAAACATGGTGTAACCAAACCCAGTATTTGAACATTGGATTTAGAAACATTTCATAATTGTATTCTGTTTCCTGCAACAAAATAAGGTCTTTTATATCATGTATTTAATTTCAACGATACAATTTTCACTTTATCCTTGCAATAGAACAATTTTGCTAATGCTTGTTTTGTATTGTCTAATATTTTAAAGGCCTTGTTAGTCTCTTTATCATTTTGTTTTCTCCTTATTTCGATGCACATTCTCAAGTCATTTTGTTTGGCTTTAATTAGGAGTTCCTGAATATTCCTGATGCGGCGACTCCCACTGAATACTTTAGTTCGTTTCTTTTTTAATAATCACTTTATATTCGTAATATACAAACCCTTGCAACTGAAAAAGCTTCCCTCCTTTTCTTTCCTTGATGTGATTGAAGAAAAATTGAGGAACCTCAGATTTTGTGCTAAACAAATATGTTTTAAGTCCAGCCATGAATCACACTAGTGTATTCAGCGGTTCGACTGAATTAGTTGTGAATTGATAAAAATATTATTGAATATATATATATATATATATATATATATATATATATATATATATATATATATATATATGAAAGAAAGAAGAAGAAGGCATTACTAGATGGTTAAACATAGAAAATTTATCATCATAAAAAATTACCATAGGAATATTGCCGATGATTTACAGTACAACAACCGATTATAGTGCTTGTTGCTTATGTTGCTTTCAACGTCACATTTCTAATTTCTAGTCAACCAACATATTTGAATTCTCTTTTATATATTCTTCTTCTTTCACTCCCTCTCAATCTATAATCTATAGTCAACCATTTTAATTCTTTATATATTCCACTTCTTCCTCTCTCTCTCTCTTTCTTCCCTGATCCATCAAGATTTTCGTAAAGTACTCGAAAAGCTCGATACCAAGAGGGCGAGCATGAGTTGCTCCGACCGCTGCAACGTGCGGGAACATGAAGCAGCGGCTTCTAGCCGTTCATCATGAGCTGCGACCAGTTCAGGCTTCGCGTCGACGCGGAGGTTAGCAATCTAACCGTGGTTTGAAGAAGCTTGGGGATTTTTACTCGCAGTGAAAAAGTGAAAAAAGTAACAAGTCACTTCAGGTTTTTCTATTGCATGGAGATGAGATAAGAAACTAAGGGGTAGGCAGGCATTGCCTTCTTTTATCGGATCGTTGGCTACCTTTGCTTTACTTAGGAAAGGAAAAAAAGAGGAGAAGTGTGACCGCGTGAGCGTAGATAGCTAGGTTCATATCATATTTCCCTTACTATTTCACCATGGTTAAGCACACCTTCCCTCCCTCACTATTAACCGTGGTCAAGACATCCGACCTTGTATAAAAGCTCACGTATCCACGCCTTTCTCTCTAGATCTTTTCATCATCCCCTGTGATTTTCAGTGTGTTAAAGGATTTTCTCAATCTTCATCTCGGTTGTTTCAAAATAACTAAAGTTTGTCGAGTTTTTTTATCATTTGAGGAGTTTCTGTAATGTGGGTACTGCTGAGTTCTGGAGTTTGGTGAGACAATGGAGAGAGAATATGAGGAGACGAGTGGGAGGGCTCTGTTTCACTTGGGGCTTGGGGTGAGGAGAGATGGGAGAAAGCATGAAGGGGTTGGTGGTTTGGAGGAGAAGGACCTTGGGCCTAAGACCAGAGAGACAGAGCTGAGGTTAGCTCTTCCTGGAGGAGATTGGCCGGAAGGAAGGCAAATCCATCTGCCTGAGTATCCTTGTGATAACCTGCACTCGAAGAGCAGCACCAACTCTGTTGGTGTAAAGAGGATGTTTTCAGACACTGTAGATGGTTTCTCAACTAAGGAAGGAAGCATCCACAACTTAGTCGCGTGGTCTTCTTCAACACCACCTTCATTGACTGTGCTTCCCAGCAACCAGACCGCCCTTCTTCATTTTGAACAGAAAACCGCTGTGCCAAGCATGGCAAAGGAGCCACCTCCAGTTGCAATGCAGCTAGAATTGAAGAACACAAATACGGCTGCGTCAGAACAGAGGTATTTGCTTCAAATTTTGCTTATTATTTCGGAAACTGATTTTCTCCTTTTGGCGTTGTAGCCTTGTAATAATGTTGGTATCAGTTGAACTTGTTGAAAACGCAGTAAAGATTTGCACTTTTGGAATGATGATAACATGCGCTCATTCTGTTCTCCGGAAAAAAAAAAAAAAATTAAAACAGGGTTGTTGTTGGATGGCCTCCCTTAAGATCATTCAGGAAGAACTTTGCTAGCTCTTCCGGTAAATCATCGGGGGAAATTGAGAGTTATGGAGCTTCTGTGAAGGAGAGTAAGGCAGAGAGCTGTAAGAAAGGGTTGTTTGTGAAGATAAATATGGATGGAGTTCCCATTGGAAGGAAAATTGACCTTGGTGCATATGACAGTTACGAGAAACTCTCCGTTGCTGTTGATGAATTGTTCCGCGCTCTTCTCGCTGGTAATTGTTTTCTTCATCTAAAGAAACTACTGATTCCATGGTTTTCCTGAATTTCTAAACAAATTTTCCTCTAAAATGTGGTCCTCTTCGGTTTTCCGTTTTCCCTCAGCTCAAAGAGATACCATGAGTGCAGCTAAGGATGGTAGTGGAGAAACGAAGCCTATCACAGGACTGCTAGATGGTAGTGGAGACTACACGCTGGTTTATGAAGATGATGAAGGGGACAGGATGTTGGCCGGTGATGTACCATGGGGGTTCGTTCGTTTTCCTTCTTCTGTCTTGCTCTTTCTTGTTTTGCCATTAGTAACAGTGATCGCAGGAGAAATCACAGCAGATATCTTATAACATACACAGAAATTGACAACAATTTCAGCTGTTTTCTACCTTCTGCTGCATCTCTCAACTGCTACCCACAAATGAACGATCACAGTTTCATTTCTTTTCCTGCCTTCCGCTCCTTGAAAATAATTTAGATGCAGAACTGATAATAAAAAGTAATTAACTAGCTAACTATAACAATCCTATTTCCTGAATTCTAACTAGACTAGTTACATTAGATTGAGAATAGATTGGCACTGTCGTTACAGTTGGCCTGGTTCGATATTTATCTGAAATTGGCACCTCATCCGTTGTTGGTGCTGAGAAGCAGGGCATCATCTTCTTGTCTACTAGCTTGGAACGAGCAGCACGTTTCTGTTACTGAACACCGCCAAATTTGTGATGGTCTTTTGTCGTTCTGACTGTGTGAGTAACCCCGCAACCACCACCACCACATCTATCAACACACTCACAGAAAGGGAAGAGAGAGAGAAGACAAAGAAACTGACCTCTTTCTTAAAATTCTTGACGCGGACAATTCTGTTCCTGCTGTCGACGATGATGGTCGGAGAAGGAGAAATTGGTCAGTTTTTGAAATCCTTTATTTTATCCGATGGAAGAAGAAAACAGATGCTTTCAAGTTTCAACTTTTCGCTTTTATAATTCGCCTTAGTGGTTACTGGCGGACGCCGCAACAAGTCAAGGAAAAGAAAGAGCCAACAGCCCGAATTGTGTCTGTAGGTAAAATTGACCTTTCACTGCCACGCACTCTCTCTCTCTCCCCCCACAAACCCTCCTACAAACAAATAACCAATTCCACAAAGCATGACAACTTTCACTTATTGTGTTTATTTATCTTTTCCCATATATATATATATATATATATATATATATATATATATATATATATATATATATATATATATATATATATATATATAGAGAGAGAGAGAGAGAGAGAGAGAGAGAGAGAGAGAGAAATTGAATAATGACTTGTATGACGCCTGTCCTATTGAACATCGGTTGACAGAAAATCAATAATTTCTTTTTTGTTCATAAGAGTCATCCGGCCATTGCAACAGGATGGTTAAGAGACAAATTAAGAGAACTTGTCTTTACAGGGGTTATTTTCTCTTTATTTTTTTTCTCAACCATTCATCATAATAGATGTTATTTTATTTTTTTAACCATTTATCATGATGATCATATATATATATATATATATATATATATATATATATATATATATATATATATATATATATATAGTCCAATGACTCTAAAACTAATAGACAACAAGAGATATCAAATATGAGTTGTCCGATCCATATGATAGATAGACAATTTAGAAAAAAATAAAAAGTAATTTTTCTCTCAACAATATGAAAGCATAGTTTTTTCTGTATTTTCCTCTCAACTATCCAAATACTCTTTATGTGTAAGTTGGTTAACTTTAGCTACAAAATCACCATTCAAATTATATATAACAATTTTAACGAATTAAGAAAAAGTTTTTTTAATTTCTACATGGTGCAGAATGTTTGTGAAGTCGGTGAAGAGGCTGCGGGTATTGAAGAGCTCCGATTTGTCCGGGCTGCTTGGTGGGTAAAATATCTGTCTCCTTCTTGATTTTTCTATTCATTGGTCTTCTGTTTCTGATTCTTTCTTGAGAAATTTGGGATAATATACTAAAATTCGTGAAAACAGTAGTACAAAAATTCCTCATTTACTTTTGATAAGTGGCAACGACGTTTCATTTACATTCTGGTGAAACTAAAAGGCGAACAGTTAACTATTTATTTCATCAACAAAGTCTTCGGTTGTCTCCGGATAATGATTAATTATGGTGATTTGGCGTCATCGTGCACAGTTCCTCCAAGCGGCAGCTCAGAAGCAAAGGCTGAGATGAAGCAGGTCGCTCGTGGTCACGTTCTCGTCTGACACGCAGATCGCTTCCTTCACTTTCATTTTGGGCCTTCTCTTGGTTTGCTTTATTCTGCATGTAAAGATGAAGCAACCTTACTGACTGTTTGTTTCCACTGTCTTATTGCTTCTTGAGAGAAGAAAGATGTACATCAGATGCTGATTTTGGTTGATATTTCTGATGCAATTGCAAGTTGGTATTCCTGCTTTTACCTTAATTTGCTCTCTTTCTTTCTTTCTTTCTCTATCTCCCTCTGCTAGTTTTGCTGGATTTCTGGCAATCTATGCATAGAAAGGAGAAATTTAGAGTAACTTTAGACTAAGGAATGATGGAGTAGATCATGGTAAACATGTACTTTCTCTGCGTCCCCAACACCAATTAAGCTGCTATTTTAGAAGGGAACAAAAGAAAAGATGTGCACAGTAAGAAGCTTATCGAGAAAGAGAAACCAGCAGAACACAGAGACAAGGAACATATATGGACAATGACGCGTTCTTCTAGGCCATGGTTGGTGTGCCTGTCAAGTTTCATGTGCTAGAACTTCCATCCCCACACGGGGAGATGCATGGGGACGATGAATTAATACATGCATCGAGAAAAGGATCACCGGGATGATGATCGATCATTCCCTTGTTCGACCCCGTGGCAACGCACAACATTGCCTCGAACGGTAGAAAATGGGAAAACAATATTTAGAGGCTCGCTTTTCATCCTTTTTAGGGTGTCTTGTCACCTAGATCACCCGAACATTCAAAGGCTCCATGGCATGTGTTTTTCTGACCTATTTGAGGGTGAGGGATACTTTTGGCCCCTCTCCATGGTAAGTACCGTGCGCACAGGAACCCTTCATTCATGGGTTTTAATATATAACTAAGTCTGGGACCTGAACTTTTTTGTTGCAAAGTGGATATGATGTTTTTCCAGTTGAGCACTAATTCAATTACTTTAATGTTTTTAATAATACCTATATATATATATATATATATAAACAAGCAAATATATAACTTTGTGACACAAGCCACCGTGCGGCTCCACCACTGGAGCAGATGGACCGTTGCATCGTGTGTTCGGTCAAGGGGTTTATCTTTGGCTAAAATATGTAACTTGTTCATTTTTTCCCATTTTGTTCCTATAGGGAGGCCTCTTTTGTGGTCGTTCTTATCAATTTCAATCTGATAGACTATTAGTCTGCTTTAGAATTTTTTTGGAACCAAACATTACACCTAGCAAGGGGATTAAGTTACATGGAAAGTCGGCTCTCCAATATGAATGGATTTGAGAGAGACCAAAAAAAAAAAAAAAAGGTTGAATCCAATTCATCTGCACCCTCAATACTCAAACCCAGTTGTGAGAAATGTTTAATATCTTGAATAAGATCCAAAGCAAACCCAGAAGAAGATCTACTAGCTTAATGAGAGGGAGGAGAGGGGCGGACAACCAACAAGTTCCTACACTTAAACCAGTGAAATGTCATTTACCTTAACTTGTAATGCCGTTAGAAGAGTAGTACTTATGAGAATCAAAAGATGATACATTGGGTATCTGCCTCTTCCCGACCAGAGTATGCCACGCTCCTTCTTGCAATCTGCAAAAACCCAGGCCAGTTTGTAACTCTGCCTGGTTAAAGAGAACCCAGTTTGTAATTCAACCTGCTGGATTATATACAGTACTTGGTCCAATCTTGACCCGAACTGGCTGGTCGTCCCTTGGGTTGGACTGGATAGAAGATATAGAGGACATGGCTTTTATGGCCTGAACTAGATGGACATGACTAGCATCACGAGAAGGTGAACATCCCAAGGACAATACAACGAACCTAACGTGTACGAGACTTTAACCGAAGAAAACTTGTCAGTGGAAGAAACAAAGAAGTTCGAGAAGAAAGCGACCTAAAAGAGGGGCAATGTTAATCAGTATAAGAAAAGAAACGTCAAAGTTCAGAGGGTAAAAATCAAAAGATTTCAGAACAGTTGATTGACTTATTATCAACGGACAGAACGCGCACGTAACACAATTCATTTCAACGGGATGATCTCAGCTCAACCCCTTTGTGTGTGGCAGGAAAAGGCCTCCTCATCAAAAGGGAAAAGTTGGAAGAAGAATCAAACCACAACTGGAAAGAATTTTGGCACGGTCAACTCTTATTTGGTTTCTACAAGTTAAAACAGTACATAAGCTTTCACTCCGACTGTGCGATTACCCTTTCGCTCCCCTGAAAGTTAAAGTACTACATAATATAAAATGTGGAACAAAACACAGAATTATAAAACATGAATATTATTCTACATGTATAAAATATGCAATATATAATGCGTACAGAACGCAGATCATGTATCATACATGTTGCAGTATGTACATAGGCTTGTTAATTTTGTCTTGCATCTACATGTTAGTGCATATAGAATTTTGTTATTAATATCTGACTCATGCAATCATGTTGCAAACAGGACGTGAAATATAACAGCTTTAGACAGCAGAATAATGAAGAGAAGTGGAAACTATGACATTTTGACGATTAGCTATCCAGAAAATACAACCATAACGTTCATCAAGGAAAATGGTACGCCAGTACTCTCGGTCAACAGTTCTATAGAATCTTCAAAGACAGTTTCGAAGAAGGCGACCAAAAATTTGAACGGACCGAAGCAACTACGACCAAAATGACACAGATTTTCATGCGATATAAAGGGAAAACTATTTCACACAGAAGAAGAGCGTGTATAAGACCAGCGGGAAAGAAGAAAGTTTTTCACATGCATGATGGTGACAAGTACCATGAAACAGAAACAACTACAAACACAATGATACAAATTTCCATGCGACATAAAGGGAAAACCAGATCACAGGTAGCAGAGAGCTTGTATAAGACCAGCGGGAAAGAAGAAAGTTTCTTCACATGCATGACGGTGACAAAGCATTGCCAGGTGGCCGTATGTATCCAAGCACACACCGTACGAGTGTGATAGATAACTGAGAAGCGTCCAAACACCACAACCAACAAGAATAAAAGTTTGAAGGTAAAGAAAAAGTGTCAAAGGATTGGATGAGAAGCAATATGTTGGTGTGAATCGAAAGCTTATGACAGCACAGTAAAGTAGACGATAAAAGGGCTTAGCAAACGTCGACATGCATCAAGATACTAGTTTAAAGCTAGCACAGAAGTCTAGAACCGAAGATCATTAAGAAAAGGTTTCCCAACAAAAGGAATCAAATACTGTCCAACAGTACTGTCAAGAAGATCTGGTCAGCTAGCTTTTGAGAAAAAGGTTCCCAACACATGGAATCAAACACTGTCGCTGTATGAGCCAAAAGAAAAGGCGAGCAGGCTGCCCTGAGATCTGAGTCCCCAAAACCTTTGATTCTCTTTTCTCTTCTAATCCCAAGAGAAAAAACGGCATGGTGCATTCATACGTTAAAAGCTTGAACCAAGCCTCAGACAAATAAGCATAGCCTCACACAAATAAGCATATAATACGAACTGCATCAGATGTTCTTTTGTCCCTTTTTTCCTTTAAAAATTCTATTGTCATGCCGCACACTCTGGTCTGTACTTAAGAAGTTTCTTCAACTAGTGGAACTCAAGCCACGAACAGTTAGTGCTGGTGGAATAAGCGGAAGACCGAGAACAAGTTAATGCAAAAGACAACCAAAAGTATGATTTGTTAAAGGCTCAACATTGGTTGGAGATGCGAAGCTCCTCAATCAGTGCAGATCAATATGCCCAAGGCGGAAAAGAATGTGTTACTTTGACCATACGGCAAACCACTTATAGACAAGAATCATGGCAGTCATAATAACCTTTTCAAGACAGAAAAATTCTAACGCAGTAATTTTTGGTAAAATTTCTTTATTGGGACGCGTACTGCCAGGCGGACTTCAGTTCGTTTCATACAGATATGATTATGCCATAAAGAATGAATAATTGTACAGCTTGATCAGGAAGCGACAAAAATGAAACTCTGGTTAAAGTATTTGCAAGAAAACTGAACGTAATATGCATCTAATTGCTGACCGTTCTGCACCTTGGTGCGGGTGGGTGGGTCTTAATGAATATAGTTGAAGAAACTGAGATCCGACCCTTTTTGGTGTTACTATGATCTGTATAAAAGAATACATACAGAAAGACAGTCAATATGGAGTACCTGTATGATCAGCTTAAATAATGTCAAACGGGTTTTACAAGGCAAGAAAATACATAATACTATGGACGCTCCATTGATTTAAAAACAAAGCTTCGGTTAAAAAAAAAAATTCAAGCAACTTGGCAGCGGAAATACGGAAATGAAGCAGAATTTTGTATAAATCTGAAGGAGATGATTATCGCTCGAGGTAACGGCATTTTGGTTAATAATATCACAGAAAGTTACACACGATCTACAGTTTATTAGAGGATGGTCGACACTTACTCTAAAGTGCCTCACAAATTTCTTCAAGTTTGCCATTGAATGTCTGCACAAGGTATAAATACTTACCATTAAACCAGGAAATGCTTTCCCACATGGAACATATTCAGCCTCATTGACATTTTCATATTTTCTTTGAAAAATGAAAGCTAGACCCCCCATCAAAAGACAACAGTAAGTCATAATCGGACACGTTCATCGGAAAGCATTTCTCAATCTTGGTTTCGCTTAATATTTCTCGACTAACCAATGTGGATAGAGGATGTGATGAATTCTTTTCTGCTATTGCGTTTACATAAGAAAGCCACATCATGTCCTTGTGTGGACTTCCTTGTTCACTTGACTAAAAAACATTGGCATGTTTAGAGGTACAACAAAACAATGCCTGTGCGTCATACTTGAAAAGAGTGAACAAGGAAGATGAGGTACACATAATCAAGTTAACCAAGAGGTACAATGTTCTGCTTTCTTTTTCTGAAAGTTATTCTGTCGTCTAAGCAATCAATCGATACTTTTCATGAAAAATCTTCAAGACGGGATTGGAAAGAAACAGTTGGTGGCTCTCCCTTTTTCCTGCTTCCCTTTCTTGCTCACTTGAGTAAGGACAATTTGGAAGAATAAGCAAGAATGGGACCACCGGCTCTTGCGAAAACCATTATTATATCTGTTAGTTCGCTTTTCCTACCATAACCATAAGCCATATTCTCAGGACCTCGCTTCAAATGGATGAAGAAAAAGTCATACCCATCAATAAAAGTACTCATTGTTTTTCCATAACTAAAATTTCATAATAGAATTCACAGTCCAATATGAGAAAGAACCCATGTTCTGCATTTTGAGAACAACACATTGAACAATCAGATAAGCCCCATCAACGAGAGAGGTAGAAACTAAAAAACAAGAAACGGGAAGAAAAACAAAGATGGTAATTGATTTCCTCTTTGTGAATCACGAAGAAGAGGGTTACATTGAGATCAGATGCTACAATCGCCACAAAACACATCACCTCCCATCCACCCATTTAAGATCAAGAAACCAAAGAGGCGCTTGACCTCCCCAAAACAAAAACCAAGAGAAATGAGAACCCGGGAAAAATTTCCGTCAGTAGTCGTTGCGCAGAGAAACCGCCAATCCACCGGAACATATGAGAAAGGGGAGAGAGACACATAGACAAAAGAAAAAAAAACACAAAAACAACCCCGAAAGAACACGCATTTCTTTTTGCTCAGAAGAATTCTACTGCCTGGCTTCATCCTGTCTGCCTTTTTCTTATCCCTTTTCTTTCTTTCTTTCCACTTTGCCCTTTTTTTGCTTTATGGAGTTTTCGTCTATCGTATGTACATTGTATACACCGCTCTACCTCCGATCCCCTAGAAGACATACCCGGAAGGAAGGTAGGAACGGAAGTTACAAGAGCGCAGGAGGTCGAGTGCGGTGTACCTTGCCCAGGTGGTGGCGCCGCTTCTCCATCCGGTGACGCCGAAGAGGAACCCGGCCGACGGAAATTGCCAGCGTCGCCATTCTCAGGTGTCTCTCCCTCCCTCCGTGGTTGACTCTTCGGCGAGGCAAGGAGAAATGGAGGCATTTTATGGGCAGCGGAATTCTTCCGAAATGACTGTAATATCCCCAGAATTCTGCAGGAATGACAGGGGGGTACTAATTGACCTTCTTGCCCTTCGTAAGGCTGTTCGATACGAATGTAACAGAGGTCGAACCGGTTTGGTATATAGTGAGTCCTCCTTTGCAGTTTTTAACCATGTCTAAAAGAAATTAACAGTTTTTACAGCAAAAATTAACAGTTTATTCGCTATTTTCCTTTACTATGTATTATTCAATTCATTGGCGTTACATGATTAATGTTATCATATTCTTCACTAAAAAAAAAGATTCATATCTAATCGTTCTAAATTGTAAAACCACACATTTAAGGTCGGTTGCGTGTTAAAAACCTCGAATAAGGTATAGTAAAAAATTCCCGTAAAATTATTATGATCCGAGTAGACATATAGTTGGCATGCCTTTCTAGTGATCTAAGCAGTCTGTCATCATTTTAGCTACACCCGAACTTGAGTTCAGCAAAGAAATTTAATAGATTTCCTTCTTTTTTTCCGGAAAAGAACATGATAGTTATTCTGTTCACATTCATCCTGTTGTTTATCTATCAAAATCAAGTTCATTTGTTTCTATAATTCATTTCATGTGAAAAGGTTTTACTATACATGCACAGTTCAATGCTATCGAATGTTGCTGAATGGTTAAAATTTAAAGATTTGCAGCCATAAAACATTCATTAGATTAACGAGTGCATATCTTCACTAGTTATATATTGACGGTTCAATGAGAGGCCGAACCCCGGATAAGGTCTGTTAAGAGACCTCTGGGGGCAATGAGACACCCATCAACTCGAGTGTAGCGGGTGGCTTCTGATTGACAAAAAATACACCCAGATCGAACCTTATGGTAAACGAGAAACGTCACGAGTTGATGATGTTTAAAGTTGACCCTAACAAATAATTAGAGTTGGGAGTTATTAATTGAATTATGATCCATTTGACCTAATGTCAACCATCAAATGATACTCTTTAAGTGGATGAACCTCCCTTGCTTGATGGTGATATAAGATATCTTTTTATTAAGGGAAGAAGAGTTTGCCATTACATCCAGAAAGTTATGATTAACCATTCAGATTCAGGAGTTCAGAAATATTATCAGGTTTTTTGTGAATATCTTATCTAGATATGGTTTCTTCCCGAATTGATTCTCAAAACTCAATCTTTCGTGTGAAAGCTCATAGTGGAGTTGGATCTGTTCCCTACTTTGCATTGAAATATGGAACCGAATCGGATTTGGCGATACCGATCGGATATCAATCCAAATCAAATCTGGATCGATTTGAATCCCCAGTTGTGTTTGACCTCAAAAAATATTATGTGCAGCATCCAGGAATAGCTGTCCATGAAATTAAGTCGATATCTAAGTGCAGGAAAAAAAAAAAAAAAAGACAATTCCAGGAATAAATGCAAACACGATCTTCGTCCCAATGCGATGAAAAAAAAAAGAAACTTGTTTCATTCCATGTCGTCTTTATAAGATATATGTATATTTTTTTACGTTTGAATATTTATTGACAATAAAAAAAATTTTCTCCAATATTTTTTCTATTCTTTAAGGCGTCAGGTTCTTGTTTGATTGTTTGAGGGACAAATTTTTTGGGCTCTCTGGTCTCCACTTCATGGCAGCATTGAACTCCCTTTGGCGTCTTTATGCCCATGGGTCCAACATAGTTCGTTATATATCCTTCCGTGTCTCATTAGGGCCTAGGTATCATATCATACTTAGGGACATGTCTGTTGATTAGTAATGTCATTATATCGGATTCAGATTAAAATGTCTCATCAAACCTAATAACAAAGTAAAAAAGGTTTTGGAGGTCCATAGTTTTTGAAAATTTGAAAAAATAAAATTCTATTATTTAATATTTCTAAAAATTTTAATTTGGTCATTGTGAAAATTTTGAAAATTCTATAAAGCTTCAGAAAAGAGTAAGCCTATGCATCGGGTCAGCCCGACACCTGAAACTCAGGCTCGAGCCGGTCCAGCACCGAAGCCCAAACCCGAGCCCAAGCCCGACCGATTAAATTAAAAAACACATAGTTTTAAATATAAAATGATACATAAATATAATTAATCATAGTAAAATACTATAAATAGATATAAAAATTAGTAAAATATGTATTAATGAAAACTATAATGCTGACCAGGCTCAATCGGACCCACCCGGGCTGGCTCGATAACTTATCAGGCTGGCCCCGTTCCTTTTCTTCTGACCTGAGTCAGGCCGAGTACCGGGTACCTGTTGGGTACTCGACCTACGTAGCCTTAGAAAAGAGTTTTGCCACAGCTCTTGACCAAATTTTTTCAAAAGATTTGCATAAGAAAAAAATGAACATTTGATTAAGAAATTAAATCGGACTTAAAGTAAAAAAATTGACACCTGTTCGTATGCAGATCCAATTTTTAAGAATGCATCAGACATGGCCCAGTTTTCAGCTAGCTCATTTTTGAATGAATGACCTATATCCAATTCTTATTTTTAATATATTACACTATAATCTCAATTTGGTTGGGTATAGGATTAGGTTCTGATGTAAATTTAAAAATCAGATTCAGATAACAAATATTTTTCGGATATAGACTTCTAGATATAATTTCTCTCCACTCCCCTGGATAACATTTTCAGGATAATTTAATCAGGGATTTCAAAGAGGATCCAATATGCTTACATTACAGGAGTAACCTTGAACGGGACCTGTGTAGAGATTTGTAGACACAAATATGTAGGACAAAACAAGATTCTTATCTAGAAGTTATTAATTAGGCTTATGTTTGTGTTAATTTATCCCGATATTAGTTCATATTTTTTAACATGGAACTTAATAATCACTTCCTAACAAGATTAAAAAAAAAAACGAAAAATGATAAATCTTGTGAGTTTCTATAGCTAGTTAGTGGTTAGAAAAAGTAACTTATTTTCTCTCTGCTCCATATTTTTCTTTCCCGGTAAGCAAGAACAATATCCACGTCTACATTTGGAATCAAGTTCTACGTTTTCTTATGAGAGATTTTCTGCCAATCCATCTGCGTGGACGTTATCAAGATGTCCAGACACCCATGAATCAATCAACGTCCTGTATGTAAGTTGATATTGCATGTGCTTGATTCTACCATATGCCAATATGCACTCAGAGACATCTACGTACTTTTCAACATTTTTTCAGCTGTAATCCTCGGTAAATCTAATTCATTGATGAATCGCCCTACACGTCTAGAAACCTGAAAGTTATACGTGATCTTTTCTTAGATACGTCAGCTTTGACATGAAAAATGGAATTGTGATGTTAATTTGTAAATCCTCAGAGGTTTCCCACCTGTATATCATTCACATGGATATAATATTTTATCTACAAGCTCCATAGCATATGCCTCTCATCTGTAAGTATGCCTTTTTTTTTTTTTTTCTGTTTTCAGATGCTTCTAGATGCCATTCATAGTATTGCTTGTGGTCATTTTCTTTGCTTTATAGCTTATATTCACCTGTATCTTTTCTGCTAGATATGTTGATGCAATGCGTGAGTTCAATAAGGTTCTATTATACATTATGAAGACCAAACAGTATCATCAGAAATCTCCACAATTTGATCAGNAACCGTTGGTCAATTATAACCAGGTGAGTTTGCTGCAAATTTCAGTAGGCTCTCAATGTTCTTGTTTACTTATTTTTTCCTTTTTGTTTGGTCTTCTGCTTGGATTTTATTGTGTGTAAGAAGTTAATAGTAGGAAGCATTTCTAAATAATGTGTTGTGCAGAACTTATTTATTATGCTTTCTGTTATGTGACAACCATATGATAATTGCCCAGTTTGGATGCTCATAAGGCATCTTTGATATTAGTATGTATCTCTGGTGTCTACATCATCTGGTGATGGCAATCATAGCAAAAGGTGTACAGTTGGTTAATATTAGGTGTGACTCAGATTAGGAGCTTTTTCTTTATATGTATTCAATCTTATAGGGTATGCCAAGAACTCGGGAACTCAGGTCAGTCTTGGATTGGGTTTTACAAGTAATTTGGATAAAAATTGTTTCAAATTCCTTTCTTTTACTTGTTTTAGTTTGTTTGTAACTCATTTTTTGTTCTATTGTTATAGCTATTGGTCATTAACATGTACTATTTTATTTATATGACTTGTTTATTTAAACATTGCTTTCATTATGATTTCTCTAGACCGATGCATGGAGCATAAAAGTAAGAATTATTGAGCGCAATATGCATTTATATTAACTCAATGCCTTCGTTTGTTACATGCCAATATATATAATTGAAACTCAAGTAGGAAAGTCGTGGAGTGAACAGTAATTGAAGCTATACAACTTTACCTATATTCCTTTTCTTGAGTGGCAGGCGATACGTGTTACTTTGGTCTTCATTTCCATTAAATGAAATACCAAACTTCAACTGCTTCCTTCTAGAATGAAAACTTAGACATGAAATGTTTAAGTGGAACAGCCTAGTAATCAACTTTTTTTACTCACCAAAATAATAAAAAAAATCAGAAAATAAAAAATTGCATGCTTAGTTATTTACCCTATAAATAAAAATGTATAAAGTTCAACAGTTGGTTAGCCCCCTTGAATTGAAATATGAAATCCATATATCAACCCTCCTTGATCTCTCCAACTTCCTAGTTTACGTATGATGTTGAATTAGAGATGAATTTAGTTGAAGCGGGAGAAGCCACACGCTATTTTTTTAATATGAAAAAGTCTTGACATAAATATCCTAGATGCCTTTCATTTCTTTTGTAATTATTATGTTCCTACTTCGTGGATTGCTCCCGCAAGTCTTGTTAACCAGTCGCATTTTCTCCACTTCATATATATGCTACAAAAGCAAATATTTTAAAATAAAGAAACATTCTGAGGCTGGTTCAATATTTGCCTGCCCAACACTGTCTAAACCTTACCAGATTTAGATGACTAAACCTTATCAGATTAGAGATGGATTTGGATCTTGGAGTGTCTAACTTTCTTGACCGAAAATTATAAGTCCAATTCTTTAACCAAGTGAGTCCGCTCTCCTTGGCAACTATAAAAAAAAAAAAGTTCAGTTCATGACCTCAATTGATAGGGACTGCCAATTAAGTGAATCGGCCGATTGACAGATTCAGTTTAACGGGAGAAACTGACCTCAATTGATAGGGACTGCCAATTAAGTGAATCGGCCGATTGACAGATTCAGTTTAACGGGAGAACCAGGTCATGAACTGAACTTTTTTTTTTTTTTATAGTTGCCAAGGAGAGCGGACTCACTTGGTTAAAGAATTGGACTTATAATTTTCGGTCAAGAAAGTTAGACACTCCAAGTAAGGCTGGGCACCGGGCCGGGCCGCCGCCGGGTACCCGGTACCCGGCCCG
This sequence comes from Nymphaea thermarum, assembly GCA_011799765.1. NCBI lineage: Eukaryota > Viridiplantae > Streptophyta > Magnoliopsida > Nymphaeales > Nymphaeaceae > Nymphaea > Nymphaea thermarum. The sequence continues at coordinate 398,135 of JAANDH010000149.1, read as the reverse complement.
CCACGGGCCCGGGCCCGGGCCTTGGAAAAAGCTTGCCGGGCCAGGCCGGGCCCGGGCTCAACCTAGGAAAAATTGTTAACGGGCCGGGCCCGGGCCTGGTATGCCGGCACGGGTTAGCCCGTTAAGCCCGTTAAAAATTAAAATATTATATTTTTAAATTTTAATATCATATATTTATTACTAATAAATACTATTTTATATTTAAAAATTTATTTTATAAATTTAAAATAATATTATTTTATTATGCCGGGCAGGGCCCGGGTTTCATATATCCGAGCCCGGCCCGTTAAATATTCGGGCCGGGCCGGGCCCGGGCCCAACCCAGCGGCCCGTCGGGCCGTTCCTGACGGAACCTTATCTGGCCGGGCCGGCCCGGCCCGATGCCCAGCCTTACCTCCAAGACCCAAAATCCATTTCTAATCTGGTAATGTTTAGTCATCTAAATATGGTAAGGTTTAGACAGTTTTGAGAAAAATTGGCGTCTCAATTGTTTTTAACAACTGAGTTGCGTTAGAATGTTATTGATGTAGTAGCAGAGTAACTGAGTAGGTGGTTAAACGTAAATTTCCAAACTCCGAACATGTCTGTGTTGTTTACAAAGTGTCTTCTAGAGGACATGACATTTTACCTTCTGCCTGGAACTTGTTGGCGGGAGAATTCTTTTCCAATTAAATTTGTGCAGTTCCGTTTGCCGCAATCATTTTTTTAGTGGGCGGATGGATCTCTCTCTCTTTCAATGCATTTGACAAATTTATTCTTTGTTTTTTTTAACTTGAGCATTTCAAATCAGGTTGCGGGTTTAAAGATCACCCACTAGTTTGAAAAGCTGAAGATGAAATATTCATAAAAAAATCGGAAGAGTTCTACTCTCTCTGTGATATACAGATCGGTACATGAGTTTGGGTTAGGCAAAATATGTTCAGATTGGGTGAAATGTTTCTACTCAAAACTTTGATCCATCACTGACATGAAATGTGGTCGGTAATTGAATGAGAAACCAATTCAAACTTGCATAAACTATTCCATGTTTAGAACAAAAACGTCAGATCTGTACATGGATAAAATTTGGATCCATCATCTAGACATCAATCCCCATTCTTCAAGATTAATTTAGAATTGGGACGGGTCTGACCTAAGGCTGGGCATCGGGCTGGGCCGCCGCTGGGCCGGCCCGGCTCCGCCCGGTACGGGCAGGGGTTTGGGCCAGAAAAATCCCGGCCGGGGCCGGACCCGGGCCCGATTACAAAACCGGGCTAGGCCCAGGTGGGAAGGGCGGCCCGGCCAGGCCCGGGCGGGAAGGGCGGCCCAGCGGCGGCCCGGCCCGGCCCGACTCCCGCCCTCGGGCGGTCGGGCGGCCTCCGCCCTGAGCGCTCCCTCCCGTCTCCCTCTGTTGTCTGCTCCCTCTCCCTTCTGTTTCCCTCTGCTCCCTCTCCCTCTCCTTCTGCTCCCTCTCCCTCTCCCTCTGTTGTCTGCTGCTCCCTCTCCCTCTCCTTTTGCTCCCTCCCTCTGCTCCCTCCCAATTCCCTCTCCTCCCTCCAGTCTCCCCTCTCCCTCTGCTCCCTCTCCCTTCCGTCTCCCTCTCCCGTTTCCCTTTCTCTCCCTCTCCCTCCCGTTTCCCTCTCCCTTCCGTCTCCCTCTCCCTCTCTGCTCTGTCTCCCTCTCCCTATCCGGTTTCCCTCTCCGCCTCCGTCCACCGCAGCCCCTCCCCCTCCTCTCCACCTCCGTCCCGCAGCCCCGACGCCCCGCTCCATCTCCCTCTCCACTCGGCTCCCCCTTCCCGTGTCTCCCACCTCACGGCGGGCCGGGCAGGGCCTGGCTTTTGGTGGCCAGGCCCGGTACCCCGCCCGGCCCGGCTCGGCCCGGCAAGATTATGGGGCCGGGCCCGGGTTTCAGGCCCGATGGGCCGACCCGGGCTCACAGGCTTTCAATATCTGTGTTCTATATAGCCATTAGTTGACTGACAATGTGGAAAGTGTATTCTAGTATTTTTGTGTTGAAACATTTCTAATTCCCAGCCTGTATAGATATGATCCTCTTATGTTTTGAATTTTTTATGTGGGATGTTTTTTCTTAAATCTTATGGTTAATATAACAAATGCGTTCACATTTATCACAGTTCTAGTTGCTTCAAAAATTTGAAGTCTCTAAACCTTTTTTGGTCAGTTTTTGTAATTGATTAGGTCACAGAAAAACATGTGGATGTAAAGTGTTGTTGAGCTGTTGTAAATGCGAAGTGAAATGAAAAGTTGGCAATCCGTTCTTGTCCTAGACATTGGTTATCTGCTTTCTAGTTGGGCTTTCTCTTCCAATTATTTTTGTTTTCTAAAATTATTTTGTGTGCTTGTTTATGACATCTCATTTGACCGGCTTTTGATGGTCCTATTGTTTCTTATTTTCTTACCCATCAAAGACCTGTTATTTCATCTAAATTTTACCATAACAGGTTTACTTTTTGTGCTCCAATGGTATTCTTTAGAACTTCTTCCCCACTATATGTATGATGCAAATTTTGATCATAATATGTGCAATTTATTATAATTTTGACTCATGTAAGTTGCCTTTTCCTTTTTTCATTTTTTTTCTTGATTTTACAGTGCTGATGGAAAAACGTATCGAGAATGGGCTCCTGGAGCAAAGGTGATTCTCTAACCTTCCTCTTTCTGTCACCTCAAAAAGTTGTCCAGTATAGAGCCCATTGCATCAACCAGCTTTTTCATGTCTTATTTATGTAAAAACAGACAAAAGTGTGTGTGTGTATACATAGCTTTGCTGAAAATGGTTTTTTTCTTTTTTTTTTTTTTTTATGGGGTGAGGGGGAGGGTCAGAGGTGGAGGAGTGTGCATGCCCACGGGAGAGAGAAAGGTTCTATTATATGTCCATAAATCATAAATGCAAAGTTTGTGTTTGCGACGCATATGTCTAAGCACATGAACATTCCTCCGCATTGATCAGTCATCACACAATAATTGGGCTGCATACCGATAAATTTTACCTCAAAAAAAGAAAAGAAGAAATTCGAAGCCGTAAGTGTAAAACTTATAAAAAGCAATTGTAGATATGAAAGAGAAGAAAAGAAACAATGTATTAAGTTTTTCTATTGAAGAGAAAACTTTTCGTTGGGACAGTAAAAGATCTTATATTGAGCATAAAAGTGAAAAAGACAAAGAAAAAGCGAAAAATAAAAAACAACCATGCCAGAAGGTCACCGCTGATTGCTGGAGATTGACGCAGGTGGGCATCAGTGTTTGAGATAGGAGAAGAACAAAGAGAGAATTGTAAACTAAGTCCCTTTTAAATTTATGAAGTTGGGAACCAAAAGCCATTTTAAAACAAAAGGGATCAGATCCTGGATTTGATCCGGACACAATCTGGGACGCAAGGGCAGTTAGGCTGGATAGGCCAACTAGAATTTGCACCTCCTATGACATACCTTGTCATTATGTTCATTTTCTAGATCTTGGTGTTCTGTGATAAAGATCTTCTGCTTGCAAGTACAGTTACATGGTAGAAAACTAGTTCCTTTTGGTCTTTGCAGTTGCTGAACTCATTTTCATTAACAATCTTGATAGGGAGGCTAAAGCTCGGTCTCTGATAATAATTATCTGAATGTAACCATAATTTGCTAAATTTTGAAGTTTGCCATGAGGTATGTCACACGTACACGGCAAAATGGTCCACGTACCGGTGTCGACACTCCGACACCTGGATACGGCACTTGGACACGACAGGATACTTTTTGGATCGGGTCTAGATAAGACCCGATCCGAACCACTTTACTAACCCGACATTCTTTGTTTTGTTCGAGACTTTCTTTCTTACGACTTATGAGATTGGTCATGAACAATGTTTTGTTTGAGAATTTGAGACTTTCTTTCCTATGACTTATGAGATTGTAAGTTTGAATTATTAATTTAATATTTTTTTATTTTATTATTCTTTTTAATTTTTTAGAATATAAAATTCATTGTGTCCGCGTATCCTAAAATTTTGAAAATTACCGTATCCACGTACCCGTACCCATAGGATACCCGTACACGTATCCGTGTGACATAGGCCATGAGCAATAAGGGGTATATATATATGATAATACCTATATATTCTAATCTACATATAAATGATCTTACATTTTGAAAATTCACAAAATTCGGTTCAAAATTCAATGATCTTACATTTTGGAAATTGGCAAAATTCGGTTCAAAATTCAGATTTAGATTTCAAAATGAATATAAAAATCAGATTCAGTTCGATTCTAATTGTGAAATCAGATTTCGGATATGAATTTCTTTTTATTGGTATTCAAATCCAAACTAGAATCTAAATATGTGAATATTTGAAAAAACGGATACAGACAAGAGTATATTCGATTCAAATCCAATCCGTTGACTGTCCCATTTTTGAATCAAGAAAAAAAAATGAAGGAAATACATGAAAAATATGAAAACCAATTAAAGAAATAAGAAGTTTCATAAACTTTCAAAAAAAAAAAATGTCACATGCACTCTTCGTAATAAGCTGCAACTGCCCAGTTATGCCAAATATGCAACTAAATGGTCAATTGAAAAAATACAACTATACAATTCGACTTAACATTGTATCAAAAGTGGTTCATATAAGAAGGCAATGAAACTGATATAGAACATTACTCAAAACTCTCTCGGCTCAGCTCCGGTGAGTTCAATTCAGTTCCACACTATTTAACCGTGGTTAAGCACACCTTCCCTCCCTCACTATTAACCGTGGTCAAGACATCAGACCTTGTATAAAAGCACACGTATCCACGCCTTTCTCTCTAGATCTTTTCATCATCCCCTATTGTTTCAAAATAACTAAAGTTTGTCGAGTTTTTCGATCATTTGAGGAGTTTCTGTAATGTGGGTACCGCTGAGTTCTGGAGTTTATTGAGACAATGGAGAGAGAAGATGAGGAGAAGAGTGGGAGGGCTCCGTTTCACTTGGGGCTTGGGGTGAGAGATGGGAGAAAGCATGAAGGGGTTGGTGGTTTGGAGGAGAAGGACCTTGGGCCTAAGACCAGAGAGACAGAGCTGAGGTTAGCTCTTCCTGGAGGAGATTGGCCGGAAGGAAGGCAAATCCATCTGCCTGAGTATCCTTGTGATAACCTGCACTCGAAGAGCAGCACCAACTCTGTTGGTGTAAAGAGGATGTTTTCAGACACTGTAGATGGTTTCTCAACTAAGGAAGGAAGCATCCATAACTTAGTCGCGTGGTCTTCTTCAACACCACTTTCATTGACTGTGCTGCCCAGCAACCAGACCGCCCTTCTTCATTTTGAACAGAAAACCGCTGTGCCAAGCATGGCAAAGGAGCCACCTCCAGTTGCAATGCAGCTAGAATTGAAGAACACAAATACGGCTGCGTCAGAACAGAGGTATTTGCTTCAATTTTTGCTTATTATTTCGGAAACTGATTCTCTCCTTTCGGCGTTGTAGCCTTGTAATAATGTTGATATCAGTGGAACTTGTTAGAAACGCAGTAAAGATTTGCACTTCTGGAATGATGAGAACATACGATCATTCTGTTCTCCGAAAAAATAAAAAAAAATTAAAACAGGGTTGTTGTTGGATGGCCTCCCTTAAGATCATTCAGGAAGAACTTTGCTAGCTCCTCCGGTAAACGATCGGGGGAAATTGAGAGTTCTGGGGCTTCTGTGAAGGAGACTAAGGCAGAGAGCTGTAAGCAAGGGTTGTTTGTGAAGATAAATATGGATGGAGTTCCCATTGGAAGGAAAATTGACCTTGGTGCATATGACAGTTACAAGAAACTCTCTGTTGCTGTTGATGAATTGTTCCGCGCTCTTCTCGCTGGTAATTGTTTTTTCATCCAAAGAAACTACTGATTCCATGGTTTTCCTGAATTTCTAAACAACTTTTCCTCTAAAATGTGGTCCTCTTCGGTTTTCCGTTTTCCCTCAGCTCAAAGAGATACCATGAGTGCAGCTAAGGATGGTAGTGGAGAAAAGAAGCCTATCACAGGACTGCTAGATGGTAGTGGAGACTACACGCTGGTTTATGAAGATGATGAAGGGGACAGGATGTTGGCCGGTGATGTACCATGGGGGTTCGTTCGTTTTCCTTCTTCTGCCTTGCTCTTTCTTGTTTTGCCATTAATAACAGTGATCGCAGGAGAAATCACAGCAGATATCTTATAACATACAAAGAAATTGACAACAATTTCAGCTGTTTTCTACCTTCTGCTGCTTCTCTTAACTGCTACCTTCAAATGAACAATCACAGCTTCATTTCTTTTACTGCCTTCCGCTCCTTGAAAATAATTTAGATGCAGAACCGATAATAAAAAGTAATTAACTAGCGAATTATAACAATCCTATTTCCTGAATCCTAACTAGACCGGTTATATTAGATTGAGAATAGATTGGCACTCTCGTTACAGTTGGCCTGGTTCGATATTTATCTGAAATTGGCACCTCATCCGTTGTTGGTGCTGAGAAGCAGGGCTTCATCTTCTTGTCTACTAGCTTGGAACGAGAAGCACGTTTCTGTTACTGAACACCGCCAAATTTGTGATGGTCTTTTGTCGTTCTGACTGTGTGAGTAACCCCGCAACCACCACCACCACATCTCTCAACACACTCACAGAAAGGAAAGAGAGAGAGAAGACAAAGAAACTGACCTCTTTCTTAAAATTCTTGACGGGGACAATTCTGTTCCTGCTGTCGACCATGGTGGTCGGAGAAGGAGAAATTGGTCAGTTTTTGAAATCCTTTATTTTATCCGATGGAAGAAGAAAAAAGATGCTTTCAACTTTTCGCTTTTATCATTCGCCTTAGTGGTGAGTGGTTACCGATGGACGCCGCAACAAGTCAAGGAAAAGAAAGAGCCAACGGCCCGAATTGTGTCCGTAGGTATAATTGACCTTTCACTGCCACGCACTCTTTCTCTCTCCCCCCACAAACCCTCCTACAAACAAATAACCAATTCCACAAAGCATGACAAGTTTATTTATCTTTTCCCCATATATATATATATATATATATATATATATATATATATATATATATATATATATATATATATATATATATATATATATATATATATATATAGAGAGAGAGCCGATAAAATGGGAATATATAACAAAATTTAGGGACAAGATGTCCCCAAGGTACAAAAACAATCCGCAAAAAAATAAACAGCAAAACAGAAGCAGAAAAAGAAATATACAATATAATGCTCAGAAACGGATAGTCAGGGTGATGGAGGAGAGGACAGACGGAGCGACACTATCACCCAGCCACAGACGAGCATCGGCGCTTCAATCGGATGGCAAACTGAACATCCCCTTGCACACGACGAGCCACCGAATCTGGCGAAGAGAAGGTGCCCCTGAAGACCCTGTTGTTGCGCTCCTCCCAAATGCGCCACCAAGCTGAAATGAGCCACGGCCTCCAGACATGACCCCAGGAAGCAGCCAGGCGGGGGGAAGGGCAAAAGAGGAAAAGAAGACGAATGGATGATGGGTTTGGAAGACTATTAACAAGGGAAGGCCAGGTTGAAGCAAGGACACTGTAGAAGAAATGGCAAGAAGTAAAAAGGTGGACCCGAGACTCAGTCGCGACCAGACATAGGGGACACTGGTTAGCCAAACTGATGCCAAGGCGCTGTAGGTGATCGAAAGTGTTTATATGGCCATTAAGGAGAAGCCAGACAAAAGCAGTGGCACGAGGAGAGGGGCCAGGAGACCAAAGGGAACGGGGTGGTAGTGACGAGACAGAAGGACCAAAAGAGGCTATGTAGCAAGAAGAAAAGGTGAACTCACGGGAAAGTGAAAGAGGCCAGGATGGGGACGTAGACGATGAGAGGTCAGCAAGGCGGAGGAAAAGAGGAAGGACAGAAAGCATGTCGCACCAAAAGTGAGAGGGGGAGACATGAGAGATAGAACTATTCCAGACGCTAGGGGAAGGCAGGTCAAATTTGGAAATAATGAATTGGGTGATGGGAGAATGCTCAGTTGCTAACCGCCACCACCAAGAACACAGAGAAGACTCGCAAGCCCGACTAAGGTTGGTAACCCCAGCACCCCCGAGAAGACGCGGAAAGGCAACCACATCCCAATGCGCTAGGCGATCTGAAGGTCGATCACCATCCCAAATAAACTTACGAATAAACTTATTGAACCTACTCAAAACGGCTACAGGAGGCCGAAAGACGGCCAGGGCGTGGAGTGAGACAGACGCAAGGCAGTGCTTAGCTAGAGTAATACGACCTGGAAGGGAAAGTAGCTTTCCCTGCCAACATTGAAGGCGATCATTAAGCTTCTGCTCCATTCCATTCCAAAAGGAGGGCGCAGGAGGCGACAACGTAATCTGAAGTCCTAAGTACTCCATGGGCAGTCTAGAAGCCTTACACCCAAAGCACGCTTCCGCAAGAAGTATCGTGGCCGGATCCGCGTGAATAAGAGAAAGCTGACATTTAGCGGAATTGATAGAAAGACCCGAGATGAGCTCAAAAACCCGAAGGATGAGCCACGTTCTAACAATCTGTTGGCGGGAAGCATTGCCGAACAAGAGAAAGTCGTCAGCATACTGAAGGGTGGAGAAGTTCTGTAGGTGGGAGAGCGAATGGGGTGTGAGGAAGCCAACGACCGATGCGTGATGAAAAAGCGCAGAAAAACTCTCAGCAACCATGTTGAAGAGCAAGGGCGATAATGGGCAACCTTGACGGAGGCCACGTTCGAGACTGAAGAAATCACCACACTTCCCATTGAAGGAAACCGCAAGCTGGGCCCCAGTGACGAGCGACATAACCCACTGTCTGAACGATGGACCAAAAGCAAGACGGGTGAGGAGGTCAGAAAGGAACTCCCAACTGACTGAATCAAAGGCTTTAGAGATGTCCAACTTAAGGATGAATGAAGGAAGTCGTAGACAGTAAAGGGAGTGAACGACCTCATTGGCCAGGACAACCGCGTCCTGCAGACGCCGACCCTTGATGAAAGCCACCTGGAAGGGGCTAATGATAGAAGGCATGACAGGCGCAAGCCGCAGTGAGAGCAACTTAGCAATAATCTTGTAAGGTGTGCCTAGGATGGAGATCGGGCGAAAGTGGGTGACGTCCGTGGGGTTAGGGCGCTTAGGCACCAAGACGCAGGTAGCTTGATTAAATTCCTTCAGGAAAATGGAATTGGAGGCGAACTCATCACAAAACTCAAACACATCAGTGCTACAAACCTCCCAAAAAGTACGAAAAAATTCGACAGGAAAACCATCAATGTCGGGCGCCTTACCAGAGCCAAGGGCCCAGACTGCGTCCTTGATCTCTTGGTGCAGGAAGGGCCGCTCAAGAGAGATCGCACAAGAGACAAAGAGAGAGGAGAAATGAAAATCTGGTAACGGGGCACGAAAGCTAAGAGGTTTAGAGTAGAAGCCCCGGAAATGAGTGCTCAGAGCCGGGAGGATGTCATCGCCAAGAAAAACCCTACTCCCGATAACCATGGACTGGAGCAACATCTGACGACGTCTTTGAGAGGCGGCCAAGTGGAAGAATCTAGAGTTCTGGTCCCCATGCGCCAGCCAACCCAACCTAGAACGTTGTTGCCAGTGGATGGACTCCCTAATCCGCCACTCCTGGGCAAGACACTGAAGACAAAGTAGACGAGAAGATTGATCTACAGAAATATTGTCAGAAGCTTGAAGGGACAGGATCTCCTCATCCCAATCGGCTACCTCAGAAAATTTGCTGCTCCAGAAGATGCGCTTCCATGCGAGGGTCTCACTCCTTATGAAGTGCAACTTCCGTGATAACCTGAAAACAGCCCACCTACCATTGACGGCTCGAGCCCACCAAATAGGGATGGTGGCCACAAAGGATTCATCACGGAGCCACCAAAGCTCAAAACGGAATCTGGCGGGCCCGCTACCAGCTCTACCCCGATGAAGGGAAAGAAGCAGCGGGGCGTGATCAGACAAGTGCCTCGGACCAAGATCCAATGAGGACGAAGGAAAAGCAGAGAACAACTCAGGCGAGAGGAAGATACGATCCAACCTACGAAGGATCGGAGGGTTCCTATTGTTGGACCAAGTAAACGTACCATTAGTCGACGGCACGTCAAAAAGACCGAACTCGTCAACGAACGATCGGAAAGCCGACATAGACTGGCCGAAAGAGACCGGGGAGGACGAGTCGGCAGGACTAAGCAAACAGTTGAAGTCTCCTGCCAGCAGCCAAGGAGAAGCTGCAAGCTGGCGAACCTGATGCAGCTCAGCCCACAGCTGCCCACGCAAAGCCCCAACGCAAGGGCCATAAACAGCAGTAACTAAGACCGGGCCATTGGGCCATATACCGCTAAGAGAAGCAGAGATAGAGTACCTACCGATATGCACAACGACCCCTGTAAGGGGTGGCGACCAAGCCAGCAGGATGCCGCCAGCAGTTCCGTTAGCTGGAAGGACCCCGAAGGACGGTTGACGCATCAAAGTACGAACACAGGCGTGAGAGACGACAGACATCTTGGTCTCGACCACGATAAGCACCGAAGGTCCATTCTGACGGACCCAAGAAGAGAGATATCTACGCCGATAGCGGGCACTGAGGCCTCGCACATTCCAACATGCAACCCTCATGGGGAAACCACGTGACGCGACGTACGTCTGGCCGCCCTGGCGGCACCAGGAGGGAGGATGGAGGCTGCGGAAGCACCAATCCTACGCAATTCCCGCCGCAACCTGGCCAGGCTGGAGCGGGAGACCGGTGCCACAGCGGCAACAAAAGAGGAACGCAACAAGTCAAGTTGCTCCTGCGACAGAGAGACCTTAAGAGCGGCCAACGCATCTGGGAGGGAGATGCCCAACTCAGCATCCAACAAGAGGGCAACAGGCGGCAACCTATCGAGCAGGGAGTGACAAACAACTGGTCTGGTGGTGGCACCAGGCAACTGAGCAGGGGAGGACGGGGGGGTAGAAGCAGACGCAAGATCAGACCTTAGGGCGGAGGAAAATGAGTCAACACAAGGGATGTGGGGGAGGGCATGGCTAACAGGTGGGAGAGGTAGGCTGGCGGGGTAGTGAGGAGAGCCGCGACTGAGTCTATGGAGTTGAATATGCAGGGAATGCAAGTCGGTGCAAAAGCTACTGTCAAAAGAAATAGAAGATACCGAGAGCAGATGGGCAAAGGAGGAGGTCCTGGGTGTAAGGGGGGGCATAGGGGGGCCAGTAACTAAAGTAAAGAGCACCATAAAGGCAACAGAGGGAAAAGAGCTTACTGGGGGTGCCGGAACGCCAAAGGCCAAAACAACGGATGCCACAGTCGAACAAGAGCGAGCAACAACAGCAGCCTCAAAGGGTGGACCCACAGCAGACAGGCCCGAGGCGGACTCGCGCGAAGCCCCAGCTCGCAAAGCAGGAAAAAGAAGGGGCAAGCAGGGTACCTCAGGGGAGCGCGGCAGAGAGCAGGCTAGACTCCTTCGTTGAGGAGAGGCGGGCGCTCGCGGAGAGGGAAGCAAGGGCAGAAGCCGCGAAGGCGGGAGCTCGACCACCGAAGAGCACTGGTGTGGCGGGCCACAAGGGCTGAAGATCTGCGGAACCTCAGGGGAGCGCGACAAGGAGAAGGCAGGACTCAATCGCGGAGGTGAGGCTGGCTTTCTCGGCGAGGGAAGCAACGGTGGGAGCTGTGAAGGCAGGAGCTGGGCCATCGAAGAACACTGATGCGGCATACCACCTGGGCTGAGGATCTGCGGGACCTCCGCTGAGAAAGGCGGACCTCGTGTACCAGGACCAGCAGGCCCAGGCCAAGGAAGTCTGATGGAGCCAAAGAAAATCACACGAGCATCCGAAGAAGGCGACCGAGGTACAGCCGGCAGAGGAACCTGGACCCAGAAGGAAGAAGAAACCGCTGCAAAGCCATGCCGCCGACCAAAAAGGCGACGATCATTCTGACAAGCAAGAAAATGACAGCGAGAACACGTGGCGACTCGACGGCCGTTCAAGGAAGCACACCTCTGACACCACCACTGGCCCCATCTGACGCGTATAGAAGCGACAGACCGAAGGAGGTGACGAAGCCTGGAAGCGCGCCGAGAAGAGGGGACACACCAAGGCGAGGAGGCCGGCCTACCAACAGAGACCACCTTGGGGAGCCTCGGTCGCAAGGAACAATCACCCATCTGCAAAAGGAGAAAGCAACACCGTGCAGGGGGGAGGAAAGCCGAGAGGTGGCTACGAGCATCTTGTAGCTGAAGTGAGCCGGTGAAAACACAATTGAAGATGGTAGACTGCCAACTGAAAGACGACGTCATAGCCTGGCGAACCCCCTCAGGCGAGCAAAGAAAACTGATTGCAGCACGACAAAGCAAACGATTAAGGGAAAGGGGGTTACCCGGCCTAATACCACAAAGACTGGGTCCCCCAACCCAAGCCCCCGGCGGTGGTCGCAAAGGTGGGGGAGGAGGAAGGGCAGCCATGACATCAACACCGTGCAAGAGCAAAGTGGTCGGTCCAAAGCACCGATGCCACTCCCACGTGTGTGCCCACCCACTGCCAAGGGCAGCTGCGTCGGACCCGCTCAAAGCCTAAGCTGAGCACAGCCCCGCAGGCTGGTGAGACACAACTTAGCACAACGTGAGAGGTAGACACCTAAGGAAGACCATACCACACACAAAATGCCCATAAGCTCTAATGGGCAAAACATCGAACAGTTACAAGGCGAGGAGAAAAGCCCCCAAGCGAAAAGACCATCCGTGATCACAGCAAGAGGCACCCCATGCCACGCCACAGCAACGCAGGCAGTGAGTGAGCGGACGGAGGGGCAGGCGAGAGAGGCTGAAACGGGGCAGGCAGAGTGATGGAACGGGCGGGCGAGGCAGAGAGCAGGGGATGGGCAGAGGGCAGACGGAGAGAGCGGGGAAGAGCAGGGAGAGGGAGACGGGCGGTGGGAGCAGGTGGACGGTGGGAGCAGACGGTCGGCGAGTGAGAGAGGAGGGCCGTCGGGCAGCGAGGACGGGCGGGCGAAACCAGGGAGGCGGGCGGGCGGTGGGGCCGACGGACAGACGGGCGGGCAGGCGGGGGGGGNACGGACAGACGGGCGGGCAGGCGGTGGGGGAGGTGGGGCCGACGGAGAAACGGGCTGGCGGGCGGGAGGTGGGGCCGACGGAGAGACGGGCGGTGCGGGCGGACGGGCGGGCGGGCGGGCGGTGGGGCCGACGGAGAGACGAGACGGAGAGACGGACGGGCGGGCGGTCGCGACGGGCGGGCGGGTCAGCCGAGAGGGAGAGAGAGAGATCGAGAGAGAGAGAGAGAGAGAGAGAGAGAGAGAGAGAGAGAGAGAGAAATTGAATAATGACTTGTATGACGCCTGTCCTATTGAACATCGGTTGACAGAAAATCAATAATTTCTTTTTTGTTCATAAGGGTCATCCGGTCATTGCAACAGGATGGTTAAGAGACAAATTAAGAGAATTTGTCTTTTCATACAGGGGTTATTTTCTCTTTATTTTATTTTTCAACCATTCATCATAATAGATGTTTTTATTTTATTTTTTTAACCATTTATCATGATGATCATACTAGCTTTTATATATATATATATATATATATATATATATATATATATATATATATATATATATATATATATATATATATATATATATTGTCCAATGACTCTAAAACTAATAGACAACAAGAGATATCAAATATGAGATGTCCGATCCATATGATAGATAGACAATTTAGAAAAAAATAAAAAGTAATTTTTCTCTCAACAATATGAAAGCATAGTTTTTTCTGTATTTTCCTCTTAACTATCCGAATACTCTTTATGTGTAAGTTGGTTAACTTTAGCTACAAAATCACCATTCAAATTATATATAACAATTTTAACGAATTAAGAAAAAGTTATTTTAATTTCTACATGGTGCAGAATGTTTGTGAAGTCGGTGAAGAGGCTGCGGGTATTGAAGAGCTCCGACTTGTCCGGGCTGCTTGGTGGGTAAAATATCTGTCTCCTTCTTGATTTGTCTATTCATTGGTCTTCTGTTGCTGATTCTTTCTTAAGAAATTTGGGATAATATACTAAAATTCGTGAAAACAGTAGTACAAAAATCCCTCATTTACTTTTGATAAGTGGCAACCACGTTTCATTTACTTTCTGGTGAAACTAAAAAGCGAACAGTTAACTATTTATTTCATCATCAAAGTCTTCGGTTGTCTCCGGATAATGATTGATTGTGGTGATTTGGCGTCATCGTGCGCAGTTCCTCCAAGCGGCAGCTCAGAAGCAAAGGCTGAAATGAAGCAGGTCGCTCGTGGTCACGTTCTCGTCTGACACGCAGATCGCTTCCTTCACTTTCATTTTGGGCCTTCTCTTGGTTTGCTTTATTCTGCATGTAAAGATGAAGCAACCTTGCTGTGTTTGTTTCCACTGTCTTATTGCTTCTTGAGAGAAGAAAGATGTACATCAGATGCTGATTTTGGTTAATATTTCTGATGCAATTGCAAGTTGGTATTGCTGCTTTTACCTTAATTTGCTCCCCTTCTTTCTATCTCTATATCCCTCTGCTAGTTTTGCTGGATTTCTGGCAATCTATGCATAGAAAGGAGGAATTTAGAGTAACTTTATACTAAGGAATGATGGAGTAGATCATGGTAAACATGTACTTTCTCTGCATCCCAACACCAATTAAGCTGCTATTTTAGAAGGGGACATAAGAAAAGATGTGCACAGTAAGAAGCTTATCGAGAAAGAGAAACCCCACAGCAGAACACAGAGACAAGGAACATATATGGACAATGACGCGTTCTTCTAGGCCATGGTTGGTGTGCCTGTCAAGTTTCATGTGCTAGAACTTCCATCCCCACACAGGGAGATGCATGGGGACAAATAATTAATACATGCATGGAGAAAAGGATCACGCGGATGATGGTCGATCATTCCTTTGTTCGACCCCGTGGCAACGCACAACATTACCTCGAACGGGAGAAGATGGGAAAACAATATTTAGATGCTCGCTTTTAGTCTTTTTAAGGACGTCTTGTCACCTAGATCACTGGAACATCCAAAGGTCCCATGGCATGTGTTCTTCTGGCCTATTGAGGGTGAGGGAGGCCTTTGGCCCCTCTCAACGATAAGTACCGTGCGCACAGGAACCCTTCATTCAAGGGTTTTAATATATAACTAAGTCTGGGACCTGAACTTTTGTGGTGCAAAGTGGCTATGATGTTCGTCTAGTTGAGCACTAATTTAATATATATATATATATATATATAAACTTTATGACACCGGGCACCATGTGGTGGCTCCGCCACTGATTGGAAGCAGACGGAGCGTTGCATCGTCTGTTCTGTCAAGGGTGGTTTATCTTTTGCTAAAAGAAGGTAACTTCTTCATTTTTTCCCATTTTGTTCGTACAGGGAGGCCTTTTTTGTCGTCGTTCTTATCAATTTCAATCAGATAGACTATTAGTCTGCTTTAGAATTTTTTTTGGACCCAAACATCACACCTAGCAAGGGGATTAAGTTTAGAGTAAATAAGTACATGAAAAGTCGGCTCTCCAATATGAATGGATTTGAGAGAGACCAAAAAAAAAAAAGGCTGAATCCAATTCATCTGCACCTCAATACTCAAACCCAGTTGTGAGAAATGTTTATTTGAAGCTAATATCTCGAATCAGATCCAAAGCAAACCCAGAAGAAGATCTACTACTTGCTTAATCAGAGGGAGGAGAGGGGCGGACAACCAACAAGTTCCTTCACGTAAACCACTGAAATGTCATTTACCTTAACTTGTAATGCCATTAAAAGAGTAGTACTCATGAGAATCAAACAAATGATACATCGGATATCTGCCTCTTTCCGACCAGAGTATGCTACACTCCTTCTGGCAATGTGAAAACCCAGGCCAGTTTGTAACTATGCCGGGTTAAAGAGAACCC
The DNA here is from genome assembly GCA_011799765.1 of Nymphaea thermarum. Lineage (NCBI taxonomy): Eukaryota > Viridiplantae > Streptophyta > Magnoliopsida > Nymphaeales > Nymphaeaceae > Nymphaea > Nymphaea thermarum. Next base: position 382,236 of record JAANDH010000149.1, on the reverse strand, counting down.
AGTTTGTAATTCAACCTGCTGGATTATATAGAGTACTTGGTCCAATCATGACCCAAACTGGCTGGTTGTCCCTTGGGTTGGGCTGGGTAGAAGATATAGAGGACATGGCTTTTATGGCCTGACCCAGATGGACATGACTAGCGTCACGAGAAGGTGAACATCCTAAGGACAACACAACGAACCTAACGTGTACAGTGGAAGAAACAAAGAAGTTCGAGAAGAAGCGACCAAAAAGAGGGACAATGTTAATCAGTATAAGAAAACAAACGTCAAAGGTCAGAGAGTAAAAATCAAAAGATTTCAGAACAGTTGATTGACTTATTATCAATGGACAGAACGTGCACGTAACACAATTCATTTCAACGGGATCATCCCAACTCAACCGCTTTGCGTGTGGCAGGAAAAGCCCTCCTCATCAGGCTCAGGCAACTTATCTATAGGTTTTTCACTTTACGGAAAAGGGAAAAGTAAGAAGAAAAATCAAACCACAATCGGAAAGAATTTTGGCACTATCAACTCTTATTTGGTTTCTACAAGTTAAAACAGTACATGAGCTTTCACTCCGACTGTACGATTAGCTCACCTGAAAGTTAAAATACTACATAATATAAAATGTGAAACAAAACACAGAATTATAAAACATGAATATTATTCTACATGTATAAAATATGCAATATATAATGCGTACAGAACACAGATCATGTATCATACATGTTGCAGTATGTATCATAGGCTTGTTAATTTTTTCTTGCATCTACATGTTAGTGCGTATAGGATTTTGTTATTAATATCTGAAGCATATGCAATCATGTTGCTGACAGGAAGTGAAATATAACAGCTTTAGACAGCAAAATAATGAAGAGATGTGGAAACTATGACATTTTGACGATTAGCTATCCAGAAAATACAACCATAACATTCATCAAGGAAAATGGTACGCTAGTACTCTCGGTCAACAGTTCTATAGAATCTTCAAAGACAGTTTCGAAGAAGGCGACCAAAAATTTGAACGGACCGAAGTACTATGGAACGGAAGCAATTACGACCAAAATGACACAGATTTTCATGCGATATAAAGGGAAAACTAGTTCACACAGAAGAAGAGCGTGTATAAGACCAGCGGGAATGAAGAAAGTTTCTTCACATGCATGATGGTGACAAGTACCATGGAACAGAAACAACTACAACCACAATGACACAAATTTTCATGCGACATAAAGGGAAAACCAGATCACAGGGTAGCAGAGAGCTTGTATAAGACCAGCGGGAAAGAAGAAAGTTTCTTCACATGCATGACGGTGACAAAGCATTGCCAGGTGGCCGTATGTATACAAGCACTCACCGTACGTGTGTGATAGATAACTTAGAAGCGTCCAAACGCCACAACCAACAAGAAGAAGAGTTTGAAGGTAAAGAAAAAGTGTTAAAGGATTGGATGAGAAGCAATATTTTGGTGTGAATCGAAAGTTTATGACAGCACAGTAAAGTAGACGATACAAGGGCTTAGCAAACATCGAGATGCATCAAGATACTAGTTTAAAGCTAGCACATAAGTCTAGAACTGAAGATCATTAAATTTTTCACTTGTCATCCAAACATCCAAACCAAGTTTACAAAACTGGGTTTCCACAAAACTATGTTTTTTGAGGGTGCCATCCAAACACTCCTCAAGTGGTCCATAAAGGTGTGTGCAAGGCTGCCAAATTACACTTGGGGCATGCATTTTAAGCAATCTGGTAAAGTGCTAACTGATCTCCAATTAAAAAAGTTTAAAACCTTAATTAATATAGATTTTAAGCTTGCTCTGCCAGCCATCTACCATATCTTATGTGTTTTTTCATGCATAACACATAATTGTATGTGTTTTATCTTAACTACAAGTGCTTTGACCTGCTATGCTGCTAGAAATATAGAACTCATAGTAGAATCGCAACTGAATGTATACACTAAAGGTTGGGTCTAGATAATGAACACATGGCCTTCAATTTCATGCTTAGCTAACCTAATGGCAGCTGCCCTTATGTTATATACCGATTAGCCGATTTGGATGTGATGCGATACAATAATCTTTTAGGGGCAAAATATCTCCTGAAGATAAACTGCAACACAAGATAAATTTTATTTTGCATTTTTATTTTGGAAGTTGGGGGTGAGTGGCTGGTTGGAGAATTAATAGATGCATTGTTATTATTTTGATTTTCTCAAGCATGGGCTATTAAATTTGTTTTACAGTTGCCTTGTTTGTACACTAGTCAAAAAGAGAAAATGAGTGTACATTTACATTGTATCGAGTGGTGTGCTGAGGACTCAAGATTTTAAGTCTAAACTTAAAATGGAGAAATCTGTAAATTTTATATATAAAAATGATTTTCAATCTAAATTTGATTTAAAATATATATATATATATATATATATATATATATATATATATATATATATATACTATAAAGCACTGGATTCCCATCCCGCCTCATTAACACAACCCAAACAAAAAAACATTGGGTTGTGTGTGAGAGGGATTCTTCTCACAGCTGGAGGAATCCATGTTATTTATATAATTGAAAGAGAGAGTGCAAGTGTGTGGGTGAGAGTTCATGCCATGTGCTTGAATCTGCCTCAGGCGGAACCAATAGAAGTCCTTGGAACAGATGGACCGGTTCAATGGCAAAGACTGACGGTCCATCAGCTTGATTCATGGGTTGTGTGGTAGAAAGCTAGCTAGTTTTTGGATTGGTTCGGTCGAATATCCTAATTGACATCCCTATATCAACAATGGCAAAAGTAGAACCAAAAATTTTTTGCTATAAATCACTTATTTATGCATAAGAACATAGCTAATGGACCACTATCACAAATAGTTGAACATCTTATGCTTGTCTATAAATCTTTTTCTTTCATGTATGGGTACGTTATGATTTCTTATTCAGTATCATTTTCCATCTGTTATCTTGTGGTTTTAAACATTATGTCTTCTGTCTTTCTACCATAAGAATTGAACTATTCAAGTCGAGCACCTGAGTTGGAAATTAGTTTTCAACAGCTTGATACTCCACACAAGGGCAGGTTTTTCAAGGAGTCTATTTGTGGGGCAGATAGTTAAAGTTTGCAATATTAGGTGTGAAATATGCTTGTTCAGATCCAACCAGCAGATGAGCTTTTTCTTTATATGTATTCAATATTATAGGGTATGCCGAGAACTCAGGAACCCATGTCAGTCTTGGATTGGGTCTTACAAGTAATTTGGACCAAAATTGTTTCAAATTCCTTTCTTTTACTTGTTTTAGTTTGTTTGTAACTCATTTGTTGTTCTATTGTTATAGCTATTGGTCATTAACATGTACTATTTTTTTTATATGACTTGTTTATTTAAACATTGCTTTCATTATGATTTCTCTAGACCAATGGAGTGTAAAAGTAAGAATTATTGAGCGCAATATGCATTTATATATTTGCAAGATTAGACAAATCCATTGTTGTGCTGCTTTACCTACATTATTAGTAGGGCTTACATTGGCAGCCCAAAAAGGCATGAGCATGAGCATGAGCATGAGCATGAGCATGAGCAGGAGGTAAATGTATTGATGGATAAGAGGTAGGCATGAATACGGAAATTGGTCATGAGGTAGGGATGTGAAATGTAAAAAAGAAGAAGATCCTTTTCCTTGAGAACAATTATTTATGGGGGTCCGTTGCTTTCGATCCCTTGGAGACAAGGGTTTCAGAAAAAACCGACTACATATGCTCAAAGTAAGGAATCCCGCCAGTGGTCGTAACAATACCAGACTACCACTCCCACTTTTTTAGTGGTATGCGTTTGTGCACAACTTTTTAGATTTAGATTTTGGGTTTTCATCCATCTTCTCGGGTTTACCAATCTTAGGGTCAGCAGAATTGTTGCGTGTTAGAAGAAGAAAACAAACAAGATAAGAAGGAGAGATAAGAAGTGGGAGAAAGGAAAAATGAAAAAAAGAATGGAAGTGAATATTTATATTTTACATATAGAATTGAGATCTGGACTATTGTATAGCCTTTTTCTAAGGTCAAGATTGTCAATGATAAGATCAAATGAAATGATTAATTGTTCCTACTCGTCTGGCTCTCTCTAGATATACTTTTATTCAAGAAAACCACGTATATGATTCAATTAGGGGGCGAAAAAAGCCAAAAGTTTATCAATAAGAGCTCGCGCGCATCGCTTGGTGCAAACGCAAAAGTATTGATGAGGCTTCTTTCTTGGTAGGCAAAAAGGGGCAGTCACCGAGGGCTTTATACAAAACCTTCCATATTGGAAAAGGAAAAGACATGTTCAATTCTAGCTAGGGTCAACCTTTTGCTTCTAATCCTACAACAGACATGCGTCTTTTTCTAATGATACCCTAATTCGTACACTTAGCTTGAGATTCTATTAATCAAATTGCTCAAAATGGCGGAATCACTTTTTTTTTTTTTGCTAATAAAAGACTTTTCATTGCCGCTGATATTCATTTATTCGTTCAATTATTATTTCAACAACTTAAGTGCATGGAGAATTTAAAGAGTTCTTCAATTTTTACATGTTGTACATTGCTTGTAAAATACTGGATCCGACGCCATCACTAATAAATAACCAAAGCCAAACGCTAAACGTCAACCCATCTCTTTTCCCGTGAAAGCATATTCAGTGAAGGTCAATCGATCGGATGATTGTTAAAATCACGAGCAGCAATGCATCAAAAATATAATTCCCTTCTCCATTCTTCATAAATTAAAGCAAAAGCGGTCTCCATCTGTGGCAAAGAACTCAGATCTCTTCTTTGAAACACTGTGAAAAATTTTATGTGTAACTGAATTGAACTCACCGGAGCTGAGCCGAGAGAGAGGGAGGCGTGGAAGTGAAAAAAATCTGGTCGAGTACCCAACAGATGAGCCTAAGCTTGAACTCGAAAAAAAGCATATAATTGGATTTTTCAGGTCTGTTGGAGCATTGGATCTTCATATTTTGTTTGGTATCCTCATTGAGCAATTTGATTAATAGAATCTCAAGCTAAGTGAACGAATTAGGGTATCATTAAAAAACGAATTAGGGTATCATTAGAAAAAGACGCAAGTCTGTTGTAGGATTAGAAGCAAAAGGTTGACCCTAGCTAGCATTGAACGCGTCTTTTCCTTTTCCAATATGGAAGGTTTTGTATAAAGCCCTCGGTGACTGCCCCTTTTTGCCTACCAAGAAAGAAGCCTCATCAATACTTTTGCGTTTGCACCAAGCGATGCGCGCGAGCTCTTATTGATAAACTTTTGGCTTTTGTCGCCCCCTAATTGAATCATATACGTGGTTTTCTTGAATAAAAGTATATCTAGAGAGAGCCAGACGAGTAGGAACAATTAATCATTTCATTTGATCTTATCATCGACAATCTTGACCTTAGAAAAAGGCTATACAATAGTCCAGATCTCAATTCTATATGTAAAATATAAATATTCACTTCCATTCTTTTTTTCATTTTTCCTTTCTCCCACTTCTTATCTCTCCTTCTTATCTTGTTTATTTTTTTCTTCTAACACGCAACAATTCTGCTGACCCTAAGATTGGTAAACCCCGGAAGATGGATGAAAACCCAAAATCTAAATCTAAAAAGCTGTGCACAAACGCATACCACTAAAAAAGTGGGAGTGGTAGTCTGGTATTGTTACGACCACTGGCGGGATTCCTTACTTTGAGCATATGCAGTCGGTTTTTTCTGAAACCCTTGTCTCCAAGGGATCGAAAGCAACGGACCCCCATAAATAATTGTTCTCAAGGAAAAGGATCTTCTTCTTTTTTACATTTCACATCCCTACCTCATGACCAATTTCCGTATTCATGCCTACCTCTTATCCATCAATACATTTACCTCCTGCTCATGCTCATGCCTTTCTGGGCTGCCAATGTAAGCCCTACTAATAATGTAGGTAAAGCAGCACAACAATGGATTTGTCTAATCTTGCAAATATAAAGTGCACTTGTCAGTGATAAGTAATCGTGGAGGCGCATCCCTGAATTATAGCTGAAAGTTTAGGGCGGATCTGAAAAAAATCGAATGCCCAAAGTGAAACCATATTGTTTTGGTTTTGACCAAATTGCCATATAAATTTGAGCATCTCTCGTATGTCTCACACAAACGAGAGACGGCAGAAGGTGTTCATATTTTGGAGGACTATGTGAGAAAATGTTCTCACACTCAAAACGACCCATCTGCCACTGCACCGTAACATGAGGTAAAAGTGACACGTCAGCAGAGCACAACTGGATCACGCCGCAACCACACAGACGACGCAGATCGATCCGGCTATGCTTAAGCCCAGAATTGGACGGTTCGGATCTTTTGGCAATGTATGGTTGATGAAAACGACAGATGAAAGAGGGGCATGGATCGAGGATCGGTTCACTTCCCCAAGAAGATTCCATAGGTGGGAGTTGTTTAAATTACCAAAGCACCCTCATAGTTAGGTATAGCCCGTCCCGACTCGGTTCGATCCCACGAGTAAACCGTTTACCAATTGACATGAACCAATAAGAATGGTTATGATTATTACTAAATAGAAAATTACAACAAAGATAATGATATCAGCTCACTTGACATGAACCAATAAGAATGGTTATGATATTACACAAAACTCGAGCATATCACATCACAGGCACATGCCTACTTTTACTCGAAAGACAAAATAAGAAACAAGTTGAAACCTACAAAACTTGACTTGATGGTTTAAAGAGAAATAGTAAGCGCTAGTAGGTTTGGATAGAATCCCACTAGGAAGTACTTTGATGTGGATGCACAAGTGTGGACATCTCTATGAAGTATTTTGATGTAGATGCACAAATGTGGACATATTACATGGCTGTAAGTAATATTGTTTTTTGTCATGACTTTGTATCTAATTCTTATTTTGCTATAGTGTGTGAGTGTGGGTCTTTGTTGCAGAAATATCCATTCAAAAGGAAGTTTAAAAATGTTGAACAATGGAACTATATGAAGATTTACCTGAGATACTTAGCAGTTCAAGCACCAATGGCAACAACAAAAACACAACCAACAACTTGTTTGATAATGAAGAAAGTAAAAAATGTTAATTCAAACTTTTAGCCATGGCAATTTGATGAAAACTAGTCATTCACACAAACAAAACCCAACCAATTAAAGTTAATTACCGAAATGTTTCTTTTTAACCTATAGATATATGTTTTTAAGAGTGATTTGGTGAGCAACATATATTAAAGTTAGTAGTTTCCTTACTTGAATAATATTTTTTTAACAACAAAAAATGAATAGTTTTTGTAACGTCATTTTGATAGTGGAAAAGTTCTTTTTTTGCCAAAATGACTTAAACTAATGCTTAATTTATATTAAATTAGGATTTATAAACATATTAAAAGGTTCACATTTTTTAAGAACACTTTTTAACAAGAATTTAAGGGTGCTGGTTTTATTCTTTACCCAAGTAGTCTGTTATATATATATATATATATATATATATATATATATATATATATATATATATATATATATATA
>JAANDH010000149.1:145221-374607 GCA_011799765.1 Nymphaea thermarum | reverse complement strand
GATAATATTATCACCATTTTGAAGGCAACTAACAATATTTGCAAAGTATCACAATATTTCCAAAAAAATGGCAGAATATGTACTGCGGCATTACGCTTAAAATAGCATGAACCCTTTTGGAAAAGACTTCTTTTGGCTGTAAGTAATATTGTTTTTCGTCATGACTTTGTATCTAATTCTTATTTTGCTATAGTGTGTGAGTGTGGGTCTTTATTGCAGAAATATCCATTGTTTGCATCCCAAAATTTTATTGGTTTTAGAGTGCTTTAAAAAAAAGTGTTTCGTTTTGAAATAAAAAAGAAAAGGGACTCGCCCGTCGGTACGAGGATTGACTGTTCCCGGTGCCTTTACCAGGAGTAATCAATCCAAGGGCTATGTTCATCATTGATGCATTTCATTTTAACTTAAACATCTTTTTGATTCTATATGCAGTGTAGAAAATATTGAAAATTTGATGTTTCAAACTTTTGAGAAGACTCTTGAAGAGTTTCTTGAAAATGTAAAATATTTTGAGGAAAAAGTGGAATTAGTAAATATCAATTGAAAAGTTTGTGAAATCATTTTGAAATCACTTTAGTGTTCTCTTAAGACTTTAAGTAGGTTTGAGATTTTGCTATAATTCGGTTACCACCTAGTTAGAGCTCAATCCTCTCTTGCTTAAGTTTTTTTGGAGATGTGCTTGTGATCATAAGTGAAATAAAGTGAGTGAGAATGCATGGATGCATTTATCCTATATGATTGGAAGAATGAAAAACATTCCTACCACAACATTCATCTAAAGTCATTCCTACCACAACATACATCTAAAATTTTTGTTGTTATAATTATTGTATATAAGAAAGAAAAGTTTTTGAAAAAGAGATTGAGATTGTTGACCATCAAGCATGATTCCAATATTGGGTCATTACTTGGTTTGTGGTCTTAATGAAGTTGGTAGATAAAAAGATCATGAGAGGAGAATGTTAAAAGAATACAAGAGATAAAACACTCTTATGAAAAGAAAGATAGAGAGATAGAGAGAGACATGCATATATGTATACATATCATCACATATACACATATATGAAAGCTTGAGAGAAAAAGACGTATTAATTTGAAGAGAAAGAGATGTTTTAGAGAAAAAAAATATATACATATATACATACGTATATATAAGTATGTATAATAAATTTTGTAAGAGAATATATTTATCTTGAAAAGGGGAATAAATATTTGAAAAAGAGGAAATGGAGCACATGTACATACGTATTCATGCACATATGAGAATTTATAAAATGAAAAGTGAAAGCATAGAGAGAGAAAGATGGGGGGTCATCATGTTGGCATAAATGTATATAACATGTGTATACATTCATACCTTCACAAGATTAAAAATCAAGAAATAACTTAAAATTACCAACTTCAAGTTTAATTTGGGCCAAAAGGGAGCTTGGACTCATGCAAGAGTCTAAGCTAAGTCCCTAAGGCCATGTTAAAAGGTTCCTTTTGAAAATGTTTTGGAAAATATGATTTATATAAGCATAGAATGTTATTATTTAGTTTGTTGTAAGGGATATATTTCTTCCACCGTTGGGTATGGAAGAAAATAAGCAACATAACGAGACACTCGTTAGGGTTCCTAATGGGGTGATTAAGAATGAAACTAGCACAAAATGACATGTAAATGCATATTAACATGTACATTTTCGTAAGAGTTTATCCCGGGTTGGACAAGTCCCAACCTCAAAAATTAATATGAAAATAAAGAGTCCCCAAACCACACTCTCATTCCCACCATACATTCACATATAAGTAGAAAACCAAGCAACTATGCACGGATAATATATAGACAACATTCAAGGAACGAAATAGAGAAAGAGGATGATGGAAAGAGCAAGGTTCAATTAGGAGGGAGGACATGATGTAACTATGAAATGATATACCATATCATCTTCTCATGTTCTCGGTGCACTTGAGTATAGCCTCTTCACTCTAATATAGAGATTGAGAGCTATCTCTTTTGCCCATGAGAATTAAGGAAGAGAGGAAAATAAGAGGAAACAAAAGAACAACAAGAATGTATTCATGAAAAAAAAGAATATGATTAAAATGAAAGATCATCTCATCTTTCCATGCTCCCTGGGAAAATGAAGATGGGGAGAAAATATAGAAAGAAAAATAATGCTATATTTAACAAAAGAAAAATCATGATTCAATCACGAAATGAAATATCTTCTTATCTTTTTATGCTCCCAATGCACTTGAGCATAGCCTCTTGTTTCTGAAAAGAGATTGAGTGTTATCTCCTTTGGCTATGGGAAAATGAAGATGAGAAAATGAAGAAAGAAAGACAATGCTATATTGAATAAAAGAGGAAACATGATTCAATCATGAAATGAAAGATCCTCTCATCTTTTCATGCTCCCAATACACTTGAGTATAACCTCTTGTTTCTAAAAAGAGATTGAGTGCTATCTCCTTTGGCCATGGAAAAATGAAGAAAGAAAGACAATGCTATATTCAATAAAAGAGGAAACATGATTCAATCATGAAATGAAAGATCATCTCATCTTTTCATGCTCCCAATGCACTTGAGCATAGCATCTTGTCTCTAAAAAGAGATTGAGAGTTATCTCCTTTGGTCATGAAAAAATGAAGATGAGAAAAAAAAAATAACAAGAAGAAGGCTATGTTGAAGAAAGGAAATAATAATAACAACAAGAATATCTTCATTAAGGGAAAGAACAACAACAACAAAAATATATTGAAAACAAGAAAGAGCAAGAAGATATTAATGAAGAGAAATAACTACAACAACAAGAATACTTGAAAGAACATGATTTAATCATAAAATAAAATATTATCTCATCTTCTCATACTCCCGGTGCACTTGAGCATAGTCTCTTGTCCTTAAAAAGAGATTGGCCATAGGGAGAGGATGATGAGAAGAGAAAAGAAAAGAAAAAATGAGAGGGATGATGTTTACGTACCTCTAATGAAAAATAATCTAAGGAAAATGAACACCTTCACTTGAAGATCCCCTTTGAGTGAAGCTCGAAGATGATGCCTCTAAAAGGGTTGTAGCTTGCTCCAAGTTGGAGAGCAAAATGGATAGATGAAGAGGGAGAGAAAGAGAGCTCAAGAGAAACTCTAAGTCTTCAAGTGATAATACACTAGAGTTTCTCCCAAGGGCCAATTTTGCCCAAGACGGAGGAAATGATGGGTATTTATAGAGGATTTTGAAGCCAAAACCCTAAATTAGAATTTTTTTGAATTTCCCCCATTTTCCATCCGAATTTCACATAATTTTAAAGTATTTTGAAAAAGAAATGGCTTGAAAATAGGCATGATTGGCTATTTAACTTATAAAAATATATATTTATTTTTTTTTAAATGAGTTGGGCCTTTGTCCACCCAAAAATACCAAAATCACCCTTTAAAAGGAGTTTCTTTTGTCAAAAGGAGGGGCAAATAGTTCTTGCCCACCAAAAGACCAAATCACCCTCTAAAAGGAGTTTCTTTTGTCAAAAGGAGGGGCAAATAGGTCTTGCCCACCAAAAAACCAAAATCACCCTCTAAAAGTAGTTTCTTTTGTCAAAAGGAGGGGCGAATGGGTCTTGCCCACCAAAAGACCAAAATAACCCTCTAAAAGGAGTTTTTTTGTCAAAACGAGGGGCAAATGGATCTTGCCCACCAAAAGACCAAAATCGCCCTCTAAAAAGAGTTTCTTTTGTGAAAAAGAGGGGCAAATAGGTCTTACCTACCAAAAAGATCAAAATTACCCTCTAAAAGGATTTTTTTTTTTTAAAGATGGGCAAATGGGTTTGAAATACTCGGTTTGGATCTGAACTTCGGTTTTGGATCTAAAAGTCATATTTTGGATTTGAATCTTGTGCCTAAATTTGAGTTTCACGCTTTGATAAAATAACATAATCTTTCTAGAAAAATTTGGGGTGATTACAGATGCCCCTCTTTGTTAATAAACTGGTGTTAACTGTGCTTAGTGACAAAGATAAGCACCACAAATTTTTCAAACAAAACGTGTTGGGAGAGATGTTTCAGGCTTTATCTCTTACCTGAATGGGTTGTTTGAGCTTAAATTACAGGTTTAACCCCTTACCTGCAGGGGTTTGCCGACTTCAAATTCAGGTTTAACCCTCCTGAATGGGTTGCCTTGACTTGTATCACAAGTTGAACCCTTTAACTGTGTGGGTTGCTTTGGCTTGTACCACAGGTTTAACCCCTTTGCCTGCATGGGTTGCTTTGGCTTGCATTGCAGGTTTAACCCCTTAACCTGCGTGGGTTGCCCTCATATTACAGGTTTAACCCTTTAGCTGCACGGGTTGCTCTCAAGCCCTGAGCAATAATAATAATAAAAAAATGCCTCAGTGTAATTGTCATGTTTTACGACTGGGAAGAATCTAGATTGAATAGTCGATGTGGAAACACAAATGTTTGACATTGATTGGAAAATGAATACAAGAGAATTAAGCATAAAATTTCTTGAGGTGAAGGGCATTAACAGGATCAGCAAGTTCCACCCCATCAGCATCAATTAGTCGGTATGAATTGTGGGGCAAAGCTTCCTTAATGACGTATGGGCCTTCCCAATTTGGTGCCAACTTGCCTCGTGGTCGTCCTCCGAGGTACATTGTAGATCGTAGGACCGAATCATTCACTTTGAACTGTCTCTCGATAACTGACTTGGCAAATTGTCTGGCTACCCTTTGGCGATAAGCTTCAGCATGTTCAGCTGCTTTTAGCCTCTTTTCATCTAGCAAATCGAGCTGCATTAGCCTTTTCTGCTGATATTGAGTCAGAGGGAGCTCTATGAGAGAAGTGAACTTCAAAGCAGGTTTCAACACATGTAATGGTAGAACAACTTTTGTTCCATAGACTAGCTCTGCTAGAGTGGCATTTGTTGGAGTTCTCATAGTGGTGCGATATGCCCATAGAGCGTTATGCATTTTTTCGTGCCAATCTCTTCCAGTTTCTACTGTCCGTTCCAAGATGCGGATCAGGATCTTGTTGGTAGCATCTGCTTGTCCATTGCCTTGGGGGTAATAAGGAGCTGAAAAATGGTGCGTGATGTGGTACTTGCTGCACAATTGCCTCATCTTTTCATTCTTGAAATGAGTTTCGTTGTCAGATACTATATCATGAGGGACTCCAAATCTGCAAAGAAGGTTTTTGTGAATGAAGGACACTACATGACGTCCTTCCACTGTTCTGAGTGTGACGACTTCTACCCACTTGGTAAAATAGTCTGTTGCAGAAAGAAAATACTTATGACCATTGGAAGCTGCAGGGATTATCGGTTCGACTACGTCAAAGGCCCACATTGAAAATGGCCAAGGAGATGTCACAGAATGCAAGTGAGAGGCTGGGGCATGGATCACTGGAGCATGCAATTGGCATTCTTTGCATCTTTTGATGTATTGGTGCCAATCTTTCTGCATGGTAGACCAATAATACCCTGCTCGAATTATTTGTTTGGTGATGGTTTGGTAACCAACATGGCCCCCACAATCTCCTTGATGTCATTCTTCGATGACTTTCTTCGCCTCATCTTCATCAAGGCACCGAGAGTATTCAGTGTTAAATCCATGTCTGTATAATACCCCTGCAAGAATAAAGTATATTGTTGACATACGTTGTATTGTTTTTTGTTCATTTTTTGGCATTTAAACCGGGAATACTCCGCTTTCGATGTACTTTTTGATGTCATGGTACCAAGGCATATTCTCTCCTTGGATATGATGAACATGCTCCATCGTTTCAAACGCAGGGTGTTCTAATCTTCCAATCTCAAAAGCACGAATTGTTTCATTGGTTTGAAAAGTGATGGTGGATCATAAGCTTGCGTGGCCATCCGCAATAGGGTTACCTTCTCTCTTTACGTGAGCCAATTGTACTTCTTCAAATTGACGGATTAAGAAGGTAGCGATTTCTTGATATGGCACCAACTTTTCGTCTTTGACTTGCCATTCTCCATTCACTTGGTTTATAATAAGCTGAGAGTCGCCAAAAGCATGCACTCTTTTCACTTGAAAATTCAATAAAGAACGATTTTTTTTTCAAGTTTCAAAGAATATGGGATCATTTCGTTTTCCGGAGTTATGATATATATACAAGCCTCCATTTTCCATCTTCAAAAAATTTTTTTTCATTTGGCTGACTCATCTTGGAAGAATTTTTTTTCATTTGGGTGGGTATCTTCGACATGGTACTTGGAAAGAATTAATGCATGGAAGACTGCCAACTTTCTGCAGAAAACAAAGGGCTCAAATGGTATTGAAAGGTGTAAGAACCAGCGAGGAAGCCATAGTAGATCATACTTCCAGGAGTACTATATGAGAAATGTTCTTTTTATAAGATGGATGTTGAATCTAAAAGCTCCAACTCCTCTAAAAGAAATCAGTAACTTGACAAAGAATAGAAACTGAGGGCATCTTTGGCGTTAGTAACACACTGATACTATTTCATGAATCTATCTCAAAAAATGAGCAGATTCATAAAATTGTAGAATCTATCTCAAAAAATGAGCAGATTCATAAAACTGTGTTGCAGTATTTGATTTATATTATCTTTTGAAGCAGATTCATCTGTGACAATACATCTTAATAACTTGGTGAACGTGAGATGAATTTTGATGACGATGCAGAAAGGCTAGGTGGTAAAGGCAGGAAAGAGGGAGGGGAGGTGGTAGTGATTGGTTTTTTTTTGTACATGTTCTTGCTTGGAATGGAAGGGATTGGTGAGAAACAATGTAATCCAGACTAATTTCATGTGCACCTTTCATCATTTAAAACCTTGTTATATGTTTTGCCTTGGATGATTTTTTTTTGTCAAAGAGGAATCTCAAGGTTATTACTAAAGAAGAATCCCACATGATCATAATTGAACGGGAATTCCGGGTTATGTCTTTACATCATTTCACATGTATTCTATGCAGGTGGCGGGATGCACTAAAAACGTACCATTATTCACTCTCTTAAGAATTTTGATTCGGCAGATCGTATATATGATCTCCTTACGTGCACCGAATATGGTGTTCTTGAAATAATATAACAAATCTTGTCCACCTTGTTGAATAAATTGTTTTACAAAAAACATTGCTCAATTTGTATGTTTCATGTGCTTTTCATTTTTTGTTATTTTCAAAATAGTGCACACTGCACAGTGAATGTAACTAAGATAACTCTTGTTTATGAACCTTCGTAAATCATTAAACTCATATGAACACTTGTTTGCTCCTCCTCTTCTTCTTTTAGAAGGCCTCGTGTCCATTGCGATGGACTTGGTTCGGACGTTGATGGGATGGCCTCAGCTTCGAGTTGATTTTGGCAGTCGTCACATCGAGATCTAAGGGAAATGACGTTGAATCGGGTTAGGTCAGGTCCGGTCGGTTCAGTGCAGCAAGATCCTGACTCATATCACATGTATTTTTACTTTGTTATTAGGTTTGATCGGCCATTTTAATTTGAATCGGATCTAATGACATTTCTAATCAACCGACATGTCCCTAAGTATGATATGATACCTAGGCCCTAATGAGACACCCAAGAAAATATAACGAACTTTGGAAAATATAACGAACTTTGTTGGACCCACGGGCATAAAGACGCCAAAGGGAGTGCAATGTTGGCATGAAGTGGAGACCACAGAGCCCAAAAAATTTGTCCCTCAAACAATCAAACATGAACCTGACGCCTTAAAGAATAGAAAAAATATTGGAGAAAATTTTTTTATTGTCAATAAATATTCAAACGTAAATATATATATATATATATATATATATATATATATATATATATATATATATATATATATATATATATATATATATATATATATATATCTTATAAAGACGACATCGAATGAAACAAGTTTTTTTTTTCATCGCATTGGGACTAAGATCGTGTTTGAATTTATTCCTGGAATTGTCTTTTCCTGCACTTAGATATCGACTTAATTTCATGGACAGCTATTCCAGGATGCTGCACATAATATTTTTTGAGGTCAAACACAACTGGGGATTCAAATCGATCCAGATTTGATTTGGATTGATATCCGATCGGTATCGCCAAATCCGATTCGGTTCCATATTTCAATGCAACGTAGGGAACAGATCCAACTCCACTAGGAGCTTTCACACGAAAGATTGAGTTTTGAGAATCAATTCGGGACGAAACCATATCTGGATAAGATATTCCAATAATGGGTTAAGTTTTACCCTTTACAAAAAGACTCAAACAAAATTTAAAAATTTTAAAACCTATGTCAAATAAAAGTCTCAAATGGATGTTTCCTAAACAATGACTCCATAAAAACACTATGAAAAACAAAAACAAAAACACATACTAGATGTTTGGAAGTTGGAACCCGAAGAATTGATGCCTTAGTTGTTAATAAAGTCAACTGCTGTGGTAGTAACCTATATTCACTGGCTAGATCGTGTGAAATAACCGAGACGGGAAGAGGGAGGGGGGCTGAGGGGGAGCAGAAGGAGACGGGAAGAGAGGTTACTACCACAGCAGTTGACTTTATTAACAACTAAGGCATCAATTCTTCGGGTTTCAACTTCCAAACATCTAGTATGTGTTTTTGTTTTTGTTTTTCAGGCTCGAGCCGGTCCAGCACCTAAAACGAGCTCGACCGATTAAATCAAAAAACACATAGTTTTAAATATAAAATAACACATAAATATAATTAATCATAATAAAATACTCTAAATAGATATAAAAATTAGTAAAATATGTATTAACAAAAGGGCCAAACTGAATTCTAATACAAAAAAAACACATTATGCAATTAAAAAAAAAATTCAATGTAAATTTTTTTTTTTCATTGGCTTGGGTGGAGCCATGGCCTAGGTGGGCCCCCCCTTCCCTCCGCCCCTGTTGATCAGTAATGTCATTAGATCGGATTCAGATTAAAACGTCGGATCAAATCTAATAACAAAGTAAAAAAGGTTTTGGTAGGTCCATAGTATTTTGAAAAAATAAAATTCTATTATTTAATATTTCTAAAAAAAATTTAATTTGGCCCTTGTGAAAATTTTATAAAGGTTCAAA
Source organism: Nymphaea thermarum (assembly GCA_011799765.1). NCBI lineage: Eukaryota > Viridiplantae > Streptophyta > Magnoliopsida > Nymphaeales > Nymphaeaceae > Nymphaea > Nymphaea thermarum. Next base: position 365,551 of record JAANDH010000149.1, on the reverse strand, counting down.
AATGAGTAAGCCTACGCATCGGGTCAGCCCAACACCTGAAACTCAGGCTCGAGCCGGTCCAGTACCTAAAACCCGAGCCCGAGCTCGACCGATTAAATTAAAAAACACATAGTTTTAAATATAAAATAACACATAAATATAATTAATCATAATAAAATACTCTAAATAGATATAAAAATCAGTAAATTATTTATTAAGAAAAGGGCCAAACTGAATTCTAATACAAAATCACATTATGCAATTAAAAAAAAAAAATTCAATGTAAAATTTTTTTTTTTTTCATTGGCTTGGGTGGGGCCATGGCCTAGGCGGCCCCCCCTTCCCTCTGCCCCTGTTGATTAGTAATGTCATTAGATCGGATTCAGATTAAAACGTCGGATCAAATCTAATAACAAAGTAAAAAAGGTTTTGGTAGGTCCATAGTATTTTGAAAATTTGAAAATAAAATTCTATTATTTAATATTTCTAAAAATTTTAATTTGGTCATTGTGAAAATTTTGAAAATTCTATAAAGCTTCAGAAAAGAGTAAGCCTACGCATCGGGTCAGCCCGACATCCCACTATGGGGAATCCACTAGCTAGGACATCAGAATCATATCCAAACTTATCTTGGAAAATTCAGAAAGTGTGACATTTTTTTCCCGGGTACTATTGTCACGTGTATGGAACAAAACCGATACCATGCAAAATTTTTCGGTTTTTCTTCATATTTTTTAGACTAAAGAAAGGAAAAATCAATTTATCACGTGGGTTTTTCTTTTCCCTTGTTCTGAGAAATATTTAATCTTCACAAGATTTCTCAATCTTATCTCATATGTGTGCATTCTCTGTGTTCTCACTGTGTCTCGAGACAACAATAAGATAAAAAGAGAATGAATGGCAGAGGAGAACCTTTCCACTTGCTTTACTTTAGGATTAATAATGGAGAAGTCAATTTTGTAGGCAAGTGGGGATGGGACATACTTTGAACAAGAATTTTATAATATTGCAGGATATATGTTTGTACTTGATATTGACAGTTTAAGTTAGGTTTGCTCCTATCATAAAATAACTCGTTTTAAGAAAAAAATTTCCTAACTCCGCTCCTGATGTAAAGGGTAAAGCATGTGCATCCATGGTTGGCTTTGAACATAGAATGTTTAATAGTTTTTGGCGATTGACAAGTGCCAATTCGATTCCTCCATAGGGAGTATCAGTGTGAAGGTGAATTTTTCCAATATCCACTTTATACTAGAAGGTGCCTCACATAACGAGATGCCCACTTTATCCCACAATCGATAACAAGAATATAGTCTACTTCTATCTAATATAGATAGTATAACTGGTCACCAAGAGTGGAATCGGAAACTTTTTATGAAGGAGACCGAATTAAGGTTTTTATAATTTTGATATGGGCCGAAATATTATTTTTCAAAATTTTTATATAAGACAAGTAAAATTTTCTAAAATTTACATGTAAATTAAAAAAAAAGTGAGGTGAGGGCCCACACAGGCCCCCTTGGCTCTGCCCCTTACCAAATGGAAAAAATGGAAAAGTGGAGAAGCGAAGAGTTGCATGCATAACCTCCAGTGTTCGGAAGAGGTACTAGTCTCGAGGTTTTATGCTGTCATGTGAAAGGAAAAATCTAATAGTGTCGTTTTCGATGTAATAAATCAACTCCGAAGGAAGTGGGTACAATCATCGGGTCGATTTTAAGAAATCGACCCATTTAGTACCAATAACAAATTGTTACTATTTAGTGAAAACAAACTTAAAAATTAAGGCAGATTCATGGAACCCTATAACATGGTGTTTCATTAATCAACTTCAAATTTTGGGATAAGAGCACTAGACAGTAACAATCTTTTATAGTAAATGGATCTCATTTTAAACCCAAAATCTTGGTTCAGATATGAGATTTGTAAACCATATCCAGCTTGTTTGCCAATATTTGAACTAATAGTTTCGGGCATGATGGTCAGTGCGTCCCAGTATCCGGATCCAACCAGATGTGGTTCGCGTCAGGTTTAGGTGACGTCCAAGCAATTGACGCCTTTGTCACAGGGCAAAGTGGAAGAAGAATAATGTGAATCTTATTGATGACGAAGGTGTCAGCATGATCTTAGATTGACTGTGGAACAGAAGGCCAATACAAATATTCGCAACAATAATGGCATTAATGGTAGCAATTTGTGTCGCTGAACTGCTTTTATTTGGTGATCGATACACAAGGAATATAGTTTCTCTAGAATATTTTGCATTTAGAAACTGCAAATGCTTCTTTGTTATGCCTTCGTGTCAATGAGATGTTAAAAATAATGACGTTAACTGTGGCGGAGCTAGAAATTCCTGGTCGACCGGATGTTAGAAATAATGGTGGTATCAGTGGCGGAGCTAAAAACTTTTGGTTGATGGACACCAGCTACTTTAATTTTGAAACCTTTAAAGACCACCAATATATATATATATATATATATATATATATATATATATATGAGAATTGAATACCTATGACTTATCAGATAAGTAATTTGTGTGAGTTCATGTGAGCAATTGCCCACAAAAGCTTACACCTGCGGATCGAATTGTTTTTTTTTTTAAAAAAAAAATCTTGAGAAATGACAAATGACCATTCAACTTTGACATATTTACAAATAGCCTCATAAAATTTGGAAATTCTAGTTAACTGCTTTAGTTTATAGATAGTCCTAAAAACTATAAAAAAGATGTCCAAACTGTGAAGGAATTCCAAAGTTACAATTGGTAAAAAGGTGATACTTTTACAAAAATAAAATTTTTGTTAGTCTGTCTATGATTTATTTGCCTTTCATTTTGTGATTGTAGAAGAATATGTGTACAAATGAACATCCCATTAAGAAATTGGATCACGTTTCTACTTAAAAAATGGCATCCATCGGATTCTGATTTCGATTTGGTTTTAGGCAAATATCCTATAAAATTCACAATAAGGGTCAAAAAAGTCTTATATCTACTATCTGTAGGGATGAACACTAGCCGAGTTGAGCTTGAATTCAATCAGCTCGAGCTCGGCTCCACTAATGAAACCTCGAGCTCGAGAATAGCTCAACGGAAGCAGTTCAAGCTTGACTCGGCAATTGTGTGTGGAGCTCGAGCTCGATTCAATTAAAACTTGACAAAGGCGTTTGAATAGAATTGATATTCATCGTTATGTGTTGAGTTCGAGCTCGACTCGATTAAGGCTCGACAAGCTTGATTGAATACAATTGATATTCATCGTTATGTATTGAGTTCAAGCTCGACTCAATAAAAGCTCGACAAACTCGTGTTTGAATATATCGACTTGATTAAGACTCGACAAACTCGATTAAGGCTCGAGTTTGACTCGGCAGTTACGTGTTGAGCTCAAACTCAACTAGATTATTTGAACAAGTCGACTCATGAACTCGAGCTCGACTCTATAAGCAAATGACTCGGCTCAAACTCGTTCACGAGCCGAGCTTTAACGAGTCGAGCTCGAGTAGCTCGACTTGTTGTTCACCCCTAACTATCCATACATTTTGAAAGTCGATCGGCTTTTAACATATCAAAGCAGCTTCGATGAAATTGCATATTTAGAAGTCAGCTTTGGATTTGGATTCGTTTTCAAACGTGGAAATAAAAATCGGATTCAAATTGTAACTTTAAAAGTTTGATTGGTTCATGGTATTTTTAGATTTTATTGATTCATATACCAATCTGAACAAGACATCTCATAAATCGGATATCATAAAGAGAAGATCCAATTTGAATATGATCTATTGATCTCATCCAAAAGTTGCCCTCATTGTGGAGAAGGCGTATATATATGGTGCATATCAATCAACGGGCTCACAAGAATCAATGTATTTACAATACCAGAGGCATGCTTTTGGTCACACATGTAACTCGCTAAATTACGGACCTTGTTTTCAGCAAAAGCTCCAATATCCGCTGGGCTAAGGGGTTGAACTGAACATGTTTAAGTCAAGTAGACCAAGAGTTCAACACCAAGTGCTTTGTCGTATGGGCGTAAATTGGGTAGATCAATTCTGCCTTTCATGCTTCCATGGCTGCTATTCGAGGAGGTCATGTCAGTTGCTATTGCAAAGGGGAGAGACGTGCTTTCGTGCTGAAGCAGGCCATGGGGTCAACACTCAATCACACAGCAAAGCATTATTTTCAGGCTTGAGCTCTACTCGAACTTGCTTGTCAAAACTTAACTCGTCGAGCTTGAGTTCAGATATGTGCTTGACTATTGAATTATAAATGAGTAGCAATTAAACGAGTTGATCGAGTTAAAAGAAGCGGGACATGATTAACATAAAGTAGTTAAACGAGTTGAGTTCGATCTTAACATTGTATCGTCAAGTCAATCGAGCTCGAGTTCTATGAGTTGAGTCAAGACCTGACCGGACAAGAAATCGTGTAAGTAAATGCACTATCTACTACGAGTTTACTGCATCCTCACTCATCTCTCTTTTTCTGTTGGATTCGGCCGGTCCGCAGCTTTGATCAAGTTGAGCAGCCATGGTTGACGGGCGTGTGGTGGTAGACGAGGAAGGAACCCATTTTTCTTCACGAGTCAAAAACTACCGGGAAAAAAAATATAAGAGATATTTGTTGGCGGTATTCCTTTTAGCTGATCAGAAGACTTGCGTGTCGAAAGATACTTCTCGTCATCTTCAACATTGTTTTGGTAAGCAGCAATCTCTGAACCACCTTCGTTGACGTTTGCGTCTTCTCTTCCATGAACTTGCAAGTTCCGTGTTGCTTCCTAATGCTTGGAATTGACTTCCAACAATCACGTGCCAAAAGATTTCTGTACCTAATTAATTTAAAACATTTTAAATTAATTTTAAACACTAAATTTATGTTCAAGATGCGGCGCTGCTCTTCGATGAACAATTTAAAAACCCATTTCATCTCATAAACATTTTTCGAGCTTCCAGCAATTTTCGGCGCAAAAGACACAGACGTGGAAAACGAGTTTTTTTTTTTTTTTTGAAGTCGTTGAGTCGATAGGGGGGCTGGCGTGGCTCGTGAGCCCCCGATCAAGGGAAGCTTCCTTTCGGAACGTGAAAGAGACTGCGGGTCAACAAAAGCCAGCTCCATCTCTCTCCAGAAAGAGAGGCAACGAGTCAACGAGAGTTTAAGCCCAGACCTTGCTTAGCCATTCAAACTGGGTCCCGGAATCTGATCCACCGGCAAGGTTTTTTTCTTCCATTTTCTTTCTTTACTCAAGGTACCGGACGAGACCACGGACCCACGAAGCCCCGAGCCACCAGCACCAACAGCCCACCGCACCCCGACGACTATATCACCCTGAACTCGCCATCCGAGTTGCCTTGCACCACGTCGCCGCCAACAATGGCGACCGCCACCTCTCTCCTCCTCGTCTCCTCCTCCCTCCTCCTCATCCTCCTCCTCCTCTTCCCGGTCGTCTCTTCCGACGATGGCCAGACGCTTCTCGGCATCAAGCAGTTTTGGGGCAACCCTTCATTGCTCGTTTCGTGGAACTCATCCAACGCCAATCACTGCTCCTGGCTGGGCGTCTCCTGCTCCCCTTCCACCAACACCGTCACCGGCCTGAATCTCCAAAGCCAGAACCTCAGCGGCCAACTTCCCCCGTCTCTGTGCGACCTCGCCGATCTGACCGTTCTCGACCTTTCCAACAACAACAACTTCAGCGGCGGCATTCCCTCCTCTCTCTTCCGCTGCTCCAGCCTCGTGTTTCTTAACCTTTCACAGAATTACTTCGGGGGACCCATCCCGGACGGCGTCGGACTCCTTGCCCGCCTTCAGACGCTCGACCTCTCGAACAACAACTTCGTCGGCGACGTCCCTGCGGGCCTCTCTCGCCTCTCGGCGCTCCGGTTCCTCTACCTCAACGATAACCTCCTGGACGGGCTGATATCGCCGGAAATTGGTAACCTCTCAAGCCTGGAGGAGCTCAAACTGACGAACAACCCTTTTGCGCCGGCGGCGCTTCTGCCGGAAATCGGGAGGCTCGGGCGGCTGCGCTTGCTGCAACTGAAGTGCGCCAACCTCACTGGACCCATTCCCGATGGGTTCCGGAATTTGACCACGCTCCAATGGCTCGACCTCTCCGAGAACGCGTTGACTGGGTCTATACCGACGGGACTCTTCCAGCTTCCGAATCTGGCGTCCGTGTTTCTCAATGATAACGATCTGACGGGAGAGATTCCCCGGCCGATCATGTCCGTCCGGTTGACGCAGATTGATCTGAGCTCGAACCGCCTGACCGGGACGATACCGACGGACATCGTCAAGCTGCGAGGTCTGACCAACCTCTACCTGTACCAAAACCAGCTCTCAGGCGAGATTCCGCAGGAGATAGCCCAGATTTCGACGTTGCAGTACTTGAAGCTCTTTAACAACAGCTTGAACGGCACCTTGCCGCCCGATCTCGGTCGGAACTCTAACCTTACCTACTTCGAGATAGACATGAACAGGTTCACCGGCGAGTTGCCGAAAGACCTATGCAGCAACGGCACCCTTCAAACGTTCAGCGTTTACATGAACAGCTTTTCCGGGAGGCTGCCAGAGGGACTGGGCCAGTGCCCTAACTTGTTGGCGATCCAGGCACAGAACAACCGACTCTCTGGTGAGATTCCGGAAGGCGTGTGGTCTTGCAAGAGTCTACAATACTTGAGGATCGGGGATAACTCCTTCTCCGGAGAGCTACCGAGCGCCTTGCCTTCAAACCTCGCTTGGCTTGAGATCCAGAACAACAATTTCTCCGGCCCATTCCCTGCAAATTTCTCGAACAGTGCAAATTTGCAGCTAATACAAGCAAGTGGGAACGAATTCTCAGGCGAAATTCCTGCGAATCTGGCGCAATTGCACAACCTCACAAAGTTATATCTCGATAACAATCGTTTTACCGGCCAGATACCGCCCGAAATCGGCTTGTTGGAAAAGCTAAATATCCTGGACCTGAGTCACAACCAGCTCACCGGCAGCATCCCCGCGTCTATTACCAACCTGCCGTCCCTGAACAGCCTCGATCTTTCGGAGAACCAACTAACGGGTGAGATACCGGCCTCCCTCAGCATACAGACGGTCACCTTCCTCAACCTGTCGGGCAACGCCCTCTCGGGAAACGTACCCCACGCCTTCGATAATGCAGCATTTGATCAGAGCTTCCTCCAGAACTCCGGCCTTTGCGCCTCTGACCCTTCCTTGACTCGGACCCTCCGAAAGTGCTCTTCTGATGGTGGCCGCCGGTCGAAGGAGGCCTCTCCAACAGCACTTATCGCGATCCTCACGGTCGTCGGGGTCCTCGCCCTCCTTACCACCGCGTTGGCGACGGCGCTCGTCCGGACTTATATCCGGCGAAGGCGTGAGTTCGGCGACTACGCCTCCTGGAAGCTCACCTCTTTCCAGAAGCTGCGCTTCACGGAGGAAGATATCCGGCTGGGAATGGCGGAGGATCGCTTGGTGGGCCAGGGAGGCACCGGAAAGGTCTACCGCGTCCCCATCGGCGATGGAGCTGTCGCCGTGAAGCGGATCTGGGACGGTCAGAAGGTGGACAAGAAGAGGGAGCGGGAATTCCAGGCAGAGGTGGAGGTACTTGGCGGGATCCGCCACTACAACGTGGTGAAGCTCCTCTGCAGCATCTCCGGCGAAGATTCCCGCCTCCTCGTCTACGAATTCATGGAGAGGGGCAGCCTGGATCGTTGGCTCCATGGCCTCGACTCGGTTCTCGATTGGCCAACTCGGTACCGAGTCGCAATCGGCTCGGCCCAGGGCCTTTGCTACATGCACCACGAGTGCTCGCCGCCGGTGATTCACAGGGACGTCAAGAGCAGCAACATTCTTTTGGACGCCGACTTCACTCCCAAGATCGCCGATTTCGGGTTGGCCCGTATGATTTCCGGACCAGGAGAAGCCAACACCGTCACGGCCGTCGCTGGTTCCTTCGGCTACATGGCGCCTGGTGAGACTCTCTCTCCGAGTCCTATCGGCTCTTGAAGTGGCCGATGCCGCCTATTTAATCATATTCATTAGTAACTAATGCATTCTAAACGTAACATGTTATATAGCTGATAAGAAACTTGTAGAATTTCTTTTATTTTCTTTCCGTTCCATTCTTTGCAAATGAACAAACTTGGCTTGAATCGATCAGCTAAGAGTTAAATTTTACTGATTTTAGACAGTCTGAACAAGGCTTTGCGATTTTAATTTTTCTTTCGTTCTACCAAATTCAATCAAGTTGATACCTAATATGTTTAGATTAGAGGACTCCATGTGTTTTAACTTACATCTAATTGCTTCGAACTCAACTCAATTTGCTCATTTTCTTTATCTGAGCCAAACATGGACATGTCAAGCTTAATTTGGTTGTGCCAGGGGAGAGGCTATCATCTTTCTGCTCACTGTGTTAATCTTATTGCTTGCATGCAGAATGTGCATACTCCGTGAAGGTGAACGGAAAGACTGATGTTTACAGCTTCGGTGTGGTATTATTGGAGCTTGTTACTGGAAAGGAAGCCTACAACAGCGAGGAGGAGCTGAGCCTAGCAGACTGGGCTTGGCGCTTGGTTCGCGCAGGTAGGCCACTTGAAGAAGCCATGGACAAACGCATCCATAACCCTCATGTAGCAGAGGACATGATTGCCGTCTTCAAGCTAGGCGTCCTCTGCACAAACGCCCTTCCTGCGAACCGGCCATCGATGAAGGATGTTGTAGATGTCTTGGTCTGGCATGGAGCAAATTCAGGCAATGCCCCGTCCCCAGTGGCCGAGAAGCCGATCAGCGACCGAGATGGTGTTCCGCTGCTATATGGGATGCCTCTTCGATTGGGCAGCAGCAGAGGCAGGGATCTTCACTCCGCAATGGGCAATGGAGATTGCAATGTTTGATGTCCAGAAGGTTGTGTTGTGCAATTTTTGCTTATCATCCAGACGTGCATGTGGGCGCAGGCACATGAGCATATTGGCATGGATACAGGAGGCATAAAGTGGTGTTTAGTATACATGCTTAAGGGCATAAGTTTTGAGGTTCGGTAACCAAAGGACTCTAGTTTAGATAATTACTGCCTCAAGACAGAAGGCACAGGGCAAGTGAATGATGCAAGACAAAAGTGGTTGTAGATTAAAGTTTTGTTGATACAGACCGCACTCCTTAACAGAAAGGAGGAAGTGGTTGCATATCTGTGAGAGTACAAGTTCTAGGATACAGACAGCATCACCTATCAGTAAGCAGAAATGAAGAAGAAGTATACAATTTGGAAAACAAAGTGTCACATTTTCCTACTTGGATCACTTCAGGTTTACGTTTATTGGTCTTTTTCGTAGTATCACTATGTTCCACTGTAATAAAAACATCAAATGATGGATACAACTGATAGGAGTTATACAATAGTGTAAATATTAGCATCTGATAAACCTCTTGGTCTGCTCAAATTCATCAATAAGAACTATAGATTTCGTAACTCTTCTCATGCTAGTTACTGTTCTCATTGGCCTCATCAGTGGCTTGTAGGTGCCGTATTTGAACTATTGCCAGATTTTTTGGAAATGTTTTTAGCTTACTAATCGGTGTTAGCTAGGTCATTTTAAAGCCAAGATCTTTCCGGAAGTTTGCTTTATCCTTCTCGTTGCATTCGGTAATGAGATCAGGGGTTGTGAATCATCCTCCCCTGTTTCAGCACCCACAGCATCTTGTCCTCAACAACTTATCCTGGAATGAAACTTATGCATGAAGAATTATTCTTGAGATGAATTTTTGTTGCATTTGAATGTGAGAAGACCCTAGTCATGATCAAAAGAAGACAGAGCTACCCAGTTACCACGATGAAACTGGGCACGACAGGCAAACTAGGCAGGTGAAATTTTTTTAACGTCCGAATTCCTGTGGCCCCAAAATGCGGTGAAATTTTTTACCCCAGCTAATCGGCCGAACGGACGCACCTGACCTGGGAAGACATGCATTTCCACCAAAACTTCCAACCCTGGAACCAACAATAATGTGGACCCTGAAGAGAAGGACGCACTAGCATTAATTTTCATTTCGTGAAGAGATTTGAAAGCAATAAAGTTCTGCAAAATCAACTTACAGTTTTGGCTTCTTTAGTTGCTCTTTCGAACTTGAAAATCCCCGTTACTTACTCCGACTCTTGTACACTTGCAATGACTCCGCAGCAGAGGCTGATCGTTAAGACGTAGACTAAAGTACAGCTCCGCGCGGCTTTATATTTTGCCGTTCCTTACTTTCTTTATGGGCTTTTTTGTGCATTTACTTTCTTTCTGGCTACTGGGGCAGAGCTGACCAACTTCATGAATTGCAAATCAAAGTTGATGACATTGTAATTTGTAAGCCTGCAGGAGCCTTCCATTAATGAGGATTGCATCAATGGCTTGACTCCTTGGACTCAGTTTCACTGAATCATGGCTCCCAGTGGGTACCAAATTGCTGACATGCTTGTCTTGAGTGTTCCTGCTCTGTTGTAATCTGCTATAACTGATCAACTGAGGCTGTGTCTGCCTTTTTGAGTTCCTGTATCTGCAGGAAACCATGGTACAGCTCACTCATTGACCATATTAAATTGCCACTTACATTTGCCTAAGCAAACCTGCACGTAAGGAGACTACCATCAAGCTGTTCACACATCTAGTGGGCAGCTTCCCCAACGCTGAACTTTTGGAATTTGAACCCAAAGGTGGACTTTTGCAGCCTTAACTATGAGCGAAGGCATGATAGTAAAGGGGCAGCAGATGAACGAACTTGCTGGTTGCTTATCGAGAAAATAGTTGGACAGAAAAAGAGCCTGCACAAGCTATGGCCAGCGTGTTTACCAAGTAGCACAAATCATAGTTGAGCTTATAATATGGTTTTCCCACTTAAAACAGTAAGCGGCTAAAGGGCTTGTCAAGTTATGGATCAAAGTAATCAACAACCTGTCTTAGTATGTATCTTCAACTATCGGGATTGAGTCTACTAAGCGTCACCAGAATGACTAGGCAAACCTGGTAAGGGAACTACAGAGTGTCATCATTCCCGCGTGTAAGAGAAGACCAAGGCAAAATTATATGAGACCCAAAAACTGTAAACGGTCTTTCGTTTCCAATTTTCAAACTTGGGAAGAAACACCAATCTGGAGATGATTCAATGTTGCTGCTCACATATGAAAGGCTTCCAGCATTGAGAAACTTGGCAACCATATGAATATGTGAGACTGGACAAGCCACACTCGCTATTGGACCACGCAGCAGAAGTGATAACATGTCACAGACTCATGCCGGCTTGAGTACCAACAGCAACAGTACGGCAACTTTTGAGAAAGTTAAACAAGTGCTCACATTCCTTGAGTTGAGAAAATTCCTCTTAGCACAAACAATTTCCAGTATTAATCTATGACTAAAGATTCTATTGGAAATTCAAAACCAATTGAGTAAAACAAATTAGTTTCCATTAGTTCCTAAGACCAGCTACACTTAGCCAGCTATCCCCCAATTAGAATATATCTGATACAGAAAAAAGCATGAGCGGTTTGATATTTTCCTTGTGCTCAAAGGTTACAAAATAAAGAAAGGCACCAAAAACGGAACAACTCTTAGCATTCCAACCAGACAACTGTACAAAACTAACCTAGAAACTAATAACAGCCACTAAGACACCCGAAGCTTTCCCTAAGAGAAGTTGACCTGCTGTTGATGCTGCCTACATTTGGAGTCTTTCACCGCTTCCTCCAGTGAAAAGTTTGAGCTATCACTACCGTTATCATCAGAATCTGGGAGCTCTGAGAGGATTTGCACTACTTCACGCATTGTAGGTCGCGCAATGCTTTGTTCTTGGACGCACAACATGGCAACATAGAAAATGTGCATGGCCTGGTTCAAAGGCACACCAGAGATTCTAGCGTCCAATATCTTTCCAACCTTTTCTTTAGCTGAATTTGTGGCGTTCTTCACCCACTGAACAATGTCAACACCATCACCAAACTCTCCCACTGGCTTTTTTCCAGTGATCAGTTCCAGCAGCACAACCCCAAAGCTGTAGACATCACTTTTCTCATCAACCTTGAGCGTATACGCATACTCTGTCAACGAGAAAGTGCAACAAACTATCAGAACGTTAAGATAGACATGACGCATGTTTGTGATTCCTAAACATAAAATAATTAGCAACCAATATCACCGAAAAATTTTGAACTTCTAATCTAACTTGGGCCATTAATCAAGAGGAGATTTGAGCCTAAACTGTTACACATAATATGATCTGTAACCTTACCTGGAGCAATGTATCCATACGAACCAGCGATCGCAGACATACATTCAGAGGTGCCAGAGTCTTGCAAGAATTTGGCAAGTCCAAAATCAGCAACATGAGCTTCAAAGTTCGAATCCAGAAGAATGTTGTTGGACTTAACATCACGATGGACAATTAGTGGTGAACAATCATGGTGGAGATAGCACAGGCCCTTTGCAGCTTCCATAGCTATTTTGCATCTAGTGGTCCACTCTAGATGGCTGCCTTTCTTCCCGTGAAGCATTTCACCCAGGCTTCCATTAGGCAAGTACTCATATACTAGAAGGTTGGTTTCTTTGTTAGTGCAGAAGCCCAGCAGTCGAACAATATGGCGATGGCGTATGCTCCCCAGTGTCTGAATCTCAGCAGAGAAGCCATGGTCATGAGATGAGCTCCTTGTCATTGGTGGCAACCTTTTCACAGCAACTTGATCTCCATTAGGCATTACACCTGCTTTTAGACGAATGTTAGGTGGAAAATTTGAAGCAAGGATAGATGATAATCCCATATCAAGTACACGAATATTAACTTCGTGGGCTACTTATTTAGAAAGCAGAATCACTTTTGGTGAGTTTCAAAATCATAGTGGTCGCCAACTCAATGACGTTCTCAAGTCAACACCACCATATCATTTTTTGTTGCATACCAGCCCCAAGGTAAAAAGCTTTAAAGCTTCCATCAAACTTGCAGCCACAGGGGTGGGCCTAAAAACGCACTGTGGACCATCTTCGGTCCGAGCAAACCATGTGACCAGACATGATGTGGCCACAGGTACATTTATAGACCCTATTGCATGTGTCTTTGTTCAAATCTACACCTAACTGGGTTCTTCAACCCATCCCCCTCCATATTTTCACATCGCATATAACTTTTGATGCCAAGTTGCCAACACCTCAGCCTTGATTCCTTTGCGCTTTCTGTGTTATCAACATCAAAAGGACATGCCTTTGTTCCTTCCACCAACTTAGGATATCCGAATAAATAGACCACCACAAATTCTTGTGAACAGCTCTTCCAAACCTTTAAATAAATGGAAAAGGAAAAAGAAACTGTGGTACCATTTTGTCCCTCTTAAAGGAGCATCCAATAAAACGGAATTAGAACAAAAAGAACGCCTGACCAGTGCCACGATAATTCTTTCCGGCAGTGGGACATAACTGGGGCCCAACCTAAACAGGTATATGACAAGACAACAGGCTCAGCCAATTGTGACCCATACATACCATAATAGGGAGAGCTCAATAGCTCCCCTAGAATCAAATCTACAGGACTCCACTAGAATCAAAATCGACAAAGCCAAAATAAAAGGAAAAGGGTTCGAATCCGGTAAATCCCTACAAGCCCAGCCGTGCATCTATGGAATCGGTTCAGGAGCCTCAGTACTCCGTCCCATTCCACAGATCCTATAATGGACATCCATAATACCCCATGAGACGAGACCAAATGCTCAAACCTTCGCAGAATGAACACCGAAAAAAATTGAAAATATAAAGTCGTTTTTGGTGTTTTAATGGAAAAAAATTACCAAAAGGTTAGTAAAAAACAAAAGCGACTTTTATAGCATCTTAAAAAAAAAAAAAAAAAAACAGAAAGTGCCAGGAAGTTCTCCAAATATTTTGTATTTTAAACGGCAAAACTGCCCACTTTCTTTTGCCGCTCTCATCTTTTTTCCCAGTAATTGTCGATACTCGTCCCCTACGAGGAAAGCCCATGTCTATCGAGATGAAGGATTATGCATCGTCTTGATTTTAAGAGATGATGCGATAAAAATTGCACAAAATGTCATATGCTAATTCCCACAAACAAATTCACGTTCAGTTTCCAAGTTAATCACAGAGGTAGAGAAGCAGGAAACGACGAAGAGGAGGTGGGAATGTAGTGGTTTCACCTTTGTAGACGATGCCTGCGCCTCCTTTGCCTATCATGTTCCGCTCCTGGAGGCAACCAAGGACGTCGTCCACTGTGAAGTCGAGCCGCTGGAACGCGGTCATCTTCCATGCCCTGGCACGGCTGGCCCGCCGGAGAGCCCGAGCCTTCACCACGGCAGCCACAGCGAAGGCGACGCTGCAAACCAGCAAGCCCACCACTAACACCAATCGCGACACGGCGGGGCCTCCACCAACTTGGCCTCTCCCACCACCAGCGCTTCCGCGTCCGGCAGCGTACTCGCAGATCCCCACCAACGGTCCGCACAGCCCCGGGTTTCCCACGAACGAGCTCGCGTTGAAGTATGAGAACTGCCCAGTAGCCGGGACCTCGCCGGAGAGGTTATTGAAGGAGAAGTCAACGGAGGTCAAGCTCTGCATTGACTGGATTCCGGCAGGGATGCCGCCCACGAGGTGGTTACGGGACAAGTTCAGGTAGTTCAGTATCCTCATGCCCGTGATCTCCGTCGGGATGGAGCTGGAGAGATTGTTGCCGCTGAGGTCAATGAAGGAAAGCAGCCGGCAGCGGCCGATCTGCGAGGGAATCGAACCCGAGAGACGGTTGGAGCTCAGGTCGAGCTTCGAGAGCTGCTGAAGCCGGCCAATCTCAGCCGGAATGGAGCCGGAGAAGGAGTTCCCGTCTAGGAGAAGCTTCTGGAGAGAGGAGAAGCCCCCGATCGCTGGGAGGAGTGGGCCAACGAGGCGGTTGTTGGACAGGCTGAGTTGGCCAAGGGCCGGCGAGGCGGCCGGAGGGACGGGGAGTCCGCCGGAGAGATAGTTGTTCTGAAGCTCTACCTGGACCAGGTTGGGGAGAGAGAGGAAGCCCTCAGGGATCGTGCCGTTCAGGAAGTTGTCGCCCATCCTTAGTCGGTTGAGTGATTGGCATTTCCCGAGCTCCGCCGGGACGGGGCCATAAAAGAAGT
This sequence comes from Nymphaea thermarum, assembly GCA_011799765.1. NCBI lineage: Eukaryota > Viridiplantae > Streptophyta > Magnoliopsida > Nymphaeales > Nymphaeaceae > Nymphaea > Nymphaea thermarum. The sequence continues at coordinate 350,450 of JAANDH010000149.1, read as the reverse complement.
TACTGAGGAGAATGAGCGTTTCGAGGCGGTTACCGAAACAGAGCTTCTGCGGGATGCTTCCGGTAAGCTTGTTGGAGGAGAGGTCGAGGAGAACGAGGTTGCCGCTCCGGCCGAGCTCCGACGGGATCGCTCCCGTGAAGTTATTCTCCCAAAGTTGCAGGACCTCCAGTTCCGGCAGGTCGGCCAGGAAGTCCGGTATCCCACCGGAGAGGCGGTTACGGAAGAGATTCAGCAGGGTGAGGGATCGTAGCCGCGCGAACTCCGTCGGGATCTCGCCGGAGAAGGCATTGTTTGAGAGATCGAGCGACTTGAGGGCTCTGAGGTCACCGAGCTCCGGCGTCAACTCCCCGTCGAGATTGTTCACCTGGAGGAATAGCGTATCGAGGGACATCAATCGGCCAATCTCCGGCGGGATTGGGCCGGAGAGGCCGCAGCTAGCCATATCAAGGCGGACGAGCTTATGCAGGCGGCCGAGCTCCGAAGGAATGCCGCCGTCGAACGCATTGAAGTAACCAATGTAGAGCTCGCGGAGCTCCGTGAGGTTGCCGAGCTCCGTCGGGATACGACCCGTGAGCTCGTTGCCGGAGAGGGCGAGGTACTCCAGCTGCGGCCACGTGCCATATGCCGAAGGTATCTCGCCAGAGAAGAAGTTGCCCCCGAGATGGAGGTGGCGGAGGGCGACCATTCGGGGGGCGCCGATGGGTAGGGGTCCGGTGAGGTTGTTGTTGTAGAAGTCGAGGATGTGGAGGAGGCGAAGACGGCAGAGACGGGAGGGGAATGAGCCATTAAGGACATTGTTGGAAAGGTTTAAGTAGCGAAGGAACGCAAGCTGGCCAAGCTCCTCCGGAATGGCGCCAGTGAGCTGGTTCGCGGCGAGGGAGAGGTTGACGAGGTGATGGAGGCGGCCGATCTCAGGCGAGATGGTGCCCGAGAGGGACATGTTGGTGAGGTCGAGGGAGGCGACACGACCGGTGAAGGGTTCGCAGGCAACGCCAGCCCACTGACAGACGGAGTTGGTGGAGGAAGGCGACCATGAGGCGAGCGAGTCCTGGGGGTCGGTGAAGGTGGACTTGATGGCAAGGAGGGCATCAGCATCTCCTTCTTCGCCGTAGACGGAGGAAATGTGAAGCATCACGAGGAGGAAGACAATGGCCGGGAACACCCATATCCGCATCGTTAACGTTAGCGATTTGCCTTCCCTCTCAAAGGAGTAAGGAAAGATCGAGAGAGAAAGACAGAGGAGATGCAGAATGGGAGCGGTAAAAGAGGATTTTTATAGTGATGTCTTTGGGTGCCGATGACAGTGAGGAGAGGAGAGGAGAGAAACTCGCTCTCTCTCCCGGCACAGTTTCTCTCTCTTCTGGATCGTCGTGCTCACTCTCACTAAAACCAGGAGAGAGAGAGAGGGCAATGCAGCAGTAAGTATAGTAGCAAATGACAGAAGTATCCTTGTTCTGAACTACTCTATTTGATATTGATTCGTTGCTAGGAAACGTCTCGGCCTTCCGTATCGGGGAGAAGGCATCAATAGGGTCTCATGTGAGCGGAACAGGGTACGATGAAGTCCATTAGTTATGAGAGGAGGAGGTCCAGATTCCAAATCGACTCGGCAAACGAAAGAAGCGCGAACCCGAGTCGGATTCATGGACCGGGTACCATACTCTTGGTTGCTGCTGTCGGTGGTAGCTGCGGTAGTGCTGCAACACTGTCAGGCCATGGCAGTTTGCACAATGTACAGTGCGGCTCACTCTTTCTCTCTCTAAAAGCGAGGCAGGCTCTCCCTCTGGGCTCAACGCTGCAACAGTTTCATGAGCAGCAGCAGGAGCAGCAGAGCAGCTCACAGAGACGAGGGTGTTCAGGTAATTGTCATGGTCATAACATTTGAAAGGCGTTGAAACCTGAGGTAGTCATGAACTTTGGAGCCCCATAACCCAGGTAGCTGTTAGAGAGAGAAACACAGGAGAGAGAAAGAGAGGTCTGACTGATTTATTTATTGTGAAAATGCCGAGTAATTTAATTGCTCTTGGGGACCGAACAACTGCTATCAGTGAGAGAGAGAGAGAGCCTATTATTATAGTGTTCTTAATCAATTTAAATCACTGTACAGACCAATGATACATTAGGATTTTTATTGAGCAGTAGAGAGAGAGAATTTGCATACCATCGTGCATTTTTCTGAGTATCTTAATGTAGAGAGAGAGAGAGAGAGATTAAATTATTGTAGTGCATTATAAGTAATTTAATTACTTCTTGGAATAATGATTTAGCTCCCAAACAGATTGAGGCGACCGATGCCTTGAGAAAAGGGTCACATTTGTTCTCATCTTGTGTTTAGAAAAGGAGATCATAGAAAGAGAGAAGACGGAGACAGTGAAGTGAGTTTCCCAACTGCCACCACCACCATTCATGGGTTGCAGAGCTCTCTCTCTCTCTCTTACCACCACCAGCAGCAGCAGGCTCAGATAACAATAAGCAAGGAAAATGGTGTTAATGGCTTCTACTGGTGAAATGATGGCACATAATTATTGACAGTGGAGGAAGAGGAGGTGACTTCTAAACCAAAAGATTACTTGGAGGAAGATGTGATCTTTTATTACCCAAGTAAAATCTTCCTGTCTCTCTCTCTGTCCTTGTTTCTTTGTTTTGGTGCTGAAGATACACATGCACAGAAGGGTTGACTGAGGTGATTCAGTGTTGATGATTGCTCTCTTCGCGTCTTTTTAAATGGTGGCTGCCCATGTCGTGTTATTTCCTTTTATGAAAAAGTTATTGCCTTTCCACCAGTAAAAAAAGTTGGCAAAAGGTAAGAAAGTTTTCCCAGAAGTTATACTTTTCAAGTCACTCTTCATGCCCAACAAGATAAAAATGAACATAGCTATAATTACTTTCATACATCTTCTGTTTATATATAAATTGATAAATTGGCAAAGCCCAGTTAAGGGATGAACTATTTTGTGGCTCTGTTTATAAGCTATGAGGCTATGAACAGTTAAAAAAAACTCTCTTTTGTTTTTACATGAGATTTTCATGAGGTTGAGTCCATTAAATACCATCAGAACTCCTGGAGAGTCTCTCTCTCTCTCTCTCTCTCTCTCTCTCTCTCTCTCTATATATATATATATATATATATATATATATATATATATATATATATATATATATATATATATATATATATATATATGAAACCTATGTTTAAAAAATCTGCAGTTAGTATGCACGATCGCGTTCCAAATGAAAAAAATCAAAAATGTCCCCTATATAATAAGATTGTCCATATGCATGTCGATCAATAATATAATAAAAAACCCTCGCAGTAGGTTAGATGTGTGAAGAAAACATGCCTCCAATCACATTTTCTTGGGGACTTTGCTATGGCCTATGAGCTATAGATCTTAAGGCCCACTTTATCTTTATAACTTTTTTGTTTAATCCAACCTATAAATATGACATATGTACATGTTCTTAAGTTAAAAAAACAAAGCAAGCTTCAGGTCATGTAATTCCGCCTTAGGACATAAAAATTAATATATATAGTCAAATTGGATGGTTTAATGCATTATTTGAATTAAATAAATAATATCCAGTATATATATATATATACATATATATAACTACAAGTCTCCTTGTTACAAATTACATTATATATATATATATATATATATATATAATGTAATTGTAACAAGGAGACTTGTAGTTTTAATTTTTAGGGGACTAATGCAGATTACTAATGAACCACCGTATCATGAGTTCCCTCTCTCTCTCTCTCTCTCTCTCTCTCTCTCTCTCTCTAAGCCAAGTTGGGAATGAGGAAATAGTATTTGGACGAGTTGTTAGATCTGGTGAAGAATTAATACAACTTATCTGCTCTCTCTCTCTCTCTAAGCCAAGTTAAGAAGGTTAAAATATATCATAAAGAAGGCAGCCTTGCTTAGCAGAATATGGGACGGCTGCGCTTGTGTTAACCAACACGTGCATCAAGCAGGCTCTTGAAATTGGAGTGAATAACATATGTTATGGAAAAGAATCTTCTTCTTCTTTTTTTGCTGGAGCATTCTATTAGTTTGTTAATAAACAGATAACATGGTTAATGGTTTGCTTTCGAACAAGCTGCTAAAGTAAGAAGCGGTAAAAAGATGAAATGATTATAGAAGACTAAGAATGCGAGCAATAAATTCGTCAATCACCTTTACGCAAGAATCGATTTCTTATTTACTCACAAGTCAAAAAGAATCGCAAATATCTCTGAATGAGAGAGAGAGAGAGGATCAATTTAAAGGTCAATTGATGACGTTTTATGCACATAGAACAAGGGCAAACTGAAGACTCAACCACAAGAGATCATCAAAGCCGCTTGAATTCCATCCTTGAAAGGTGGGCACACTGATCGTTTTCTTTATACCAATGACTTTGAACACAATTCATGATATTTTTTTCCAAAAAAAAAATTGAATCTTAAGTGTGATGGTTTCTTATGTGTCGACCAAGCCTTTGGTTAGCGTGTATTCGTGTTTGCATGTGTAAGAGAGAACTAGAGATAGAAAGAGAGAGAGAGAGAGGTTTTTCTTTTGGCTCTGTAGAATTCATCCCTAGAGAATGGGATAATAAGGGATGATGATAAAGTCCAAAAAATCATGAATAAACAACGGATGGGTGCATTGGGAATGCATAGGAGCTCCAAAACCTGAGATTTTTAAGCATGGTTTCTAGGAAGAGGCTTGACTAAAAGCCCACCCAAGTTTTTTCTCCCTTCTTTTCTTCATTCATTTCTTTACTGATGCAGACAGTGCTTTTAATAAGAACAATTAAATGGCCGATACCATCAGATTTTGAGGGCCTCATTTACCACACTGAGCATTGTATACTGAACTCAATGGTCGGCTAATAAAAATGAAGGCCCCTTTTCCCATGCATTTCCTGGTTTTGAGGCACTATTTTGATTGTGGGCAGGTCAAAAATAAGGACTGGAGGAGGCAATGAGCCATTAGGGGCTTAGGGATTTAAATGGTTTTCAATGGGTTCTGGATCTGATAATGAATACATCTAGCTAAGTGGTGCTTTCCATGGAGGTAGAGTAGGATTCGAACTTAAATTCCTGCAATGAATGGAGCAGCTGGTTGATTCACTTAATGTTTAGGTCAGGAGATGAGTCCAATCTGGAATTCCACCATGAGATCTGAACTGGACACTATGAACGATGAATTCAGATTTTTATTTTATTTTATTTTTAACCATTTGCGAGGTCCAGTCAGTTCACTTTTGAATCAAACGTGGAGCCATGACAAGAGGATCGGGTTAATTTTCTGTATATTGTTTTTAGATTTGATGATAGAATTGGATCTTCCATGTATTTATACTAAACGGACCTAAACATTTTGCTCATCTGTTTCAGTAAGCAAGTGCTTCATGCTTAAAGGATCTTGTTCTCTTGAGATATCAATTTTCTCCCTGAACGGCAAACTTTGGATTTATGAATACAAATCGTTCATCAGAATTTTATGGGATCTCAGTCAACGATCACACTTGCACTGAACACAATTAATAATAGAATTCAGATTTCTTTACCACATCTCTGACCATCTACATTTGAAATCGAATTTGCAGCTAAATATATCCAATATGTTTGCATCCCTAAGAAAAATAAGGGTGATGAAATTCAGGCTCCCTCTCGTTTTGGACTTTTGGTAGGAGAACTGTGTCTTGATCATGACTGACCTGTTGGCTTCCCGGGCAATGATCTTAAGACAAAACATTCAAGTTGGCATTCAAGTTGAAGAGGGTCAAAAGTTCAATCTTCAAGATATATTTTTTTGTAAATATAGTCAGGTAAGGATCTGCTTACAGTTAGTTCGACCAACTTGCGCGACGAGGACATTTGTCAAAAGTGTCATTCTCCAAACAACACTGCCTAATACCTTCCGTCTGATCAACAAGAGAGTTCCCATAGTGGCCTGGATTGTCGGCTCTTCTCCGGATTGACATCGGTGATATGCTCATCTTGCGCCACATTTGTAGCAGAAGCTGCAACCACACATGCAAGTGATGTGGTTGCGGCTCCCTACTTTCTCAAAATAAATTTTGCATTTGGGACACTGTTGCCATTTAAATTTGACCGGGAGCTTTATGATCTCTTCATGATTCTTCTTGTCGTTGTTATTCTGATGTCTGCCCATTGTGCTGGAAAAAATCCTGCACAAGCCATCAAAGCTTAGAAGAAGAAGAAGAAGAAGAAGAAGAAGAAGAAGAAGACCAAAAAAAAAAGAAAAAGAAAGAACAAATGGGAGACAGTACCTTGAGAAGGAAAGCTGCCGACGGGTCGAATTATTTCGAATGATAGAACATATATACATTGTGTGAACTGCATGATTTTAACCTTTGATGGCTTGTGCAGGATTTTTTCCAGCACAATGGGCAGACATCAGAATAACAGCGACAAGAAGAATCATGAAGAGATCATAAAGCTCGCGGCCAAATTTAAATGGCAACAGTGTCCCAAATGCAAAATCTATATTGAGAAAGTAGGGGGTTGCAACCACATCACTTGCAGGTGTGGTTGCAGCTTCTGCTACAAATGTGGCGCAAGATGGGCGTATCACCGATGTCAATCCTGAGAAGAGCCGACAATCCAGGCCACTATGAGAACTCTCGTGTTGATCAGACGGAAGGTATTAGGCAGCGTTGTTTGGAGAATGACACTTTTGACAGATGTCCTCATCGCACAAGTTGGTCGAACTATCCACTTCCATTTTTTTTAGCAACTACAAAAACCGACGTAAAAATGTACAACTGATCTGGATGGTCGCTACCACTGTAAAAATGTACAACTGATCTGCCCGGCATGGTTCAGGTATTCCTTGTTGTGATGCAAAGTTGAATCGATCAACTAGCTTTTAACAATCTCTTCGTTCCAGATGCACAGAAGAGCGCCACTGTTACTATGAATCTAGAACCTGAATCTGAATCCTTTCTAGAGTAGTGGTAAAAGCTCTTGAATGTACCCTTTTGATCCCAAGTGGTGCCTAGAAGACATGATTAAAACTTTTTGAGGGTGTGATGCAAAGAGCTCTGTGTTTTCGGAGCAAATGTTTCCAAATATACATGATGTATAAGACATGATCAAACCTTTGTAAGGGTGTGATGAATAGAACATTGTGTTTTGGAAACGAATGTTTCTAAATGTACATGATAAAGCATAACATTGTTTATGAATATTGTCCATAGATCCAATTATCAGATTATACGCAATTATTCCATGTTTTCTGAAACAAGTTCTTGAAACATGTATCAGAGAAAGGTACATTCTAACAACAGTCTTTGAGGCCGTTTAGCAATGAGAACAGTTTGTCACTGTTCTGAGACAGATCGTCATGTCCGTATTCTTCATGTCCAGACATGATGGAAGACGCCTTTTGACATCTTCCACCAAACCATGTTGACAACCACCACCTTGCTTTTCTTCAGAACTTTTTGCAGATAGAAAAATGACCAAGGAAGCTGTCAATCAATCCTTTCTGATCCCGCTTGTTGCTTTTCCTCGGAACTTTTTGGAGATAGAAATGACAAAGGAAGACGTCAATCAATCCTTTCTGATTCCCGCTTGTCAAAAATTTCGGGAGTAAGAATCATTAGAAAACATACGCATTGGTTTATATCGCCCATCTTGAGAAATGATTTGAGTGACAAAAGAGCAGAAGAAAGTTCCAGTGAATGGACGACAATAAACATGCCAAGGATAAAGGAAATCAATACACGCCATATTTTTCTTTTTTAACATGCCTTTTTTAAGTCTAAGCTGAGAAACACCTGCGTATTATATATCCTAGAAGCATCACAATATTTATAAATCGCGCACATCAAAATACTAATCTCACAACGTACCAAGGGCGCTCAACCTGCTAACGAGGAAATAGTAATATAAAAAAAATCTACATAATTAGATCAAACAATTTGACAAGGTCATCACTTGAGAGAGAGAGAGAGAGAGAGAGAGAGAGAGAGGGAGAGATTCCACAGACAAGCAGCAATCGTCAAAGAATCGTCAGAGAATGCCTTATGGGGCAAAGATAAAGGAAGAAAGAGAGGGTGACTTCAATAATATGAGCTTTTGATTATTCATATATATCGAAGAAAGTGGACTACAAATTTTTGGCAACGATTGCTCAGCAGGAATAACCGAAAAAGGAACAGAAAAGAAGACAGGATTCAATGGGCCATTTGAACACCTTCCCATCCTGCAAGCTATACAACCAGTGGCCAGGATCTTTACCCGTAGCTATAAATTATAAGGAAACAGACTCCCGTAAGAGACCTGCTGGCATTCATCAACTATGAAACCAAAAGGAAAGAATGCGCTTCTGGGAATCCTAAGAGCCAGGGAACTCAGGACTCAAATTGTTTCCCCTTCCAATTTTATTAAAAAGGAGCTGGACGAATTCAGAGGTATTGTGAATGAGAGGCTGCCAGCAACGCTGCTCCAATGCCGGAGCCATCATTGGACTGTACAAGGGACACCATTTGAGAGGCTTCATCACCAAGCAGCTCTCTGAGGGTGTCTTCCAAGCAGTTTCTGAAGTAGGTGTAATGCTCGTAAAGGCCACCATCGATGGCTATTACAGCTTTCTGCTGCACGCCATCTTCGACCACATCTCTTCCCAATTTCTTCAATATGCCCAAGATCCCAGCTGCAGCTAAGCGGGCACCTCGTGTAGCAACAATATTGCAGACATCAACGACTACTTTGCGGGTACTCAGCGAAGTATTTGGTATCTGAGAGAGCACAGGAGACTGTTAGATGGAATTTAAAGGGGGCATAACTCATGCACTTAAATATCAGCACACATATAATACCGAAACCTGAACGTCCGAATAACAAGGAGAGTCAGAATGATACCCCCAAAACATCTTTTAGCTTTTCACCAACGATCCTTAGATCGTGAGTGGTGTCATGATGCATCGCTGACATGACTGGCGTTCTGCAATCAACCACAGTAAAGACTTGTCATGTTCATACCGCAGTTTACATGCCAATTAGAAGTCATAGACGATATCCCACATCAGCACTAGTTTTCCAAAGGAAACCGAAAAAGAAATGAAAACAGAAAAAGCAATTTAAAAAGGAAAACAAATGACTGCCTTTGAACATAAGATATCAGATTGTCCATGAAAATAAATAAATAAAGCTTTTCGAAAGGAAAAATGAAAAACCATTTGCCTTTTGATCATAAACATTGGTGTCTTCGACAAACAACACGTGCCAGTCAACATTCAGTTTTACCATGTAAGTTCACACATGGAAAGTTGGAAAGGTGGTGCTTTTGACACTGATATGAATGACGGAATGAATCGTGATCAACATTGAATAAGGATCATCGTCAAGACACCTGAGCTTCGATGGAAGGTGTTCACCAGTATCTAATTCCCACAATGCTAAGAGAAAACTGTTTTCAACAGTATGAAACATTCAGAAAATGTGTACACGGTGGAAAAAGTTTGGGATGCACGCTCGTGGACAGAACTGAGCTGCAGACTTGGACACTAGCCAGGCTGAAGCTTGGCCGATACTATTGCAGGTCAAGATGAAACCAAAAGCCAATCACCGAAGGCATATCGAAAGAGATATCATACCGCAGGATAAATGGCTTCTTAAGTTGAGATGGAAGGCATTCGCCGAATAGAGCAGCCTCTTCAGCCATTCTCCATAGGATTATCCGTACAATTTCACCCAAGTACATTCCTGATATCATCTTCTCATATATCTGATAAGAAAAACAATATTGTTCAATGGGAAAACCGTCTTTACTATTTTAGCAGATTACATGCAGAGTTTATGCTGACCTGCTCTCCAGGGTTGAGACTCTCAGCATCAAGTGCCTTATCATATTCAGTGTATGGAAGAGAAGGAGACTGAAAGTTCCCCCACTCCATGTTGATAACCTGCAGCATAAAACATGGATACATCAAAGTCTGTTTTTTCTTTCTTTTTTCATTATCTAGCTTTCCTATTTTTCAACAATCTGTATGTTAGACAAAATTTGTCCTTTTTGAAGCTACATGATTAATTGATATGTCCCAACGTAGGTCGCACCAGAACATACAACAAGTGTTACTTACCATCTGTCCAGATTTAGGCAAAAGCCCACGCCATTTAGGAATTGATTGAGCATTCTCCATACGTTCCACATATGCAGCATTTGTGCCAGTACCCAAGATGATAGCAGCAATAACATTCTCGTCCTGATATCTACCTCCAGCTAAAGTTCCAATGGTATCGTTTATCTAATTGACAGAACCAAGGAACACCAATCCGAAAATGAGGCAGGAAAAAATTTTCAGGCATCATTGACAAAATAAGAAACAACTGAACCTAGAAGAAACAAAGGGAGTTATTACCAGTGCAGCCACCCGCATGTCAAGACTTCGTCTATCAAGGGCTGCCGCCAGTTCAGCAACTATATCCTTACCGACCTAAATTAAGCAAAACAGAAAATCAAAACCAGGAAAACTTAAAGTAGGCAAAGAATAATAAGATTGGCGGGACATCTACATAAAAGCCACAAAAAGTAATTATGGGAAAGGAGAAGACATGATAATTGAATGATGAAATAAATATAGTAAGCGAAGGTTAGTCAAGTTTCTGGCTTTCTGCGAAGGACCGAAGATCACAGGAATCAACACTAACCGTCTCGTCAATTGAGAAACCTTTTGTCCACTTAATGAGTGTTCCAGATGCAATCGAAGTTTGTTCCACAGGGAAGGAGAAGGTAAACCCAAGTTCCCTCTGCCTGCCAGGTTCAATGTGAAAATCTTCACCTTCTTTAGCAACAAATTTTGCAAGAGCTTCTGCTATGAAATCAAAGAGTTCCTGCGGCCATTTCCATTTTGAGTATCACAAAGAAGGCTTTTAGAGTTAAAGGGTAAACATATCGATAAACAAAGTGAAATACAATACCCACCTCAGAGGATCCAACCATCAATTCAGGGGGAATTGAAACTTCCTCAAACTCCCTTTTAACCACACGTGATTCCCTTCCCCCCAGCTGTACTCGCAAAACTCGGAAATTTGTCCCACCAAGGTCTAAAGCATAATATAGCCCTTTTTCATCCCTGGAAGCAAAATTATAAAAAAAGAACAATCAGGATTCGTCATCTCTTCCGGTCATTTTTAATCTTCAATTCTTCATTTCAGAAGTTTTATCTCTTCCAGTCATTTTTAATCTTCCATTCTTCATTTCAGAAGTTTTATCTCTTCCAGTCATTTTCAGTCTTCAATTCTTCATTTCAGAAAATTATTTCAAGCAAAGAGTAAGGCGACAAACAAGAAAACATAAACACAAACCAAGGGATTATATCATGGCCAAGCAACTAAAGTAAGTAAAATCAGCAATCTTCATGAACATATTGCAAAAGCACACTTCCTAATTCCTGTGAGTAGGACAACTGATGGCAATCACGAAATGGAGTGATTTCCCAACTAGACATGCCAGTCCAAGAACTAAACATCAAGACACCAAACGAGGAGAAGAAACCAGAAATGTCCAAGGAAAAAAAAAACGGAACCATAAAAGGAAAAAGAAAAAAGCAAAACGGAACCATCTAGTAGTGAGGCGCCAATCCATCACTGCATTGATTTCAATTGAAACAAGTAATTCCCAGAAAAGAAATGTTTTTAATCCAAAAGAGTGAATTAAAGAAACGGACAAAATATCATGTATCGGAAACAGAAGCGCTTGAAAAGGACACATCACGCATTCCTATAACATCAGAAAGCTTCTACCACGTCACAATCCCATACGCCCCCACCATAGCCAAAAGCATAGCATTTAAAAAAGCTATAAAACGGCCCCACCAACCAAAACGTTGAGAAGCCCTTCACATGCAAACCAGAATCTAATTTCTGGGGTATATATATATATATATATATATATATATATATATATATATATATATATATATATATATATATATGATCGCACAAGAAAATTATAAAGACCGTGATAATCACCGAACGAATTTGACTAGAGTGTCAATACAAAGGGCAGTATCCAACAAAAGAAATTTATTTTCATGGTATTACTAGTTCTGGCAAAGCAAAATTTTTATCGCGATACCATTCTTCTTGGTATATACCTTCAGATTCTGATAGTTTTCTTTTTCGTATTTGTTTAGATATTCCAAACAGTGTTTTTCTCCAGACTTTACAAACTTACGACGCGGCCTTATTTTGCCAAGAAAATTAAGCAACAATTACTTTTTTTTACCTAAAACATATGGTAATGACTATTAGACTTAAATGCTTATCACAAATCCAAAACAACGCTAAATACGATGTATGATGTGAGATAGAAAAGGAAAAGTCCTCAAAAATTTGAAAAATGAAAAAAAGGGAAGGCTGACCCCGTTGGAAGATTGTCTACATAGCTGATGATCATCTTGAGCAAGTTTCCGTCCTCGGACTCGAGACCGGCGTTCATCTCCTTCACCATGTCGTCGGCCAGCCGCCGGAGCTGGTCAACCGGCACCGCGCACCGCTTGTCAAGCTCTCGAAGGATCAGTCCCGCGGGGTTCTCCTGGCCGGAGCCCCTCACCGCCGGCATGCACGCCGTCGTCGCGCACACGATCGCCGCCCCCATCGCAACCTTCTGCATAGCTCCCAAGTCCTAAACGCCAAAAGAAATCCCAAAAACCCCAAATCCAAAATAAAACGAACCCCCCCTTATCCCTCACCAACCGCCGGAATGTTTCAAGAATCACCGAGCAAGACGATAGTTCAACAACAACCCATAGCCCCTCCCTCTAAAAACAATAAAAGGAGCAAACGAAAGACCCTCTCTCCGCCGAACAAGACCCCGGTGGCCGGACACCCTCTGCAAGAACCCGTGCACTTCCACCGGCACAGATATCTGAAGCAGCACCCCACAAAGAAAACGAAAACAAAAGCCAAAGGGAACACTCCGGCGAAAATGGCAAGTTCTCAGAGGAGAGGAAGGAGACCTCGTTTGGCAACCTCTGAAGACACCGATCGATCGAATTCTGGAACGAACGAGTTCACGGAAAATCTCGAAAGACGTGGGAGGACGCACGGGAACAGCACGGTGTTATATGCTGGGAGGAGCAAGGGAGGTGGGGACGCAAAGGCCCTAATGATTGAAGCAATTACGGAACCACCACTTTCGTTTTGGACGGTCCATCGCCGTCGGCCTGTGAGAGACGGAATCGAATCCGTTGATACAGTCAGAGTCCGGCCGAGACTTTTCCTCTCTCTTCTGGAGTCAGTGTGGATAAGGATCGGGACGGCGACTGCCATCTTGGGACGCGCTACATTCATTTCCGGATAAATTAAACGCTTTTCTTTATCTTTTCTGGATAAACTTGTTTTTCGTTTTTAGTACCAACATTTCCCATTCACGCGTCACATTTCCTTTCTAGAAACTTTTTTTCGTTCACGCACAATTATTTAATCATAATTCCGAAATGGACCTCATTTTCCTCCCCCTTTTTAATTCGCACCTGGATTCAATGAAATGGAGCTGTAATCGGTCTCAGCGATTAATTACAGCAAACGTGCCTTTATGTAGAAGTTCAGAAAACTTAGACCCCTTTTGAAGATTAAGCCCAAATCCGTTGGCGCTCAAATTATAACAATTTTGTTTTCCATTTTATCTTTTATCTAATGGCGCCAATCACTCGGGGACAAATCTCTGACCAAATCTGGAACGAATATGGATCGTGAACCTAATCCATGTCCAGTTTCGGGGGTTCGATTCAGATCCGAAAGATGAATCCGCCAATCTGACTAAAATCGGATCCAGATACCTGTGAGTGGGAAATTACAAGTTATTTGGATGGGGATTTAATCGATTTGTGTCCGATTCTGAATCCAACTGCAGATTCAATTGGATTGCCTAATGTGATCAAGTTGGATACGTGATGGTCAGACCCAAAGAGAAGCTTGACCCAGTCGCATTCCCGTTAGGATTAGATCTTAAAAGTCAATCACGGAAGCATGACCGAATAGTCATTTGGTTTGGATTCGTTATGTAAGTTTCTATCAGAAACCAAAGTAGATTGGTTCACAAACCGACCTACCTATCATTAATCATATCCGATCAAATAACTTGATAAGCGCTCAACGTTACATCTTCCTTGTCCGACTTTAAACAAGTCAAGTAGATCTTCTCTCTCTCTCTCTCTCTCTCTCTCTCTCTCTCTATATATATATATATATATATATATATATATATATATATATATATATATATATATATATATATAGAGAGAGAGAGAGAGAGAGAGAGAGAGAGAGAGAGGATCGACTTGACTTGCTTAAAGTGAGACAAGGAAAGTGTCAAGTTTTTTTTTTTTTTTTTTTTTTTTTTTGCAGTTTGGTAGAACTTAAGTTGCAAAGTCTAGGTTTAGAAATATCATGATATCATTAGAATTTTCGGGGCTTGGAACTTTCCATGAATAATAAAGTAAGCTACAAAATATGAGGCTCTTATGATGTCAATGGGCGACCTAGGTGGAGAGGTGATTGAAGGGTCTAGTCCACTAGATTCTAGGGCTAACCCATACCCCTTGTACCAAGGTTCCTATTGATAAACCTATGCCTAAAACCTGATCTAATCTATCCCAAGAATTGCAACTTGCAAGAAGTGGGAACATAACCGGGTCGGTTCTTGATTCGACTCCCACTTTGGCTTTTCTTCAGCTCAAGTTCAGATCCAGGATAAAGAAGTTCACATATGGATCTGATTGGCTCACACAACTTTGATCAGCTTAAGTTTTCAATCTTTTGATGATTCAGATGCACGGCTGTATTCAACTCCAACCCGATTACTGTTGAAATTTCACTGTTCAAGTTGTTATTGGATCTTGATCTGATCCATAACCATCTCAAGTTTGCAGGGTAAGAGGAATGGGTGAGGCAAGGTTTGTAGGGTCCAATGCTTGGTCACAAAGCTTTTGCACATGGGTTACAAACCCTTGGGCTGACACTGTCCTATGTCAAGAAGAAAGGGTGCAGGTGACGTCACCAGTAGGTCCTCCAAATGATTTTGGTCAAGTAGGGCTGCCCCCAAGAGGTGTGTGTGTGCCCACTGGAACACAAAGATAACAGTAGGAAAAATAAAAATAAAAGTTGAGAGGGTCTACTCTTCTCCCACATTTCAAAAATAGTCTCTCATTTATTTGTTTTTCAGACAACTTCAATTTCTCTCCGTCAAGTACAAAATGCATGCATATTTTTGCTTCAAGCAGGCCGCTTGTTATGTCATTTCACTTATGACGATAAAAAAAACTCAACCACTTGATAACTTGTAGCAGGCCGCTTGTTATGTCATTTCACCTATGACGATAAAAAAAACTCAACCACTTGATAACTTGTAGTACAACTTTCAGGTGATCAAAGGGATAACAGCTAATGCGCCGTCTTCTTTTGCTATAGTTTTTTAATTTGCTAAAAATTTGGCATGTATTTTTTTTCTTTTACCTAGTATTTGAGATTATCATAGATGAGAGAATTTTTGGTATTATGCTATAGTTTGAACTTGGTGTTTTTTTTTAATTCAAATAGATATTGGAATTCTAAGGTGAGGGCAAGTCTTTTTACTTATCAGCAAAAATTGGGCATGAAAAAAACCAAACATGAGCAGCTTTTTTAAGATTAAGGTGGAAATGATGGTCGTGAATGAAATGGTGGGAAAAGAAAGGAAGAAGATGGGACAAAAGGGGTGTTTGTTGGTCGAAGCCCCGTCATTCCACGGCGGCGGTTCGGGTTGAATCCTTCTTCCTACATTCAGTGGGCATCGTCACGGGCAAGATCTAAATGCGCCCACCAGCAAATGCACTTATCCTTCTTCAACCATAATTGTCATTTTCGTTTATTTTTTACAATTTATTTTTTATATAAAAATAATAGGTTTTTTTTTCGAAAAAATATTTAACGTATTTACAAAGAAAAATTTAGCAAATTCCAAGTATGCGTGCTACTAGCTCTGAAAATTCGGCGCCTTGCGAGGGCCGTTATAATTGTTTATGTGTCTCCAGAAAGTTTGTTCGAGAAGCTTGGATATTGCGTTTTTAAATTGCCACTATTGTCAATTTGACATTTAAAAATAAACAAATACTATTCTGAGTGTAAATAACAAGAAAATGATCGTTTACTATTAAATGCATGGCGTGCAGGGTCTAAATGCATGGCCTGCAGGGTCGAAGTCAGAAATTTTTTATGAGGAGGGTCCAATTAAAGTTTCTAAATTTTGACATGGGCGAAATACCATCTTTCAAAATTTTTATATAGGACAAGTGAAATGTTTTAAAATTTAAACGTAATTTTTTTTTTTTTTTAAATGAGGTGGTGCTAGGGCCCTTGGGGCCCCTAATTGGCTTTGCCCTTGGTTTCAATTTAGAGGAGTAAGAATACCCATCAGTAGCGATGCAGGTCCTCGAGAAAGAGAAATGAGGAGCTTCGGCTCGCATTTAGGTGGTGGGATAACCTCTTGCTCACCCAAAAGAAGAGGAATAACAATGGTAGAAATATGGAAGTTTGGTTCAAATTTCAAAATCTTATATTCTGAGCGATCCAAGCTCTTGATCCAATCTATGTGGACCCATAAGATGCTTTATTAACACAATACATGTGTTTCAGACTTTCTTTTTTTTTCTAGAAACAAGCATTTCTAGAGAACAATGCAGTTGAATTTTGGTTTTGGATTTACTGCAAAAGTTATTCTATGTTTCTTACCTAACATAAGAAAAGAATAATATAAGCAGTCGTAGGATAAAGTTTTTCCCTAACAAGTTTCCTTGTAATGTTAAAGTATATCCAATAAAAGAAGTAGACCTAACAAAGAATGAGAATAATATAAGTATTCGTGTGATAAAGTTCTTCCAAAGCAAGTTCAAGTTCCCTTCTGATGTTGAAGTATAATAGATAGACTTCAAAACCCATCATTGCTAAAGATTTGGAGAGAGATATTTTCCTTATTAGAAATGACATCCGCTGGATTCTGATTTAAGTAAATATTGACAGGATTTGGATTGGCTATAGTTTTAAATAAATTTATGATACTCAACGTCTTGATATGGTTTGGATTCGGTTCAAAAATCAGATTTAGATTTAGATATTAATCTAAAAAACCAATCAAAATCAGATTCGCATTCTGAATTAAAATGTCAATCTTGGATGTGATATAAGTCTTTTCATCCAAATATGAATATGAATACATAGTTATTTGAAAAGATAGATATGGAAAAATATTCCTCCTATTTCGTGCTTCCATTTCATCCGCCTTATCAACGATGTAAGCTTAACAAATAGAGACTAAAGGATAATCACAACCGAAGTATTTTCTTTGTTGCAGCAAATGACCGTTTCACCGTCGCTGCCCATAACGATGGACAATGAAGCGGTGAATAATATTTGAATTTCAGTAAGGGCATTTTCGGTTAAGAAGTGAGCTTTCAGGAACACGCACGTCCACGTAGATGCCACGTGTTGGTGAAGAATAAAAAAGATCATCACGCAAACGCTCCCACCGACGTCCAAATTTGACTCTTCACGGTTACGACGTTTCTCCAACAATAAAAGGATCCGGTTCGATCCGATATGGTACACGTAGAACCGGGTCAAGTAGAGAGAGAGAGAGAGATTTGCCAAAGGTTATGTAGACTTGTAAAAGAGCTTGCAATGACTTTCAAAATGTAGAACAATATATATGAATTTGTTCTTCATAGACCTTTCAAACGATGGTGTTTTTCTGATGAGGATAAAGATGATGTTGTCATGGATGATGATGATCACATATTACGTCATGCTACCGTTCTTTCTTCTGTAAGAAATTTCTTCTTCCTGGAAAAGTTCTCATCTAGATTCTAGAGGTGTAAGATTACATTTTATATCCCATAAGTAGAACCGATTTTTCATGACATTCAAAGACATAAACAGCAAAGCTGATGTCAAGAACAAGTTGATCAAAGGTGCATGTCGCCGGATCTTGCCCTGAGCATCTCTTAGTGGGATTATCTGATATGCTTGTTGCAGGATGGATTACTATTTTCTGCTTCAAATGGTCTTGAAGTTACTGATGAGACAGTGAAAGCACAACATCTTCTCACGAAATACAGGGTCCTGGCCAGGACCTACACTGAAAGCGAGATCGAAGAGAATTGCAACACTTACATTTCTAAGAACAACTGCTGAAATATGTATGCTTTCACTTACAGCATAGTTTTAAACTTAATCTAAGAATGACAAAGCCTCTTTCCCATCTTGAAATGGAAATTCTTGAGCAAGGATGCCATGATATTATGATTAACAAACTTTCATTAGCGAATCTAAGTTTGTATTGTAGAAAACCAACACACTGAAAGTAGAGTTGAATGTCAACAACCTTTTTGTCCTCATGTCAACTCCATGAAGCAGCTAACTGAGATGAACAAGAGTTTTTCCTCTGCTCTCTTAGGACATCCAGAGTTGGAATCACAGGCACAAGAAAGTTACCAAACTCAGAATCAAAACTCTTGAAGCTTCCTGTGCAACCGTCTTTCCAAGCTTCTTCAATGGCAGATAGCTTTGCCAGTTGAGCATGACTTACTTTTGCTTGTTGTGACGGAGGTCCCTGTTAATGTATCATTAAAAATGAAAATTGCAATTGTGGATAACAAAGAAATAGGTGATGGGAACAACAGAACAAGTTAAGAAAGAAACTCAGAAAGAAACATCCAGGAACATACTGCAGAGTCATGCTTGTTGTGAATCTTATGATGCATTATGGCTGCGTTAGTTGTCATAGAGGCAATTCTGCGGAGGAATGAAATTTGTAAGGGGAAGATGATCCAAATCCTACCAAAAGTTCACAATGTCTGAAAAAGTTAGGGGTGATTTCCTTGGCCTAGTCATTCCTCATGTAGAAAGTATCCTGCCCTTGAGCTGTACAATAATTGGCTTGGAAAAATTGTCACAAACGTAAGAATTATTTTCAAAATATAGCGATAAAGAACACCAATACACTGAAACAAGAAAAGGAACTTATGATAACATTTTGAAAATATCACGAAAAAGAAAAATATTGTGTGATTTAGATAAGAATTTCAAATTTACAAGCAAACATATTTAAATATATTTGAATTTTCTTGGTATCCTTTTAACATTTTAATAACTATCTCAGATTATTATAAATATTTTTTTAAGCAAATTAGTAGAAAATCCATAACTTCATCATTTTCTCTACTATTTTTCTATTATAATTTTCATTTTGTGGATTCTCAAGATTTTGAAGAAAAGCAATAGTTTCCAATTAATACCCGACAGTTTTCACCAATTAAAACCCGAAAGTAATATTTCTGATGATAGAATGAACCTTTGCAAAGGCTAGAAACTTTCAGTAGAAAAAGAAGTATGCACTCCATGTCCCCCAAAAATGACAAAAGGTATTTGATCCTTAAAAAGTGCTACATGAGTTCATAAATTATAAAGAGATATGATCCTAAATATCATATGCAACAAAAACTAGCAAGTAACTACTCAAACAGATTAGTATTCAGATCTTGCTCCCTTGAAGAGGCCACCTGATTCAAGTTGGATGATGAAGGAAACAAGTGTGCCGGTCACGGAGTTATGATGTAGGCATTGTCAAATTGTTGGACCCTCCATCGGTCATCGACTCATCTGTAGACCTTACTGGGAAGAAAACCTAAAAAAATTCCACAAGTATTTCCTGATGTTTAAAGCCTACGACCTCATAAGCACATTCAGACACATGGACAAATGGCTTGAGCTAAATAGCAAGAAATAGTATTAGTAGCTGCATTTTTCAGCTGTACATTGTACAAGAAAGTGCCTCAGAATGAATCTCTGCATGGGCTACAGAAGCTCTAAATGTTGCATCAAAAAATGGAACAGCAAGATTTTCAGTTAAGACATGTTTATTCTAGACTACTTCCATTTGAATCCCTGGAAAAGGTAGCAGGTCCCACAGTCAAATCTTGTAATAACGAGATTCAAAGAGAACACACTTTTGCTTGTCTGTTTGAAGAGGGATCAGCTCCTTCTACCGATAGGAGGGCACAGGCCCAACAAATTTCTCACATTCTCACATTGTTCTTTGCATATGATTACGTGGAAGCTAACAAAGCATTTGTTTATAGGAATCCACTACTAAATCATTCATTTATGCCGTGAGGAGTTTCAAGAATCAACTGCTGGCAATGAACTTTATTCTTAAGAAACTACATTTTCATCATAAAAATATGATGTAAGAGTTCACAGCTAACAGAATGGATCAATGTTAAGTACACCTATAAGGTCTGACTTGACAGGCATGAGTTCGAAGATACAACTTGTATGCAGAGTGTGAATGTTAGAAGGAGGAACCAATTTTTCTCCTATTCCATTCTCCCCTCCATCTACCTGAGCACATACAGTAGACCTAAGCAGTATCCATTCGACAAGCCTTGAAGTATTATTTTACTCATTCACTGTTTCAAGAACGATTTCATTGTTTGAACAAATTATATGCTTTTATAGATTTTAGGCAAACTCAAGGAAGAAAACCCCGTTTGACGACATGCAACATAAACAGGTCCCTACCCAAACCATGCCAGAGTGAGAATCACAGAGCAGAACAGGATTGAGAGGCAGTCATTTCAACATTTTGGCAGACTTGGGTAGTCTTCAATGGGTGGAAAGCAATAATGAGAATGATATGTTGGCATACAAAAATTTTACAAATTGACATAACTATGCAAGAATTTTGAACAATAGAGCACAAGATATTCAAGAACAACCGAAAAGCAAAAGGACAAGGGAATTGGGATCCCCATGATAGGAATTCAGCTTATTTATGGTCATGGTACGGATTCCGCTTCCAATTCCCAGGAATATGGATCCTCACTTATTACTCTAGAAGTGATTCCAATAAACCATGATTCAACCCAAACTTCCTGGTGGTGGTGGGTTGATCACCTCCAAGAGGTTAGAAACCAAAGCTTCCTCTTTCGAGGCAAGAAAACCATCCTTCCCTCTAGGTAGCAAGGTAAATGACTTAATAGTGCGACAGTATCCTTATCATGCGCATAAAAAATTAGACAACCTTGTGGGCATCTCTGTTAACTGATGAACTGAAGTACAAGCTAGGCTATCAGGCCCATGGAACTTTTAGGTAAGTGCAGAAACGGGCCACTGTTGCCTGACCATGGCAACCAAGACAGCTCGAGTAACAAGCACATACACATCATGTTCATCTTGCCATGTACAAAAGTCGTTTTGTTCCTAAGCTAAAAATCACATTTAGGACATGCAAGCTTCGAGTTGCAGTGTCCATCCTTTCATTCTGAATGCTTCTATTGCCTTGATGTCCTGATCAATGAACGTTCTGCTTAGACCATTTTCTCCATAAAAAAGTCCTCCCCATTAAAAGGTAAATGCATCAGAAACCATGAAAACCAAGGAACAGAGAAAATTTTTCGGTTACCTGGGGAGATCGTCTGATTCTGCAATTCTGGGGCCAAAGGAGGAAGGTCTCCCCCTTTTCGGTGGCCTTCGATGCTCCATTTTTTCTGTCTCTCCCCTGTTCACGAACGCAGCCTTCTCGTCTCTCCTCCCCCCACCGAAACGAAACTGCCGCTTCGGATGCGCACAGTTTGGATTTTGTACGACAGACCAAATCCAAGTTTCCACTTTTGTAAGCCGAGGTCCGAACCGAGCAGATTAATAATTCTCAAACTCACCTTCTAAAACCACTCAAACGCGCCTTCTAATCAAACTATATATCACAAGCTCCGCACCAATACCTAGAAATTATGCGTTTCATTTCTTTTCCTTGTTACCGTGGCCTCAAATGTAGGCCTCATGGTTCTGATGAACTTTACAAACATCGTCTACAAAAAAGAAGCCCGTATTCACCATTGACCCTTCAGGTGAGCGAGAGAGGATTACATCCTATTGTCCGAAAAATGGCCGGAAAACTCATATTTCCCTGCCTTGGTGGTGGTTCTCGGCGATAGGTATCGGACGGTAAGCGGACAACAAACTAATAGTCGATTCTTTGCAAAAAGTCACGTACAAAATGAATGAAGTTCTAACCAAACAAACCAGAGCCAACTGGTACCAAAAAAAAAAAGAGTTTTAATCGAACAAACCATGAGTTAAGTGGTACAAAAAGAATGAAGTTTTAACCGCTAGGTTTTCATATGGACATGAATCCCCTCATATATTCCAATAGAAAGATTGCCGTGTGTGTGTATATATATATAAAAGTGGTTTGATCCTTTACCTGGTAAAGGTATTCTGTTGCCAATTCCACTCTTTAACATAGCAGTGACAATGGCGCCCGAGGTTAAAAAAATTTATGTGGAAACTAACTAATTTATATGCTTGGGCCCTTGCTCCAGGTTATGCAGGTTTTCTTGTTTCATCGTTCACTCTCTTGCACGATTATAATTAACTTTGCTACCACCTTGCTTCTGTGTCGCCTATAATAACCCATCCTAGCTTTTCATGCATAGACCAAGCTTTCCCCAAGCCATTAATGGCATTGCCAACGTCTTTACAGCTGCAGTCTAGCTTCTTCTCGTTGTAAGCAACCACCCCGACTCACTTCAAAGCCGCCAGTTTGTATCAAGCAAAGCCCTTAGACCCTCAGTAGCAGCCATATATCCAACACGAATAAGTAAATCCCCTGCCCTTCGTTAGTGTTGATTGCGGACTTTTTACTTGATATTCCGAAGTTCATGATCTTTTCATTCATCTTTTTAAAGAGTTTCCAGCAACACGGACTCACACAATGAAAGGAAAAATTCTTCCATGCGTAGGAGAAACTTCCACGTTAACTCCTTGTATTAAATGAGGTTAACAAACACAAGGCAAGAAAGAGGTAGTGTAAAAAAGAGACTTCCTCCTATGGTTTCAAAATATTCGACTCAATTTAAGGATAAAAAGTGAAGTTCAGAGTGAAGGAAAGGCAGACTACTCCAAACTTTGTACTTGCAGCAGAGGGCCATTGTGATACACATTACGCATATAATAAAAGTTCATTAATGTTCTAGTTGCATTTTTAATACCATGTTGGACAAATGAAAGTACATCTTATTCAAATAATGTATTGATTAATACAATTCGATTGTATAGATTGCGTCCATATGTAGCTTTCACAATTTGCAGAAAAGCAGACCACCATGTACACAGAGGGCATGTGAATTCTTCTGCCCAGCTCATCTGCCATCTAGAACATGGTTGTTTGATTCCAAACAGGTCGATGAGTTTGAACTGAAAACAAAAATGATTGAAATGAAAATCTTTTCTACATAGGTATCCATAAGATCGATCTGACTAAAGCTTGGCTTAGAAGTTTGGCATTAGGCTACCGGTGAAGCTAAAGCCTGCCATATATCCAGATCAGCTTGTGGATGCAGATATCAACAGTTCAAATTCAAAAATGTACCCTTAACTATGTTCATTTTTTCAATGTTCACATATTTGTTCTTGAATAGAACAACATCATCATTCAATTTTTATATATTTTTTTTTTCATAGACAGTTAATCTGTTGCTTGTAATTTAGAAATTTCAACAAGACAAATTTGTTGGTTTAATTTGAAACGGATCGAGCGATTGCAGAATACATCATTTTTTCTCGTAAAGGAGGAAAACCATATGCTTCGAGGGTAGGTCCCAGGGTACTTAAAACAGCTTTGCTTTCTATAAAGACAATGAAAAAGTCCCAGGGAACAGCTTTGCTTTCTATAAAGACAATGAAAAAGTCCCAGGGTACAGCTTTGCTTTCTATAAAAACAATGAAAAAAAAAGGGCAAAAAGAAAAGCTCTTTCAATAAAGACATGAAAATGCATCTACCACCTTCCAATTAGTCTTTTTCTTCTTGCACCTCCAAACAAAGTTAAAGAATATGCTTCATCAAGAGGTTAAATAAGTGGGTGCTTCCAAGAAATAAGATAAATGATATGTTAACTCGACTCGTTGGTGATTCCTCCCAAATATAATGAATAATATGCTTCTTCTAGCTAAGAGTTGATCTAATTCAAAATTTTCCTGATCACGCTCTTATGCGCGTTTTCCATGACGAGGAGGAGAGCATTCATCGGTCACCGACCGCCATTTTTTATGCTTCTATATAAACCCACCTAGCTAGCTCCTTGCTGCTATATCGTCGTCTTCTTCCTCCTGTCCATCTCCTACAACTGTTTCCAAATGGGGAGCTACCAATTAGAAGACCCACTTCAAAGCCAGTTTCTATCAAACAAGCTCATAGACCCTGAGGAGTTTAGAAAGCAAGCTCACCTTGTGGTTGATTTTTTGGCTGATTACTATCCGGATGTTGCCAAATACCCAGTTCTCAGCCAAGTTGAACCAGGTTACCTCCGCAAATGCTTGCCTGACTCGGCCCCTGACAACCCCGAGTCAATCGATACCATACTTAAAGACGTGGTTAAGGATATCATCCCGGGGATAACTCATTGGCAGAGTCCTAATTACTTTGCTTACTTCCCCTCTAGTGGGAGCACAGCCGGGTTCATAGGCGAAATGCTAAGCACTGGCTTCAATGTAGTTGGGTTCAACTGGATGTCGTCGCCAGCAGCGACCGAGCTTGAGTCCATAGTCATGGACTGGCTCGGCAGGATGCTCAGTTTGCCAGATTCTTTCCTGTTTTCCGGGAGGAGGAGGTGTGCTCCAAGGAACAACTTGTGAGGCCATACTGTGCACCTTGCTTGCAGCCAGGGACAGGGCACTTGAGCAAGTTGGGAAGCACGACATAGGTAAGCTGGTGGTCTATGGCTCCGACCAAACCCATTGTGCCTTAAAAAAGGCTTGTCAAGTTGCCGGTATCATCAACTTTAGGGCTGTGGCCACGTCGAGGGCAACAAACTTCGGTCTGTCGCCGGAATCAGTCCGGCATGCAATGGCTGAGGACACAAAGTCTGGTCTTGTCCCATTGTTCTTGTGTGCTATGGTCGGGACTACATCATCCACGGCGGTTGACCCCATCAAACCGCTAACTCAGGTGGCCAAGGAGTTCCGGGTGTGGGTGCATGTTGATGCAGCCTACGCAGGGAGTGCCTGTGTGTGTCCAGAATTCCGGCACTTTATAGACGGGGTGGAAGATGTGGACTCCTTTAGCATGAATGCACACAAATGGTTCTTCACCAACTTGGATTGTTGCTGCCTGTGGGTGAGGAACCATGGTGCTCTTGTGAAGTCCTTGTCTACTAATCCAGAGTACTTGAGGAACAAGGCAACCGAGTCGAAGAGAGTCATTGACTATAAGGACTGGCAGATTGCCCTCAGTCGCAGGTTTAGGGCGCTGAAGCTGTGGCTGGTCCTACGCAGCTATGGTGTGACCAAGATAAGAAACTTCATAAGGAGCCATGTTAGGATGGCGAAGCACTTTGAGATTCTTGTGGCCATGGACAAGAGGTTCGAGGTTGTAGTGCCCAGGAAGTTTGCCATGGTGTGTTTCCGGCTCCTGCTGCCAGCACCGGTGCCTGCTGGAGCAGAGGATGAATGCGCTGCCAAGCTTAACCAGCAGTTGCTAGAGGCAGTGAACTCCTCGGGCCGCATCTACATGACTCATGCAATTGTGGGTGAGACTTACATGATCAGGTTTGCCGTCGGTGCAAGCCTTACTGAGGACTGCCATGTCTTCCAAGCATGGAAGGTGATACAGGAGTTTGCAAGCAATCTGCTCGATGGATGGGAATCTGTTTGACGCAGCGGTTCGGATCTGCAGAAACATTGATGAGGAGAAAATGTCGTTTTGTTTTTTCTTTTGTTGCATTAAATTCAAAAGATAACGTTGAAACGTTACTACATTTGTCCTAGATATGAATAACTGTCTGAATCTGAAGTAATTGGAGCACACGTTACATTCACGTGAATTCCCCAGTACTCCAAGTTAAATTTCACGTAACCACTGTGTGAAACAAGGTAATTTTTTCAGCCCCTTTCTTTCTTCTCCGCTACAACACCCTGCGAGCTCCTTCTTGCGTCCCGCAACTTTCTCCGACGACAGGCACAACGTAGAAAAGAAGACGGCGGCCATCGCCAGCTGTGGCTGACGGTGGCGTCGCCGAAGCCTGAGGAGAAACCCATTTAAGGTGGATTGTCATTTTCTGTCTTTATTTTCTTCATTGTGCTGAAAACAAATGGCGCCATGTGGTTAAGGACATCATGCCGGAGATAATTCACTGGCAAAGTCCTAACCAGGGGCGGAGCGCTTAGGCCATGGCCTCACCCAAGCCAATGAAAAAAAAAATTTACATTGAAAAAAAAAATATTTTTTAATTGCATAATGTGTTTTTTGTATTAGAATTCAGTTTGACCTTATCCGGATCCAGAGGTCGGATTGCCGGCCCGCCCTTGAAGACAATCATGGCTCCGCCCCTGGTCCTAACAACTTTGCTTACTATCCATCCAGCAGGAGCATAGCAGGGTTCATAGGCGAAATGCCAAGTATAGTTTGATTCAACTGGATGTCGTCACCTGCAGCCACCGAATTTGAGTCCATAGTCATGAACTCGCTCAGCAGGGAGGGCTGTAGGGGACTTGGCACCTCTCCTAAAAAAAAATAAAAATAAAAATAAAAAATTTACATGGAAATTTTAGAAAATTTCAATTGTCTTGTATAAAAAAACTTTAAAAACGATATTTAGGCTCTTCTCACAATTTTAAAACTTTAATTTGATCCCTCTAATAAAAAATTTCTAGCTCCACCCTTTTCACCCACATATATATTGCGCTTCTTTGATTTCAGACGTAAATCAAATTTTCAAAAAATGGCAGTATTATCCTTGAGTTCTAGTTTATGGTACTTCTAAATGTAAATTAAATGACAAAACCCTCCTTGAGTACAAGTTTATGGTACTTCCAAATGTAAAATAAATGACAAAATCCATTTTCTTTAATTTTTATTGCTCACTCTCTTGAGGAAAAACTATTCATAGTACTGCTTTGGATTCCACCACTTGAACCACTGTACTCATTTATTATCATTATTATTATTATGGAGTTTGTTTGCTGGTTGTAGAGACAAGGTCTCCCTCCATCTGCTTCAACGTTATATGCCCACAAGAAATTCACAACCGCGTGCATGCAATTATTTTCCTGCCCCCTCATACACGGCACCCAAACGTGACAGATTAAATAGTAGGGATTCGGTGCTCCAATTCAGTTGCGCAAAATGTTAAAAGTGATAACAAGATATATTCACACTTTTTTCCCTGTTTTTTCCCAATGATCAATCCACTTTAGGACAATTTTGATTAGATGCCCGGGTGACTTTGGAAAACCAGTGACATGACCTCTATGATGCTTGACACTGCATAGTTGAGATGGATAAGAAATTAAAAATCTGTCACTAACAAACAGCATCACATGAGCATTAGCGACAGTTTACGATCTAGTAATAGTTCATAGTCCTTTTATCAACGAGTCGAATCATGATACTTATAGCGACAGATTTTCAACTTTTAGCCATTAAGCATAACTCAACCAATGTTCACTTTTTTGTTTTTTATGCCTTTCGCTCTCTCACCCACGCTGGAACTTGAAACTTCAATTGCGTGATTCTTTGCTTCATTTTGATTCCGCAAACTGGGTGCAAGGCATCAGTTGTACAACTTTAATAAAGTAGGAGTTGATTGATGATGCTGCGCTCCAAAACTAAAACACATAAAGTATTAGGTGGACAGGAGGTTACTTGGAAGCATCGGCTCTTTGCTGGACAGAATAAAAGAAAGCTTTGTGCAAATAAAAAAGCTACCAAAGGCTGGCATCTGAGCTGAGGCAAGAAAAAGAGCACGTTGTTGATTAAATAAATGAAAAAGGGCTACTTAAGTGAGGCCCCTCACGATAAAGTTAATGACAGAAAAAAAAGCTGATGAAAGCTAGTCTTTCCCCTTTTAGGGCAGCAACCATCTTCTAGGATGATTCCCAAATGGGGACATTCCAATTAGAAGATCCACTTCAAGGTAATTTTGTATTAAACAAGCCCTTAAACCCCTAGGAGTTCAGAAAACTAACCCACCTTGTGGTGGATTTCTTGGCTTATTACTACAGAACACCGCCAAGCACCAGTTCTCAGCCAAGTTAAACCTGGTTACCTCCGCCAGTGCTTGTCAGGATCAGCCCCGGACAACCCCGACCTAAGTCACAGTGGTAGGCCACTTTTAGTGGCGTACCTGTACCGGTACGGCGGTACACCAGTACCGCTGTACCGGTATGTCCTGGTACGTTTGGATCTGAATCCGAGTCGGATCCAGATCCAAACTGCATTATAACTAAAAAAAATTCAAAAAAATTACTTATTCTTCTTTTTTTTTGTTTTTTTAATATTTTAACATTAGAAGTTTCATTAACAAGATAAAACATTGATAATTTATTCATTATTAGCCTCATTTTATTGATATTTTTGTTATAACTTGTGGTTTAATTATATATAATAATTATTTTTTTGAATTAATTATATATAATAATCGTCATACCCGAACCAAGATTTAAAAAAATGCCGTACCCGTATCTGTACCCGTACTGGTACCATTGTGACATAGACCCCGACTCAATTGACGCCATGTGGTTAAGGAAATCATCCAGGAGATAACTCACTGGAAAAGTCCTAACTACTTTGCTTACTTTCCATCCAGCAGGAGCATAGCAGGTTGATAGACGAAATGCAAAGTATAGTTTGCTTCAACTGGATGTCGTCGCCTGCAGCCACTGAACTTGAGTCAATGGTCATGGACTGGCTCGGGAGCAATCTTTGTGATCACGTAGTTGCTAGAGGCAGTGACTACATGACTCATGCATGGAAGGTGAGACTTACGTGATCAGGTTTGTGATTGGTGCAAGCCTCATCGAGGACAGCCATGTTTCCCAAGCATGGAAGGTGATACAGAAGAACGCCTGCAAAGTGCTCGCTCGATCGGAATGTGTTAACAACGGTTCAGATCTGCAGCAACAATGAGAGGGAAAGTGTTGTAATGTGGTGGGTTTTAACTGCAATGAATTCAAAAATAATTTCCGGCGTGTTTCTTCTAATCACGGATATGAACAAGTTTCTGGCTGATGTAATTGAACGACTGTGTGTTAAGTGTGAACATGAATGCCCAGAACTCCACTATTGTACATGCCATTGCCCATGGTGGCATGAAGAGAAGTTAACACTGGGAGAGATTCTGATCAATAATACTCATCACTTTTCATTGGCCAAAAAAAGAGAAGAAAAAACAAAATAAATTTTGCTAATACTAAAAGGACTACTGCCAGGCATGTGTGACTATTCGCTAACTTGACATATGAGGCTTACCCTCCTCCTTTCACCATTCCAGAATGTCCAAGTACATGGACGCTTACCGCTTAGGCATTTCAAAAATACCGTCATGGCAGGCTACCTGTCTCGCTAGGATATGGATGAGCAGAAGGTAGAAAACCGGATTCTTTACCCTCTCTTTCTGTTTTTCTCTCTCTCTCATCTCTCAATCACATGCCCTCTTCCCCTTATGTGTGTATTTATGCATGCATCAGGGCACTTGCTATGAGGCCAGATGATTCCTTCGGCCAAAACCCGGCCGATGGAATCCAGTAATTCCATATATAATGGAGGCAATGGTCAGTGTAAATTTTTCATATGAAGTTGGCACTCAATAATAAAAGAGAAATTAGACTGTAATTATTTGTGTATTATAATTATTTTTTTTCATTTACGAACTGAATTTATATACTTCAAAGAGTATAAAATAGGCATGAGAGGATGTTTTTCCATTGGACTTTAGCTGACATTTGAAAAGTGTAGCTGTATCACATGCCAAAGTGCTGGTTATTTATTCCCTGCACTTGACAAATGTTGGGAAAGGCCCTTTATGGTGTCGTAAATCTAGTGATGACAATTGTTTTTCCTAACTCTACCGTCACTAGGAATTAACCGACCGTTTGAATAATGGAGTATCATATTATCACATTTAAGTCAACAGATCAAAATTACTCACGAAATGATAAGATCAGCTCCAGCCAAACCCACATAAGCAGCTCAATATATAACCTGAGGGTGCATGTTAATTTCTTGTTCAGTCTAATTATAACTCGACCTTGTGTATGGTACTTTTTCCTCGTGTTTTGTTCACTATAGAGGTGTGTACTGTCAGCAACACTCCCTTCGATCAAAGAAAGAAAATGTCATGAACAGAGAAAATGTCATGGATATTACTATGTTAGAAATACCGTCAACATAAAAGAGAAGTTCTTTTGTTCACAGAATACCTTTCCAACTCACTAGTTAATATCATAATATGTTATGTTGCCTTTCTCCCAAATGCACCCTGAGCTGCACTTTTTCAAAAAATGATGATTATTTGTGTTGCAGATTGAAGAGAGGAGGAGGGGAGAGGGAGAGAACTTTTTCTTATTAGATCACGTAACCTTAATCTCATATTAAAAGAGATTAAGGTGTCTACAATATATATTTACAATTTCAGTCCACTGAAAACAAGAAAATAATAAGTACACCCATTTCCGCTTTCTAATATTTGAGAAAGACTACAAAACTTTAACACTACCCTTCAAGCTGGAGCATAAATATTAATCATGCTCAGCTTGTTACATCCTCTCAAGCAATCTCCAATGGAAAGAGCTCTAATAAACATATCAACTACTTGATCTTCAGAAGAAACATGAATCATGCTAATGACACATTCTTGTACCAAATCTTGAATATAATAGTAGTATACTTCAATGTGTTTTGTCCTTTCATGAAAGACATGGTTATTTGCAATGTAGGTTGCTGCTCTGTTATCAAAATACATCTTCATAGGAAGTCTCATTGAAATTTCCAATTCTAGAAGCACTGATTTGACTCATAACATTTCAGCCACAGTTTGAGTCATCGCCCTATATTCAGACTCAGCACTAGATTTAGCAACCACATTATGTTTCTTGCTTCTCTAAGAAATAAGAGACCCACCAATAAACACACAAAAACCTGTAGTAGATTTCATATCATTTATTGACCCTGCATAATCAGCATCATTATATGTTTCTATGTCCACACAATCTCTCTTTTTGAACCATAACTCCTTTCCTGGAGCTCATTTCAAGTATTTTATCGCCATCAAAGCAGTCTACCAATGAATTTTTTGAGGTTTTTCATGAATTGACTTAAGTTATTCACAGCAAAACTGATGTCAGGTCGAGTGATGGTCAAGTATAAAAGTTTCTCTATCAAAGATCTGTAAGAACGATAGTCAAAAACCTCTGATTCATCATCATGAATATGAATTCAAAGA
This sequence comes from Nymphaea thermarum, assembly GCA_011799765.1. Lineage (NCBI taxonomy): Eukaryota > Viridiplantae > Streptophyta > Magnoliopsida > Nymphaeales > Nymphaeaceae > Nymphaea > Nymphaea thermarum. The sequence continues at coordinate 319,166 of JAANDH010000149.1, read as the reverse complement.
TTAATAAAAAGTATAGCAGGTTTAGCTCTCAATAACCTTGTTTCCTGCAGAACATCAAGAACATATTTCTTTTGAGACATCACAATCCATTTATTAGTACGAGCCACTTTAATGCCAAGGAAATAACGAAGTTGACAAAGATCTTTTGTGACAAAGTGTTTCTATAGAAACTCATTTGTTTGAATTATGTCTTGAGTACTTTCTTCAGTGAGGACAATATCATCAACATATACAATCAATATCATTATACCAGAAGTTCCTCACTTGATAAACAACGAGTGATCAAGTTCACTTAGATTATGGAACCATGCATGGGGACTTTGTTTAAGCCCATAGATAGCCTTTTTGAGTTTGCATACCTTAGAACACTATTTCTGTCGTTCGAAACCAGGTGGTTGTTGCATATAGACTGTTTCAAATAGATCATCATATAGTTGCGAGAGATATAATTAGGTGAATAGTACCTAACTATGCCACATGCAAAAACGTCTCGAAGAAGTCTACCCCAAACTCTACTCTACAGAGCCATCAGAATGCTAATGCTGATAATATCACAATTCATCAGTGGGTCCACTAGGCCCCAAGTCTCTGTAGAAAGAAGAGCATCTATTTCCTCATGCATGGTGTGCTTCCACTGTGAATTTAATAAGGCTTGGTGGTGAGAGGTCCAAATAGTGTGACTAGTCATAGCTCGATCGAACTACACCAAACTTGTACTAAAATGATCCATAGAAACCGAGTAAGAGATCGGATGCCTTGTGCACTGTCGCTGGACCTTGCAAATGGCAATGGGTAGATCATCTACATAATAGTCATCATTTCTTCCTGAGTCAGACTTATCACTGAAACTTACCTCATGAGAAGACTCTGGTGGTCGGTTTGAAGAGGGACCTTGACGACGAGTATGGACTATTGGAGGATCAAGAAAATGATCACATGACAGTGGTTGAGAAGAAGGGATAGACTCAAGTCATACTGACCGGCGAGGAAGGGACTCGCAGTCCTCAAGGAGGAGGTGTTGGCCAGTACACGACAAGAGTCTCGACCAAAAAGGTTTTTCTCTTTTTCCACTCCCTTCGGGGTTGCGGCTCTGCGAGAGGAGCGAGCTGCCTGCCTCCTCATCGCCCATCAGCTGCCTCCTCTGGTGCTCCCCATCGGCTGTCGCTATCTCCCATCGGATGCCTCCTCCGGTTCTTCAACTTTTAGAAAGGGTGATGGGAAGAACACTGACGGTTCAAGGTGCTTCAAACTTGTGGCGTTGCTATCTCAGACGTATCTAGCTGTCGAACAAGGATCTAATAGAAGTCGGAGTGTCTAGAGATCGTCCCTTCACAATTTCAGAAATTTTGAAGTTCATGGGAGAAATTTGTACATTTTCACAATTTCAAAAGTTTTGAAGTTCATGAGTGGAATCTGTACATTTTTTAAGTACCGCCTATGGACAGATTGCCGATTTCTTCATATTTGGGAATTATTGCACTGGTGATTCATTTCAAGTTTTCAACATTATCCTTACTTTGTAACATTTGTGAACTCGATTAATATGTGAAATGTGTTATTCTTATTAACTGTGAGAGACGATTGGGCTGAAGAATCGCATATCCTCTGTTGCGGAAGAACCAGGGAGCATTACAGCGAGAAAACCCGGCTGCGCCCAGCAATCATCGGGTCGGGCCTCGGGGATACACTCAAGCCCGAGGCCTGATAATAGAAAAGCCCTGCCCGGCCCGGTTACAAATGGGCCGGGTCTCGGGCTGGCCCGATGACAATAATGGGCATTTTTTTTCGGGCCGGCCTGGCCCGATGCCCAGCCCTAATAAGACCGAGTCTATTGCAGCTATGCTGGTCGAGGCAGGGGTAGACCTCTGAGCTAGAAGCAGATTATATTCTTCCTTACTTAAGTTGAGAGAATACGATGGAGGCATAGGAGAACAGATAGGAGACTCAACCATAGAAGCTGTAGCAAGTGAAGAAGTTGCAGTAGATGAAGAAGATCATTTTCCTGCACTTGTCCTCCCTCCACCACGTCCTAGTATACCAGCAGAACGGAGATGAGGATGCTTATCCCAACATCGATCCTCTAAATGTCTTAATTTACCACAATTGGAGCACTGAAATATGCCGCGTCCTGCACCACATCCCCTAGATCCAACAAAAGAACTATGGCTTCGTCCTCCTGACGTCACAAGTGCAGAAACTGAGGTATCATGAGTAGGCTGAGTAAAAGTGACTGCAAGACGACTCAATCTATTATAAGTATCTGCTAAGTCTGGAAGGTCCACTGCGTGTGAGAATTTGAGACTTCGCTATAGAATACTCTAAAGATAACCCAAAAAGAAACTTTGCTACCATGTCAGTTTCAAAATGTGATGCATAACAGTGCTTGCAAGTTGGGCGAAGGGCTTCTAACCATTCATATGCAACAGCCAATGTAGCAAAATATTGTGACAGATCTTGATCTCCTTGCCGTATGTTGCGAAGCTCCTCTTTCAATTGAAAAATTTTAATAACATTAGTTGCATGAGAATAGGTCTTCTTCAAGAAAGATTGCATATCTTTAGCTTTGGTATAGTATGTAATTGTTGGAGCTATACGGGACTCTACACTATTCATAATTCATGCCATTACAATGTTATTATCTTCATCTCACGCAGCATATTTCCATTTTTTCTCAAAGAGTTCATCTTCTTTAATAATATGTTTGTTTCTATGACCAACCACAGACATCCTAAATAGCCTAGACCAGATTTGATAAATTGAACGATCTAGTTTGATTGTGGTTTCATAAGGAAAAGGGTTGTTAGCCATCTTGTATTCATTAGACCCTTCTGACCAACTACCGTCAGCCATAGTAGAAAACCAATGTAATAGAACATGAATACCACAACCAAAGGACGAGCAGTAGGTCGAACACTAACAAGAAAAAATAGCAAGCTAGTTTCAAACGAATGCAATAAGCATCAATTTATTTATTTTTTCATACGGTGGCAATAGGCAACCATTTCAGATATAGATTGCAAGCAGCAAACATACTTGGATCTAACAGTAAATCTCAACACAACGTGTCAGCTCCACTCAACCTCAACTATACTGTAATTCCAAACGATTTCAAGCCTGCCAATATGACATACCCTTAGCCCGAATGTCCTAGCTGATCAGACATTCTCTAGTCTGACCTTCTTCCACAACCGCACATAAGTCAGATCTGATACATTTTTGATCTAATCCTTGTTTGACCTTCTTCCACTGCAGCAAATAAGTCAGGTCTGATACATTCTGATCTAATACACTGTTCAGCAATTTTATGTGGTTGAACTTCTTCAACGTTTAGATCTAAACAACGACATTAACGACTCCAACAGCAACACAAGGGTACTAATCACGTTTCTACATGTTAAACGTGATTAGCCCCTTTCCACCAAACAGTTTACTTGCTTCTCTTGTAATCAGCAGAAATTGTAGACGTGAACCCTAACTTGGAAGAAGAGATGAGAGATGAGGGAAGGAACGTGAAACCCTAGATAGCGCAGTCCTAGATCTAGTGCTCTGATACCATGTTGCACATTGAAGAGAGGAGGAAGCAAAAGAGAGAGAGAGAGAGAGAGAGAGAGAGAGAACTTTTTCTTATTAGATCGTGTAACCCTAATCTCATATTAAAAGAGATTATGGTGTTGACATCATATATTTACGATTTCAGTCCACTAAAATGAAAAAATAATAAGTAGACTCATATCCACTTTCTAATATTTCAGAAAGACTCTAGAAAACTTTAACAATTTGCTTCCAATATATAGACCAATTTTTGACATGCTTTATAGTAAATATCAGAATCAGCACCTATCTTGTTTATCTTTGTTTTGACGTCGAGCAAGTCAGACCTTCACATTAATTGATATTCACAAAGGAATATATCCCATTGAATCACATTGGATGCACCCATGTAAGAATAGAGGACAAAAGAAGGCTTCACAGTGACTGCATGTAAGGAAGCCCACTAAGAAGCACTATACATGTGCAGTTTTATCTACTTGCCTAAGAAGAGGGCATGTAAAAGTTGTATGGGAAATGATAGTTGATACTTATTAGTTTAATTCTCTTCTTGGTGTTTTAGTTCTTCTTTCATATTCATAATAGTGTCTCATTCCGTTTTTCATTTATGGGACCGCTATTGTGGATTTACCTAGAGAAACTTAAAAAGAACGAATGTGCATGTTGTTTTACAGCTGGCGTTTTATTCATGTTTATAGAACCAAAGAAGGGGTCACTTGTTAAATATTAAGATCATTTGATTTTTACAAGATGAAACTAGTATCAACAAACAATTTGAGCTTAAATTCAAATGCTACATGGGTAACGTTTACTGCTTACAGAAATTTCATTCACATTGACTTAGAAAATTACTTGACAGTAACAAGACCATGTACTTTCAAGTTTTCAACACACTTTCTTTCTTTCTTTCTTTTTCATCTCCTGGAGTATAATACTAAAAAAATTATCAGAAGGCACTTGGATACAAAACAAAACTCAAGGGAAGAAATACTTGGCGAGGAGATGCAAACTGCTGCTAAATTCAGATATTTTAACTCCTTTTTCAGGATCCATAAAAGAGACTCTTGTTGCTTAAAATGCTCTCTGAATTCATCCATGACCATTCACCAAATATAAGCGATGCCTAAGCAGCAAGCTCTAAAGAAGACAGGACGACCAACACGTACAAACGCTCAGTCATTGCTGCATCTGCTATGGAACTATATAGACAGAAGCAGGTCTCATATACATACATGATTATAAGTATAGTCTTAATAACACATCTTGTTTTGCTCATTTTCATGTATGTTTTCTGATCTACGTAACTTTTGTGCAACTCTTTGCCTTGGATATCTCTCTTCCTGCTTTAACTTTGTGTCCTGGTAACCGTGCTTTGGACATGTCCGTGGGCACTGTGAACTTAATGTTTCCTTAGAAAGTTTTAAGAAATACACAACGGGCTCCATTTTTAAGTTGCAGCCTCATTGTTTGGTACCTTTATAAGCTATCTGTTGCTGTAAAATGTATTTGCAAGGAGAACTTGCTAAAAGGGCTTCAGGATTCGTATATTGGCATGTGAGTTCGGCTTAACTACGCGGCCGAAAGAACAAAGCAACAAACAGACAGATCAAGACAGAATTTTACGTTGGTCGACCATAGTTGGTCTACATCCACGAGAGGAATCACTCGAGTTGAATTTCATTCATTGTCAAACATCGCTACATTTGTTAAGAATAATAAGAGACGCTGATGCCAAGGGAGATGGTGGCAGTTACTATAGAATGCCATGTCTCCACAAAAATGGCATCTACATTCAGTATGGCAACCGTCCATGTAGTTTTGGCAGTAAATCCACGAGAGAGAAAAATAACCCGAGGTTCCTCGAAGACGCTTGTCTTTCAATAAACTGCTTCATTTCTTGCAGGAGGAAACATACAGCTAGTGGATGGAATTTGATGCCTCTCCCTCTTCTGCAAAACTGTCATAAAACATTTTCTGAAACTCACTAGCATGTCGGCATGAGAAGATACAGAACTACTCTGTTCATTACTGCAGCCTTCAAACTCTATGCATGCTTAAACAGATTTATCATGGGTTTTGAACCCTCGATACTTCCATAGCCCGACTTAACTAGCTTTGAATTCGAACCATAAAAACAAGATTGCCTTGGGGAATGGTTACTGCTTCTGGATTTAGCTAGTTGGGATTCACAATAAGTGCTGCTTTCTATGTACAGCCACAACCTCCTTACAAAGCGATCTGTTTGGGTGCATTTCTAATTAGAGCTACTGCTTAATAATGCTTCAGTCTTGTTTCGTCCGTCCTTTCCACCGGCCAGTCTTGTTCATCCTCCTCGCCCCACCAAAGGCCGCCACCTAAGCCCCATGACCACCATGAGAAGCACGTCCTCCACCACCACCACCGTCGATGACGAAGCCTCGTGGCGACCATCTATAAGGGACATCGGACGAGAGCTTCTGTACCAGGCGGCGATCGGTTTGCCGACGGCGGGAACCAATGTCCTGCAGTGGGCTCGCTTGGCCGTCACCCTTTATTACCTCGGCCGGCTCGGCAATGAAGCTCTAGCAGCTACAGCCCTTGCGCTCGCGTTTGCCAATCTCACGGCCTACTCGGTGTTGGCGGGGCTCTCTCTCGGCCTTGAGCCCCTCTCTTCTCAGGCCCACGGCGCTCGACGGCCCGACCTCCTCTCCCTTTCCCTCCACCGCTCCGTCGCCCTCCTCCTTTTCATGTCCATCCCCATCGCCGGACTCTGGCTCTCCTTCCCCTCCTTCGTCTCCTCCCTCTTCCCCACCCTCTCCCCAACTCTTCTTTCTCTCGCCTACTCCTTCCTTCTCTTCTCCCTTCCCGACCTCCTCGTCCTGTCCTTCCTCCACCCCTTGCGTGTCTTCCTTCGCTCTCAGTCCGTCACCCTCCCTGCCACTTTCGCCTCCCTCACCGCCACCCTCCTCAACCTCCTCCTCGCTCGACTCCTCCATGGTCCTTTTGGGGTCCAGGGCATTGCCGTTGCCTCCTCGACCTCCAACCTCGCATCTCTCCTCTTCCTCGCGGTCTATGTCACCTACTCTTCCAGCCTACATCGCCCCTCATGGCCTCGGCGGTTACTTTTTTCCCTTAAAGGGTGGTGGCCGGTCATCCGCTTATCTCTGTTTACCGCGGTCTCTGTCTGCCTGGAATGGTGGTTCTACGAGCTCGCCACCTTTCTATCTGCCCGACTCGTTGACCCCAAGCCGAAGATGGCCGCAATGAACGTCCTCATGCAGGCTGTAGGCTTTCTTTACACCTTCCCGGCCGCTCTCGGGTCTGCCGCTGCAACCCGGGTCGGGAACGAGCTCGGCGCAGGACGGCCGCGCCGCGCGCTGCTGGCTGCAGTCACTGCCATCGCCGGGTCCATCGCCATGGCCGCCACCTCGCTTACATTAGCGGCGAAGTTTGCCCGGAGGTGGGCAGAGATCTTCGCCCCGAATGCGTTGGAGGTGGCAGCACTGGCGGCTGCTGCAATGCCAATCGTCGGGCTCTGCGAGCTCGGAAACTGCCCGCAAATGGTGGGGTCCGGAGTTCTCCGGGGATGCGCCCGGCCGTCCTACGGTGCCCTGATAAACATCACGGCGTTTTACATGGTTGGTGCCCCGGTGGCGGTGGGACTCGCTCTCTTCACCGGTGCTGGATTCATCGGAATCTGGTTGGGGCTGCTGGCGGCGCAGGTATGTTGTGCGGCCGTCATGATGTATGTCGTTTGCACGATTCGTTGGAGTGAGGAGGCGAGACGATCAAGGGAACTAGTGCATGGTAGGAGCGACTCACCCGGGGATGTCGAATTCATCGAGTATCTGCTTACCGGAGATGGCACTGCAAGACGGGAAAAGCTGCAGGAGTCTAACTGCCCGGAGAGTACCTTGGAAGAAGACAGTGGTGATGCTGCCACTAACGAATCCCAGCCTCTTATCGTTGATGCCCACAACCGAGCCTCTTCTCTTTGATGGCCGTGACCAGTGCGAGCTCTGTTCATAGGGTTATCGATTAAAAAAAAGACGGAGATTCAAATGTCTAGTGATATATTTTTTCTTTTGGTCTTTTTAATTTTCCAATTGTGTCCTTAAACTGGGCTGGTTTTTAGTTTTTCCATTTTACAGCCGAAGGGCGCTTTTGTCTTTTAATTTTTAGACTGTTATGTAACATGCATATTGGTAGGTGGGCGTGGTGCCGGATCTGATCTGCTGGACCGTATAAGATCTTATCCAGAATGGATTTCTGGTGCAATACAAATATTACAGTTCAGAATGCTCTTTCTTTGTTCTTTGACATTTTTAGTTGTATGGATGTGATTTACAAGTTGGTAGAAAATTTTATATTCGCAACAGGATCAGTGTGCTGCGGTTACGTAGATAAGATCTTGTAACTTGCAGTTTATCAGAAATTTTAGATTGTGAAACTAATTTCAATTTTAGTGTATGGCCAAAATTTTAAATCTCACCAGAGTAAATATCTTGGCATAACTTAACTACCATAATGTAACGTTTTGCTTTCTAAAATATAACCTCCCATAAAATTGCCTTCGTTTGATTACACTGATAGCTAATATTCAAGAAAAACAACACAAAAGAAGACCTTCAAATCCAAAGTTATAACAGTCAGGCAACATATTAGCTAATATTCAAAATTTAATCGAAAAGCATACTTCATCATGACATTTAAGGCTCCTGAACTGATTGCAAAATCAAGGACAAAATTGCACACCAAACAAAAGCAAACAGCAGAGAAACGGCAATCTCAGAGCCGATCACCTTAGCACATGTAAAAATGATCTGTTAGGTACGGGCTAGCAAATGTCGGGGCGAGAGAGAGGAAGAGAGAAAGAGGTAGGCAAAACCGGCGTTCACCGAAATCGAGACAAAAAAGAAAAAGAAACCCCTAGCCATGGTCGAGGGTGAGTGGAGTGGGAGAGAATGTTAAATACGGGCTAGGGGGGAGAGAGAGAGACCACCAGATTCAGAGAAGAACAAAAATCATCGAACGTGGCGGGAGCGGCGGATAAATTTCGTTTAAGCTTGCACGCGGTGGATGGTAGGGAGATGATCCTTCATTTATTCGTATTCGGATTCGAATATGTGAACATCAGGAAGATCCATATGGTAAGCAATTTTTAGTTCGAACATGATCCGTTGTCAAACATATTCTCTCTTTTGTGAAGAATTATCATTTCAAGGATCTCAACGATATTGCAGAACAACTTCTAACCAATAAAAAATCACGTCAAATAAAGATGTCAACTGATTGAATTTGGATTGGATATGCACCTCCTCCCAAATCCAATTAATTGACTAATTGCATAGCAAATCAATTGACATTTCCCGGGAAAAAAAAAAATCTCTAATTTTCATCTCTCTCTCTCTCTCTCTCAAATTTCCTCGCACATGATAGTTGAATGAGACCAAAGCTTCGAGTGTACATTTAAAAAAAAAAATCTTTTGTAAAATAAGAAATATACTTAATTCCAACCCACTCCTGACGGACATTGCAAGACATGGAGAAAAAATCATTTCAATTCGTCATTGTACAATTTACGCGCGAGGAAGAGGGACAGATGGCACCGAAGCAAATAACCACGATTCACTCGCTCATGCCAACCATGCTTCAACAAAACTCAAGACGGGGTTATGATTTGACACGCATTTTGTTCAGTTATAGAAATTAATATGCCAAAAGACCAAAAAGGATTAACTCTGTTGCACTTGGACAAAACCTTGACTGGTGAGAAAAATCACCCTGCAGCGAGCATTTCCTAAAATGTACAACCGTGCGCCCAAACTTCATAAGTGCTTCAACCACCAAACGCCCACATATGTAATCGTGCGCGCACACACTTTATTAAACCGCGTCCATGGTCAGGAAGAAGAAGACAGAAAGAGGACAAACAATCACTGTATTACAAGATGAGTTGTCCATGTACAATATTTGATTAAGCAAGAGAGAGAAGAATGATGAGGAAGAAAGAATCCTAGTTTAAAAAAAACCTATATTCTAACCTAATCCTAGATCACTAGAGGATCAAGAAAATTGTAAGCATCGACCCAAAACTACAGCAGATGAGAACCAGGCTCCCCCACAACCGAATCCCCGAAGGAAGGGTGTCATCGCCTCACAAATTAGCTGAGCACTACATGAGGGCACTGCACATACAACCAAATACTTACCGGTTCCTTTTTTCCCCAAGTGCCCACAGTCGGCCACCCAATTCATACATTACATACACTAGCACGCCTGTACACGAAAGTCAAAAGCCAGCTATTAAAAGAATCTCACCACCAATGTCTGGACTTGGCTTGAGTTGCTCTTTTTGCCCAAATCCTGTCTTCTATCACTCATAAATCTCCTTTTTTCTTCTGAATGATCTTTTATCTGACTTTTCTTTTCTTTTCTTTTCTTTTTTTTCTTTGAGCAAAGAAGAAAAGGAGAGTTGAAGAAAACTTACATGATTTCCAGCAGCTTACGCATGTTGGTCCTCAGCAGCCATAACTAAGCCGTCGTCGTTAAGCTCAACCTGCACAAGAGAATTGAAAGCAAAGAGATGCAGCAGTATAAAAAGAAATTAAAATAACTATGATCCCTTGTATAAAAAACATGAAAAAGAAAAAGAGGATTGAGCAAAAACAGAAAAGACATGCCTGATCACCGGCTTCTGCACAGATTCGTTGCTAACTCCACCACGAGCCTGAAGAACCATACCAAAAGCAACATTTGGCTTCATTGATCCAAAACAGGAAATAGCACTCATAGTACATGAGTCCAAAAAAAAAGGGTCAAAAGACACAAGAAGAAAAATCAGTCCAAGAAAGTAGGTCAGAAGACGCAAAAAAGAAACAAAACTAATACCTCCAGCTCTTCCACTAGTCCGTCCTGAAAACTTGCATTCCCAAGCAACTGAGGGTCCTCCATCAGTGTCCCAGAAGGCACTCCTTGCGTGACACCACTTTGAGCATTCTCCTCAGTGTGTCCACCTGAATCAGATCTACTCTCCTCTCCTGAGCTCCCCCGATCAGATGGACCTGAGATATTACCACCATCAGGAGTTGAATAACCATTCAACCGTTCTGGGCTAAGAGAAGATCTTTTCCCCATCCTTGTAGGCGTAGAAGGATGTTTCTTCCTCTTCACCCGTCCTTCAGGAGAGCCATCACTACATTCTTCAGATGCATCATCTCCTAGATGTTTATCGTGCTGGTTTGTGATCCTTGATGAGCGCAGTCTGCGGTATCCCTCAGGGAAAACGTATGAAGGAATCTGCTTTCTGCGGACATGAGAAACATATATTTCCATCCCCGGCTTCCAAAACATGTACATGTTGACAGAATGACGAAACTCGTCGACAGTGCCACGTATATCAAATTGTTGGCCTTCTTGGACTTGCACCCCCTGTGTCCGTTGCAAGCCCATGAAGAATGCACAATGTGAACACTGCTTCGATTTGTCAACATATTCGTTAGGATAAGGATGGCACTGCAGCATCCCATATGTATCACGCTCTATCTGCAAATTCAGCAGCAAAATAGGGAAAAAGAAGACAGCATCAGCCACTAGAACGGCAGCTCAACCTAAACAATTGATAGCAGCAGTATCGGGTTTAATGGAAAGCTACAAAATTGAGCCTCAAATGATATATAGAAAACACAAGGTCCAATTTGAATTATATCCCAGTCAATATAGCAAAGCATCGAGTTGATCTGACAGTTAACAGCTCAAAAATTTTAAATCAAGCCCAAGTTTAAATCCAGTGTCCATAGGGCAGCAGCCTGTCAGCAAATCCATCATCATGTTCAAATTGGACAAGAAAATTTGCCGTTGCGAAATCACACCTTGAGAGTAAGCTGCCGCAAGCGAGACTCAACCCATCCCTTCCAGGAGCGAAGGTCATCAGCATCAGCTGCAACAATGTCAACTTGCAGATAGTTCTTGTATGTCTCAAAAAAAAGATACTGCTCAAATAGCGCAGCCCAATTTGCCTTATTCAACTCAATTTCCTGCATGCTCAGGAACAGTACATAAGAAGAAAAAAAAGCCATCAGTAACAAACTTTGTTTTAGTTCCAAACGGAGCATAGAACCAGACTGCGCACCTCACAGATCTTGTTACCAGTTTGAAACTGCTCCATCATTACACGGAGAGTACTTGTCGAGACATTATAACTAGAATTCATACAAGGATATGCAGGAGTTATAATCGGCATGTGGTGTGTCCTGTCACGAGGGTTTTTACGTGGATCCCATACAGGAAACCCAAGTTCATCTTCCTCAATGGAGCACAGCATGACAGGATTTGGCCAACGCCACTGTGTATAAACTCTGAAGAACCGAGACACAAGCATACTAGGATTTGCATTTGGATAAAGCTGGCATACACGAGCTACCAGGAGAGCCCAATTTACACCACCAAGAAATCCTGTGACCTGCATTAAACAGCCAACTATTATGACAATCTTTTTTAACACTTTACAAGTAATACATTTATCTCAAAACAAAATACATCCAAAAATCAAAGCTATCTATCCACTTGAATTAAAAATACATGCAATAGATAAGTGGCACAGTCAAAATCTGTTGAAGTTTCATATGATCTTGTTACATTGCCACAAGTTAAATTTCTTGTAAAATATTCAATTATCATCCTTCCCAATATTCAAAGAATCAAAAGAGGAGACCTTCAAATTTTTTGGACTTACATTTGAATATACACCACGCCTTCTTGCCCAAAACTTCAGGCACCTCAGGGCTGTACGGAAATGCTACCCAAAAAGTGAAAATTAGGGCTACTGGATATCATAAAACCCTTGCAAATTGCTATAACCAAAAAACATAAATGAAATATTCACCTCAACATTTGGAACAAGCCGGAGTATCTGGTCTGCAACTCGACAACCATTGAGACTTCGGACTGTTGGCTCATCAACGTTGTACAACACAGAACTGTGAGAAATATCTAAGTCCTACAAATCACCAGGAAAAACAGAAAAGGCCAAAACAGCCCTCTTACAACTGAGCTCTTGCATTTTACACAACTGACAAATATTCAAAATGTTTTAAAATTTTAAAGGAATCAGAAAAAAGGAAAACATACACAAAAATCAAATGATGTCATTGAATAACATCGTACTAGTATGATGATATAGTTGTGAGAATCTATTTTCTGATGATTTGATGTTTTCCAGATATAAACATCTCATTCATTGGTCATAAAATTGCAATCTTACAAAATGTCACCAATTTGTTGACCAACTGAATATGGAAGCCAGCTAAGCCAAGAGAATGAGACCCCAATTCCTCTCGATTCTTCCAGTTTAGGACGAACTGGCAAGCTGAGCCACTGATGAAATCCCTAAAAGGTTTTAGGCACAGACCAGAAATGTGTAAATCCAAAATTATGGTCTCTTCCCAACTAGCGCAATAAGAAATTCAAAGAAGCAACTTCACTTCAAAACTAAGTCACATAGGTATGGGTATGGGTATAGAAGACATGCACCGACAGCTTTTGCAGCAGTGTGTTTAAGAAACCTATGAAAATTGAAAAACTTTAGGCATATGGACAAAATACATATCAATCTCAAAGTCATCTGCCGCATATATAAGTTGCAAAGGAATGAGGAAAATCATCTACCAAACAACTGAGCAGTCCCTTAAACAATTGAATATGAACCACGACTCAGCATTGTGGAACCAAAATCCAAGTGCTAAATGCTGAAGTGGAACAGGTCAGTTACAGAAAGTAACATAGAAGCATGCTGCACGGACGCACTTGACAAAAGTCAAGGGTTCTGCGTGTTGTTTAAAAGTAAAAAATAGTAAACAAAAAGCCCTAATTTAAAGACGATTTTGGACTCAGTCGACTTTGACCGAATCCAAAAAATACCAGATACATACCTGGGTACATTGACCATACCCGTTACGGTCAAACAAGCACCCGAGCCACACCCAGGTGCGTACCTATTGTACCAGTACGGTACGGGTACTGTTCCTTAAGAGCAGTACCCCATGTGACAGAGCTTCAAAACTAATGGTTGCAAATTCCAGGAAACTCAAAACTATGGCCTCTTTGAATCTAACCCCACAGGAAATCTAAACACCTTGACTTCTGAATTCTGTGCTTCCATACAGAACACCAAAAATGGTCAGTTCTTTAATATAGCAATCAGTACAAAGAAAAGAAAAATGTGCATAAGAAGAACCAACAAGATATTGATCAATAGTCCTCAAGCGGAAGAACCAGCCCCTCTAAAATCATAGAGGGAAAAAAAAACAATTGGGATTTGGAAAAAACAACACACACCTCAGGCACAACCAAGACAGAGATGCTAGCATATAGCAGATCAATTGATATGCCCCGGAACTTGAACTTCATTACAGGGACATGAGCATCTGGAACGGGCTGCAGCTCAGTCACTTCATCCATTTCGTCCAAAATATCATGCAAAATAATAAAAAAATCCTCCTGCAGAAGGCAGCATTAATACAATCAGATGATAACCCAATGATGAATTAGAAAAGGAAAAAAGGACAAGCAGAAACACTGTTAAGAGGAAAACTTACCTCCCGATTGACATAAGATGGACCAACACACAAGGTGTCAATATCAGATCCAGGACCATGAACCTGACAGCCGGAGAACAATCGATCTTGTGAGAAAAGTGTACGATAGAAAACAGCAACACAAATGGACAATCCACACTACATCTCCCAGATAAAACAATGCAGAAGCACAAAGACCACCTTCACTATTTTAAAATGCAACGAGCAGGGCAAGGTGGGCATGCCTTTGCTCAAGCAACAACTGATCTGAAGTTTGTTTTTCATCCATGTAACTAACTTTCCTAGAAACTCTTACATGACGCCATGACCCCTTCTTGTCTTACAAAAGGGAAAGAAACTACTACTTAAAACGATCTAAGTATGCAAGGCACCAGTACTACAAAGCAATGTTATCACTGCCGTATCGTATCGTGTATCGGTCGGGCCGACCTATACGCTGTATCGTAACGTATCGTAAATGTATCGTAACGTATCGTAAAATTAACTTTTTAATTTATAAAAAATGTTAAAAATTTATTAAAAAATAAAAAAAAATCTAAAAAAATCCGAAAAAACTAGTAAAAATCAGAAAAATTTAAGAAAAATGTATTCAAAGGAACATTCATCATTCATGTATATGAAGTATGAACTATAAAGTATGCATATGAACAAGACATTTCAAAATAAGAAATCAAACATTCAAAAATCAAAATAACATACTAAGCAACCTAGGAGGCTAAGAGTAAAANTGTTGTTAGAATCCAAAAAACTCTCTTTCTCCAAGCTTCCACCATCCCTAGACTCCCCACTACGAGAAAGAAAGCTTCTTCACCGGCAAAACTTGATGGAAATAGAGAAAATCTCTCCCTCCCACGTCTCTTGTAGCGTTTACAAACAAGAAAAGAGAGAGAGAGGAGTGTCTGTTATAAAACAAGGCGTAAAAAAGGGTCGGGCCCCTTTTTAATTTTTCTCCCGTATCGTGCGATACGGCCACGACACGGACGCGTATCGTCTTTAAATAGCGTATCGTATAGGTTTTCTTGACCTATACGATACGTATCGTACGATACGCGTCCGTATCGTACGATACGGATAACACTGCTACAAAGCATTGTTGGCATTTGGCAAACCCGTGAATTGCACTCCGACTGTCTAACTATTGGGCATCACAGGTCAGCAAATGGACTTGGTGATACGTCCATGTCAGGTCATAATATTTTATAATGTATTTTTACTACAAAACATAGTCAAAAATAACATTTTGGAGTTTTAAATGGCAAGATTTTTCTCGGGTATAATACAGCGAGCTTGAAAAAAAAGGAAAAAATATGGTATTTTTTTAAAAATTAAAAAAATCCCAAAATTAGTCAAAAATAAAATAAATGAGAATCACTGAGTCAGATCGTTAAAAAGATCAGAAATAAGCAGACGTATTCCGCACTCAATTATTAAGTAATATGCAATAACAAGCCAATTGATAAACTAAAAAAGAACAAAATACGCACCTGTATAAATATATGCACAATTCATGCCACTGCCCCCCCCCCCTAAAAGTCGCAGTTTAAGAAAACGTGAAAAGCGGGAATTTTGTTGTTTTTGGTTCAAAAAACATGGTTTTTTCCATTTTTTAAGACGTTTCATTTTGACGTGTTTTTTGTACAAAAGGATAAAGTTGAACATATCTATAAAATAACAAGGAAATATCAAATAAAAACAATCAATAACTATAGTTTATGAACAGAAATACATAACTAAAAAACTAATGACTAATAAACAAAATTTCACAAACAACTATTGTCTATTCTTAGTGACATTGACTAATTCTTAAAAGTTAGAACATCTATATTTGGGTGCAATAAAATTTGGCCTATCGTCTATCGAGAAAGAAGCCCATCAAAATTTTGTTGCATTTGAGTCAATTCTTCAATTGGCACCCAGTTCAGTAGTGATCGGAGCCAACTGGGGCAATTCCTGAGTCAACTGCCTAGGTTTGCAACTTTACCATCAATTTCTTTATACCAAGAAATTTCCACCACCTTTGCCTAAGAATCAGGCAGAGGCATTTGCCTTTGGATGCAACCTCCAAGACCACACATCAAATTATTCAAAAAAAGGTAGTCTCCCACTTGTTTTTACATGTTTTTAAGTACAATGTTCAGATCAGCAACTTCATGACATATGGACTTTATACATGTATTCAGTGTTTTTTTAAGAAAAGTGCTTATACTATTAATTCGCTTTCTCTACTTTCTCCAATGTCATCTTCAAGGGCTAAGGATCAGTAAGATGAGTCCCTCAATGTCTCAGAGCATAAATCATATTGTTTCTTTCTAATGAGGGTCAGCTAGTACACAAAGAAACCGACCTTATTGTGTCAACCAGTCCTTGGCCACATTGATCAAGTCATCAAACATGCAGTAAGTGAAGTTGGCTTTGGTTAACAAAAACCAGCCGAAGGACCATACTCCTTGACCTATGGTATACTGATGCTTGGCAGAGTCGCAGACAGCCCCACACAGCATGAGCAAGTAAAACCAAAATATATGCAGTTAGATATCTGGGTGGGATTAGGCACAGCCCTCTTAAAAGTAGAAAAACTGCTCATCATTTTAGCTAAGATCAATCGATAAATTAAAACATAAAGACAATTTTCAGAGTTAAATAAAAAATTAATGACAGTTTTCTGTTTGGACCACAAAGATATAGCTTAAGCACCTAACAAGCTAAGCCATTTGCATGACCTTTTGGAGCGACAAAGGACAAGTATATTAGGTCCAAATACAATCACTTAGAACAATGACACAAACCAAAAACCTACTTGCCTGCACATATATGCTCATTAAAGCGGAAGAACAAAAAATGACAAATGTTGATAGCAATGTTGTAAAAAGTGTATCGTAAGCCGTACCGGTCTACCTTTAACATACGCTGTATCGTAAAATATCATAACATATCGTAACTGTCTCGTATTTGTTTATAAAAAAATTAATAAAAAATATAAAAAAATTATAAAAAAATTATAAAAAAATCAGTAAAAATTACAGTATCGTACAGTATAGTACGTATCGTAGCCGTATTGTAATCGTAACGTAGCCGTATCGTACGATACAGTGCCTGTATCGTAACTGTACGATACAGGTGGTGTATCGTATCGCATTTTTGAAACGCGACGATACGTACAACACTGGTTGATAGACAACAAGGTGTACAAAGAATAGTCAACCACACCACAAAAATTTTTTACTCCAATCCCGCATCAAGATATATGTATCCCATGGTAGTACTAAGTGCAAAGCAAGCCCAGGTGGTGGACCTTGAGGACTAAGAGGCATATGTGTGCCACAAAAACGGTAAAATGAGATATGCCTTAACAGGTGGTGGTTCCAGTTAACAAACTGCCCTAAATCACTAGGACCACCAAGGCTAGACATTTCATAAACTCGGAAGTATCGGACGTAATCTAGTCATTTGTTCATTTTATTCATAAATTACCAAATGAAGTTCCAAATTTGAAATTACTGCACGTGCACCTCATGATCCACGAAGTAGCCAATACCGTTCATGAACTGTGAGGTTTTGAAATTTCATTAGAATATGTTGTATAGATATATTTTGCATTAGAATCTGTTATATGGATTAAATGTTATCCCAAAGCTGGCAACATTCCGTGCCCATAGGAAAAGTTTCTATCATGCATCAAAGAAAATTAGCAACTGCTTTCCATCATGCAGATAAATAGAGATAATTTTTTACCGTATCTCATAATTTACACCAACCATGAAATGACTTGCTCAAAGAGAACATATAATACTAAACTAGGAAGACTACTAACAGTAACTTAAGCATGAATTTTCCCAATTACTAGATGAATGCCAACAACAAATATCAAAGATCCTTTTTAGACAAGTGTTCACAATTGTGAAATGCTGAAATAGGACGTCCAGATAACGACCATCAAATTGTATCTAAAGGAGAAAATTAAGAGATCAACAGATGATTAAACGTCATGCATATGATCAGGAACTACATAAATCAACATGCAATCCTAGAGGAAATCAAAAGCAATACATAAAATAAATAAGAAAATATATAAAAGCAATAGCCCCTTGGAACACTCATCAGCCAATTAGCCAAAGTGAAGTACAGAAAATCAACACGAATCAGTACAATTCTCACCCCAAGACGATAAGAACCAAATGTAAATATCACAGCGTTAGCATCATCCACCATCTGATCTGTATATCCCCTCTGACGTGTCAACTGCTTCACCCATCTCTTCACAATCTGAGAAAAAATCAACCAACCCAGAAAGAAACAACAAAATTCACCTTCAAAAACTAGAAAGAGAGAGGGAGGGAGGAAACAGAAAGAGGCAAGTCCAACGCAAGATCTAAACCTAAAAGCTTATCCAACCATATAACTTATAAGTGATGGCAACTGCTCATAGCAGTCCATAGAAGAAGCGTTAACGTCAAATTCCAAACAAATCAAATACAAACCTGGTCCAGCTCGGCAAGAACCTCCTCCCTCTTTATTGTCTCCTCTCTGCTCTCATATAAGGCGTAATCGACCAAAAACTTGGCAGCAAAAGATAAAATTTCGTTAGAAAAATAAGACACCAATAAGGGAGGAGAGAGAGTGGCCAGAAGAGACATAAACTTGCTTACCTTCTCCAGTTCGAAACTCCTCTGTATGTCTGCATCCGTCGGTCCGGCGGCCGATATCGGCTTCGTCACGCCGTACTGCTTCTGCCCGCCCGACTTCTCCGCGTTCACCATCGGAAAGAATCCCAGGACCGAGATTTGGAAGGAAAACGGAAAGCAAGAAAAGAAAGGGAAAATAACAAAAAGGAAAAAAAGAAAACCAAGAAAAGATAAAGAAAGAAAACCCTAGACAAAGGCACCTAACGGAGAAGAACCAGGGGCGAAAGGACAAAGGAGACAGCGAAAACGACGAGGAGAAGGAGAACCAGAGAGGAAAGAGAAGCCCTAAACTTCAGAGCGAGAAAGGATGGGAGGGTCCCTATCGCCCCCGATCGTACGCCACGCCGGATCGGACCGAGGGCGACGGAAGCGACAAGAACCAAACCTCCGACGTCGACACCGTGAGATCATGCAGATCCGGCAACGTTCCGGCGGAATCCGGACAATATTCTGTCCCAGGGATGACCGCAGGCGACGGGACAAACCCTAGAAATCGGAAGGAAGGCGCGGAGCCGCGGAAGGGCAAGGCAGAGAGCGTTTCGAGGGTTTGCTGGAAAAGGAAAGAGAAGAGAAAAGGGGAAAATCTGGAAAGAGAATGAGATCACGATGCATATCGCGAAAAGAAAAAATATTTATTGCAATATGGCTCCTGTTGCTGAGTTGTTTATAAAACAGGGCTCCACCTTCGTCATATTACACCAAACCATTGCATCGTCGAAAACACTGTCTGCTTACGGGGGGAGCAGGTTAAATGTCATAGTCCCCTACTAGGACCATTAGATCTCTGTAAATGATTAAAATATCTGTATTAATTAAATGACAGAGCCTCTCCTTATAATTAAATGTATGTTCAAAGCTGCGTTCATGAAACTGCTAGCTATTTTGCTTTCAAAACTACTAAAACGAAAACTATGCCCATATGATTGATAAGTTCTAAAAGTCTTGTCTCAAGAAAATATTGGTTGGTAAGTGCTAAAATTCAAAATGAACAAAAATTTTGAATGAACTGATGCAAAACTGTCGAACTGTAGGTCACATGTTAAGAAAATGATGAAATGGCGAAGACTCCTATAAGGGCAAAAATAGAACCGGAAAATAGCTCATTCTAAAAGGATAAACGATGGCACTTGCCGGCGCCCAATACGGCCTTGCACTGGTGACTGGTTAAGTTAATTGGTAATAGTTCATAATTTCAGCTTATTTTTGTAAAATTCCCAAACTTTAGGCCTTCTAGAAAAATCACACATAGCATCCAACTTATAAGATATTTCATAAAGCACTCAAGTAGTTATATTATTACATCCAACCGCCCTCCAGCGACTTATGGCTCCCATCTTTTATGGAATAAAGTCTTTGCTTGCATCACTTGGGTGGGCAGTCTGTAAATACTTTACTATGTTGTCCTCAGAAACGAAAATAAAAAACTTCCGACGAATTTCTTGAGAGTTATTACGCCAACCGACCCTCGAGCGCCGTTTCGGGGTTTCCTGCCGCCCCCAGGAAAGCGGTTTTCTTGGTTTGACTCACTTGACCTCAAAAAGTAAGTCCTTCTTTACTCCCACGCCACGTCTCCCTGTGTCCTGGGCAGTGTCACGCTGGCGCCAGCTGTTCCACGGGGCTTGATTTTCGGGTGGTTCACAATGTCAAGAAAACGTCACCACTTTATCAAATAGTGGTTTCTTTGGAGGTGTGTTGTGGATGAAGAGTGGAGTCAAAGTGGTGGGCGAGACCGTCCTAAACTGGGCTCATAGAGAGCCAGGTTGGCTCGAACCAGGAGATGAACGGCTATGCATGGACTCAGATCTGCTTTTCAAATAAAATTACAATTTTTGGGTTCTTAATTTTAGTGTGTTGGGCAGGGCGAGACGCGGAAGTCAAGCTTCAGTTACAACCACAAACGCGTGATGATATTTTCTTCAAAAACCTTGTCGCTTTGTTTCTTTTGCAAGATATTATTCACCGGCCGTAACGTCTAAAGGAATATCAAAAGATTTCAAAGGACAATTAAATGCGTGGTTTTTCCACCAATACATCATTTCCCTAGTGTACGTGTAACCCGTCACTTTTTCCTCTGTTTGCCAAGTCGAGGAATATCTTTCCCACAAGGATCGGATGCAAACAGGGGACCATCTCATTTCGCAAAGCGAACTTCAGGATTTGTTGAGATAGATGCGTTTGGTGACATTCAGTTCTGGGACATCCTTACCTGCCGACTTTCTGATAGAGACACATCACCCCCACCAAACAAGTGATCCCCTTGCCGTTGCCGACTGCGGGATGGATGGAGGTCAACTTAAAATTATTCATATTCATATGCATTTATTCGCACATATGGCAAGATTATTTGTTGCGTACAACCTGGTCAAATGCGC
Source organism: Nymphaea thermarum (assembly GCA_011799765.1). Classification (NCBI taxonomy): domain Eukaryota; kingdom Viridiplantae; phylum Streptophyta; class Magnoliopsida; order Nymphaeales; family Nymphaeaceae; genus Nymphaea; species Nymphaea thermarum. Next base: position 297,989 of record JAANDH010000149.1, on the reverse strand, counting down.
CCGCTCGGTTCACAGCTAGGAAAAAGGTACGGTTCTCCTAGTGCCCACTAATATATATATATATATATATATATATATATATATATATATATATATATATATATATATATATATATATATATATATATATATATATATATATAGAGAGAGAGAGAGAGAGAGAGAGAGAGAGAGAGAGAGAAAGAAAGAAAGAAAGAGGCAAGTCATAAAGTTCACTTATAAGGGTCATCAATGAACGCTTAAGAAAAAAACAAGAACAAAAAGGTGTGAACTAATGCAAGATAACTAAAATGTTCATTGTTTTTCTCTCTTTTTTTTCTTGTTTTTAACCGTCCATCACAATGGATCAGACTTTTAGATCACATACACATTACTTTTTCATATATACGATGCAAAAGAATCAAATATGTTTAAATTAACGATCCAATTTCGGTTCTGGTTAGCTGGATCTAGTAAAACGATTAGGAGCCAGCTTTTGATTTCATTCAGATCCAGACGCAATTTCACCACCAAATCCAAATTTGAGTCTAGCTATTATCTAACTGCAATGAAATAAGGATCTGATCTGGTTAAGTATGGATGTTTGACCCTTTTGTGCAGATCCAAATTTAATTTTCAAAAATGAAGCTTGAATCAAAAAACAATTACATAAAACTGGTTTACAATTAACGAGTTTGCTACTAAAATCGAAACTGATTACACCCTGATCCTTATTCCACCTCATTTTGCCATTATATTTGTTGTCAAGATGACAGCAAGCCCGAATTAATTGGGACCAACAAGATTCGCTTCTTACCATAAAAAAACATTGTCTCATCTTCCAAGTTGAATGCAATTCTTTATGACACGAGATTGGATTTACTGACTGAAGAATGATCGATTTACTGACTGAAGAGGCAAAGTTTCTCGAACAATGTTAGAGTTGCCATTTACTTGCCAGCGTATGATAGGCGCGTTGCATCTCTCAATGAAGCCATGCGATGGAATTAGGGAAATAGCGAGTTCACGACTATTGAGATATAATCTCGTTCGTATATCGAGATCAATCATTTTGATATTTTCTTTAGGAACAGCTGTTGTTTCCATATCCATCCATTTTTTAAATGTGACAATATTTATCTTGTCATTCGGGCAGATGTTAGATTCAAATTTCAATTCATTTGCTGGCCGAAGAATCTGCGTGGTCATCGAGCAAACGTGATTAAATACACTGCTGCCTCAATTTAGGAGAGACCTAAAGATTTCTTGGTCCAAACACGGATGGAGAAATCCAAGCTTCATATATATATATATATATATATGCACTTTTTGATTATCAATGAAAACATTCTGTCCCTTGAACATGATACGAGGCTCTTCATGAATCGAGAAGACGGCAGCAGGAAATTGTGAATCATAAAGGAAGCAACTGCTACTTACTTACATGTTCCAACTGTTTAAACTTACAAAATGCTTACAATGGAGTGCAAACCTATGATTATGGATCTTTGTGAACTGCTTAATTCTTAAACATTAAAGTCTTGGTTCCTTGAAGACAAGTTGTTATATTAAAAATAAGGGTTTTATGTTAATTTTTCCAGTGTTGAACACATATCAAATTGTTAAACTTACAAGAAGATCACAAGGGTCGCAAGATTTGGAAGTGCAGGTAATTGGAGGTCGTAGTCTTCAAGAATTGATTATTTATCACCATAGGTTTATTGATGGATTCGACCTGACATCTTTGTGGTATATGGAAACCTCTTGGTAAGGTGTTCAACCCAGAAGTGGTAATTGGTTCAATACCAGAGGCGGCACCTATAAACTGGTATGAGTCTACTCGACTCGTCTTGCCAATGAAAACAGTAAAATTTGGTCACCAACTCTACATACAGGGGCGGAGCCAAAGGGGGCCAACATGGGCCCTGGCACCACCTCAAATTTAAAAAAAAAAAATACATGTAAATTTAGAAATTTTCACTTGTTCTATATAAAAATTTTGAAAAAATGATATTTCGGCCCAAATCAAAATTTAGAAACTTTAATTCGCCCCTGTCTACATATGCAAAGTCGTGTTACTTACTGAGACCACATATGTTCGCCCATATATAATTGGTAACTGGGCAACTTTTCTCTTTTACTCTTGCAAGCAAATATCTTCCTTCTGGGCTGGGAGGTCATGTTTATGACCATCAAATAGAAAAGCCTAGAGTTCAATACTCACGATATATAGTAAGTACCCGCGCCAATGCGAATTTTTCATTAATTTAGCGGCTTTTACATAAGGATTGGACTTAAGCTGATAATCAAGTGTTAAAGGCGAAAGAGTTCAATATGAGATGGGCATAATCATGTGATTTTCTGCCTAACCCTAGATTTTAAAAGTTTATGGTTCGGAATTCCTTTACCAATTTACGATGAGACATGCGCCTCGATTTTTGAGCTCTTGACCTCCTACAACTTAATGTATCTTAAATTTAAATTATATATATATATATATATATATATATATATGTATATGTATGTATGTATAGATAGGTGCTTTAGGTGGGATTTCTAATTTTTAGGCGTCGAGAAACGGAATTCAATCCTCGGGTTTCCACTTTCCATTATGTGCGCATAGTGAAGCTGACTCTTTCTTGAGGTAGGAAGAACCTGCATTGGGGCACAACAATGTTTTTAGTAGACGTTTGATTGTGGAAAAGAATATCGTATTTCTAGAGCAGAGTGTTTTTGTTTCTGACCTTTCATGATGGGAGATGGAGCATCGGACGCATAAAGAGTACTCTGTCCCTTGTTTGGTAGTGCAGCATGTGTCGTCTCACTCGGTGTCATGAAAAGATCTTTGAAACTCAAATTGTTTCTTTAACTCGCTAATTTAGTTGAATTAGTGTGAGCTAACAAGAATTTATTTTATAAAAATACAAATATATAAATGTATTAAAAGCCCTGATATATGGCACCCTTCTAGTGTTGCTAAGTTTAATCAATATGCAAAATATAATTTGAATTGATTTTCTAAATATTGTTGGTATCGACGTCTTCCCCCACATCCCCTGCGAATTTTTCGATTCGTATCACTCCTCAAATTTCCCATTTTCTTTTGCTCGTATTAATAATGAAAAGTACAAAGAACCTTCAGCATTTGGTACCCTCTCATTAAACCCGAGGGTCAAATCTCGCATGACTTACGAGCAGTCACGGACTTTATATCCGTAGATTTGCCATCCGAGGCAAGTACCAAATACTCACATGTGAAGTCCAAACAAGAGCGGGGCTCCCATCTCCTCGCTGACTATGACTATCCCTCATTTTTCCTACTAGCGGATCAGTGCTCCCAATCCATCTTTCTCTCAAGAGACTGGATCGCTGTTGTGTGTATGTTTGAGTGTGTGATAATCTATCCTCAAAACCTTATCGCTCATGAGAATCGAACTGAGGACAAATAATCCCTGCCCATCAACCTCATTAGTTACACTAAGCCTCATGTGGTGTTTAGAAGATAGAGAGGGAGAGAGAGAAGTCTACTATGGCCCACGGTCTTGGTTATCAAAAGGGCATTTAAAGCTCTTGGATATGAAAACCTTGTATCTAAAATCCAACGATTTAAAATCAAAGGATCTAAGATCCGAGGCAAACGAGCATAAGCGTAGTAGCCTTAAGGCCCTGTTTGATGGCAGATAAAACATTGTACCATGAAAAAAATTCTTGATAAAAAGTCGGACTTCAGAGGGTCTAATGTTTTTGTAGGGTAAAATTATCCCGATCTATCTATTTCAGTAAGGTAATTTTTCTTGTGTTTGATTTGAAAGTGGTTTTTCTTGTGTTTGATTTGAAAGTGGAAAACCGTACAAAAATAGCAATTTTACTCAATGCACATTACATCAAACAGGGCTTAAGAGATAAAAAACTCCCCACATGAAAAGATCGGACTGCTGGACAAATCTATCCCAACGCTTGTGGTTGATGTGAGTGGAAGGCTTTGAGGATCTCTCTCAATTCGTTGAGAATGTGCTTCAAAATCTCCGTTTAATTGATAGTCACTTCTGTGGGTCTGAAGAGAAGGCGTCAGTCACATCTCAAAGCACCCCAATGGAACGCACTCGGGAGAGGTAAATTCATTCCATCACATCTTTCAAACTGTCAAACAGCATTCATGCTATAACTGATCTGTTCTTTCTACCAAAATTAACTTATTTGCTGCTTACTGAAATCAAGCAGATTCTCTTTCTATTTTTCGTTTGGGTCTCCGTCTGCTTCATTTGAAACTGAAACCTGGGGATGTTAATGGATCAGTTTCCAATCGGATCTGTACTTTGTCATATCTACCTTTTTGGGTGTCCATATATTCGGATTTGATACTCAAATATAGAAAAAACTATGTAATATGAATCTGATCCGAATTGAATTTTCGGATTAGTATTCGATTCCAAACTCAACTTTTTAAGCTGAACATTATAGACATCAGGATAAGATATTTATTTAAATCTATATCTGCTTCGAATATGGAGCAGCCCCGTCTTGAAAGGGTTTCACGTCGCAACAAAGAAGAATCGAAATTGAGTAGCTTGCTATGTGGAAGTCGATTGGCGAGAGTAGCAACATTGAGCAAACAAAAAGACTACTCATTGCAGGTCGTTTCTTCCTGATCAAGGAAGTTTGATTCGTAGGTGCTTGAAAGGGCCTTCCACCAGCCAATTCTTTGTTCCTATCCTCTATTCTACTTTGGCCAAGGGAGAGAAACAAGACAAAATTATGACCAGTGTTATGTACTCACAAGATTGAAGTTTGGTTCAGACCGACACTAAGTTTTAAGAATGAGTGATTGCCCTTCTCCGACACTTATTGCTCAACCAGAGAGCGGACAGCTAATGCGTTCCACTTATTGAACAGGGTATACGGTCAGTCTGTAACCCCTGAATGCCGAATGCAACCAAGGGGTGATCTCGTAGTTCCTACGATGGGGTCGGTCCATGGATTTTCCTTCATTTTGAACAGTCTGATGCACTATCTCACTGCGACATGCATTTTATGAATCTGCTCCAATCTTCAAGACAGATACACACGACCTCTAACCAGATTGTTACAATAGATAGGGCCAGGTTTAGGCGAGGTGAGGGTTAGGAGGAAGACAATCCCCACAACCATTAGTGGTGAGCTGTTGGCCAGCACATTGCTTCTCTAAATTTTTGTCTCTTGGTTTGTGTAGCGTACCCAATGAGCGATAGGGCAAGGTTGGAGACAACAGGGACGATGTTGGATCCAACCCTTGATCAAAGGAACATCATTCATGCTAGCACGGCCCTACTGTTTGGTCCAAATACGTGGCTAGTTTTGCCTTCATTTTCGCCATGAGAGCAGCAATTATCTTACTTTAACCTGTATTGTCTGGATATATTGATGATTTGTTGGCCTTTTTGCTATTTCACCGCGACTGCAGGAATATTATACTTTATTCAACTTCGGCATGATAGCTCACTTAGAAACTCTTAGCGCATCGCCGATGTTTTCCTTAGAAACTTTTTGTGTGTTGTCGATGGCTCCCTTGAAAACTCTTGGTAAGTCGCCATAGTTAAGATATTGAAATTTAAAAATGTTAAGGATTTCAAATATGAGTGGGCATTGAATAGGGTACTCGACAAACATAAAGTTGACGACTGAGCTCGGTTAGATAACTAAGCAGGCGGGCTTGAGCGGCCAGTAAGGGAAAGGGTTAGCTCGCGTGGCTTCATCGAGCTTTGAGCCAGCCTGCCCCAACCAGATGCCCAGCTTAGGTGGGTTAGGTAGGTTACATGTGCTCCACAACTATAGTTAAAGCAAATGTTTGCAGTAACAAGAAAAATTAATCCCATTATCTTGGCATGGAAGGGTAGTTCATAGTAAGTTATGCCAGTTGTATTTGTTCATGCTATGTAGATTATTTATCCTGACTTACCTACATTTATCAGGATAAATTAAATGAATTATGAAGAGAGAACCAAATATAGATAACAAAGGCAAGAGAACGGGAGAATTCTAGGCTTGTCTTGTTGAAGTTGAGGCGACATCCTGAATTGTCTCAGTTTATCTATATAACGATTTATCTAGATAATTATTTCCCGCTAGATGCTTTTTGCGCTGGACCATTAGCAATTATTGGCATCAAAAGGGGGACAAAATACATGTCACTTTCGTCTGAGTGGTCTCATTGTACTGGTTTTGGATCGGGTCGTCAAGGGGTTCAAACTCAGGACAGTCACTGCAGCCTACGCGTTATGAGGTAGTGCCAGATTTACGAGCAATACGGGTTGGTCTTGGGACATGGAATATCAGAAAAGCGGCCTCCGTTGGTGAAGGAATTGGATTGGGGCGTCACTGAAGCATCTGGATCCAGGTTCAAATGCCACAGACCCAAATTCCCTCGGCCCGGCCCAAGGCGGGTCTAATTCGATGTCGGGTCAGATTTGAGAAGCACAAAATCATGTCCATTAAGACGTGGATCGGGTTTATGTTTTCAGTTGATCATGCGGCGGAAGTTATTAGAATCGGGACACTTGAATGTGATCTGGGACAGATCCAGGCCGAGAACCAAACAGGATTATTAGACTCAATTCCAACCGGTCCCAATGGTACACCGTCCTTCCAATTCAGTACCGGATCCAAACAGAAGTTCCCATGCTCACCAATTCTAAATCTTGGCATATGCACCAATTTCAGACCCAGAATCCCAGTTACTATGCTCATAGCTTTGGCCTTTTTAGGCAATCAATGGCTGGTTGTCCGGTCTTCTCCCGATTGATTCATTTGCAAATGAGTCGGGTCTACTCTATGGATCAAAACCCATACACTATATTGAAAGAGCTATCCACACGGTTGCCACGATAACAACAGCTTTTAAATAAGGTTAAAGTCGTTAGATAAATGGAAACCGTGAAATAAGACGGCGATATTTTGACATGTTAAAATGGGCGAGAAAATATCGCGATATTAAGAAACTCCGTGACGGTGCCGTGGGTGGATCAGGTTGAGGTTGAGTTGAGGATGGGCAAAGGTCTTGTCAGATCCTGGACTGGACCGGATCCGGGTTCGGATTCCGAAAATATCCGAAGATTTTCGTAATCTTCACTCCTCATTCCTGCAACTCGAAGCGTCACTCTGGACATACCTTTTTTGACTTTGGGCTGTAACACGTGAAGGAGAAGGTCAAGGGTATTTGGGGCAGTCAGGAGAGTCAAAGGTTCTTGTCGTCCGAGTTCGCGGTCATAATTGTCATCATTGACGGCCCCGGTCACCGTTTTGTCCTCCAAATTCAAAACACCAGTACGACGGTATTTTACCCGGAGGTTTAAATTCTAAAATAATTATTTTTAGAAAAAGCAAAAAATATAAAATAAATAAATATTCAAACACATAGATATGAAAACTTAAGTACAAAAATACACCGATAATAATCTAGATTTTTGAAAATCATAATAAAAAAATTCGCGATTTTCGTGCTTGATTTTTATCCTACTTTCTATTAAGAAATGTTAGATTTTTTCTTTTCTTTGTTTTTCCATTTCCACCGAAAAAATTCTCATTCCAAAGTTGTAAAATCAAAAAATCGAGAAAATGAGTGCGTGAATTTTTGAATTTCTCAGGCAAAAAACGGCAGCCGCGAAATTCACAGCCCAATGCATCTGTCGCCTACTTCGTTACACGACAAAACTTCTGCCCAGAGAATTTGAACGCCTACGAAATGACGGAAAAGCCCTTACTATTAACATAACTGCCCCCGTTTACGGTGAAATAACGAAACTACCACGACGGACAAATTAAAGCGGGAAGGACGTGGCCTGGTCCTCCGCCGGCATCGATTATCCGCGAAGGGGGCATGGGAAAGGCGATGAGGTGGCTGAAGGGCCTCCTCTGGGGTGGCAAGAAGGATGCCGGCGAACGGAAGGACGGCCGAGACCGAAGCGCCGGCAAGGCCAGGGCGCAATCCGAGGCCGCTCGCAACCCCCTCGGGACGCGGCAGTACCTCGACGCGCGCTTAGCGGAGGCAGAAGACGAGCAGAGCAAGCATGCGATCGCGGTGGCCGCGGCAACCGCTGCAGCTGCGGACGCGGCCGTGGCGGCAGCCCAGGCGGCGGTCGCCGTTGTCCGGTTGACGGGCCAGGGCTTTCCCCGGGAGCGGTGGGCCGCTGTCACGATACAGACCGCTTTCCGTCGATATCTGGTGCGCGCGGGAAACCCCCTCCTCCCTTTTTAACGATTTCCTTTGCTTCGTTTTGAGCAGTGGCCACTCGATTCAATTTCGTTTCGTTAAATCCTAGCAATTTAAGCGAGAAACGATCGAATCGTCTTCTTTCTTTTTGGCTTTCCTCTTTGTGATCTGCTTCGTCTTGGTGGCGCTGATTTGTAGGCGAGGAGGGCGCTTCGGGCACTGAGAGCCCTCGTGAAGTTGCAGGCCCGAGTAAGGGGATACCTCGTTCGAAGGGAAGCGACGGCAACGCTTCACAGTATGCAGGCTCTCTTTCGTGCTCAGGCGACCGTCCGGTCATTTCAAGCTTATTCTTCTCTTCCGCAAGGCCAGAAACTTTGTTGCGACTACCGCCCCCGCCGGTCCATGGTAACTAACCCTCCTGTCCTCTGTTTCTAATTCTAGTTTATGGCATTCGTCATCTCCGTTATGCATTCCGTAATCTTGACAGCGCTCATTCTTCTATCATTCTCGAAATTAGCAATTTGTTGAGTATCTCACAGTAAGTGTCATTCCACGCGGGTCTGATTCATGGTCACAAGTCGTTCTTATCTCGATTTGAAGGAAACTTAGATGGTTCGAGATTTTTTATTCTTCATTATCTGTGTTGCTCATTACCAGAAGCAGGTTGATTACCTTGACAGTTGAGGGTAGAAAAGAGCTCCTTTTTCATATTGAATTCGTTCCGCCTTAGTTGATTCTGATTCTGATTCTGATAGTGCAACTGCAACCCCTGTTGCTTGTTCTGAAATATGAGAGGATTTTTTTCTGAAAAGATGGATGTAGGATAAATCCGGATATTGCAATAACCATGCACTGGATTTATCCTGTTTTTTCTCGCGAAATGTTGCTTAGTTTATTTTCTTTTTCCTTGGTCTGAAATTGCAGGAAAGATTTGATGACAGAGACCGCGTTGCCGGCATCCACAGCAAGCGGCTGTCTTCGGCGGAGAGTGGGGAGTCGCCGAAGACCGTCGAGATCGACACTTACCGGCCGCGGTCTGCCCGCTCGCACCGGAGAAACACTTCCATCTCCGATTCATCCCCGCCCAAGGATCCCTTCTCCCCGCCGCCGCTGATGGTGGTGGCGCCGCTTCCGACCGCTGACGGTTGGGGAGCCTGCGACGAGTGCCACCGCCTCGCCTCGACCGCGCAGAGCACCCCGCGGTTCTCATCCGTTGGTCTGCCGTCGACGCCGGCGAAAAGCGTCTGCGGGCCGTACTTCGCCGACGCGCCGAGCTACATGGCCAACACGCAGAGCTTCCGGGCGAAGGTGCGGTCCCACAGCGCCCCAAAGCAGAGACCCGATCCGTTCTCGAAGGGGAGGCTCTCGCTCCACGAGCCGCCCGAGTCTCGGATCCGAATGCGGAGGTCCAGTTCCCATGTCCAGCAGGAGGGAGGCTTCACCTTCCGCAACGCGGTACTCATGCGTCTCGACCGCTCAGCGGATCTGGGTCCGGGTTCGGACCAGATCCACGATCCCGATTACTTGCGTTCCCTCCGTACTCGGTGGTTACGATAACAACAAGAGATAATAATTACTTCTGTGAAAAAAAGGCACGGAAGAAACAATTGAAGAGAGAGAAACTCGGCCGTGACGACGGAATCGTAGGTGGCGTGTTTGTTAATCCTTTTATTTTTTTCTTGAAATTTCATGTGGCGTTTTTAAATTTATTTTATGATGCTTTCCTTTTTTGTAAATTAAGAAACGCGATTTAGAGAAGCACTATCACAAATATTAATTATTTATTAAGTTTTAGAAACTAATAATTTATTGGTAATCATTTTATCTTCTAATTAGCTTACATGCAAAAAGTAAAATAACAAAGAGCAACATGAATACTGACAAAACACTTTGAAAGTCCTGCGCTTCCGCTGTCGGTGATAGCTTTTAGTGCAGAGCAACTCCTCCTTCCACTGCTGGCTGCGTGAAAAGGTTCCAAGAGACAAAGAAACATGCTTACCTGAATGAGGACGTACAACAACGAGTCCATGATCATACTACTTAAAAGGGCAGTAACATATTGTTGCTTTAAGAATTTACTCAGGAGCAGATTCATTAAACATTGTAACAATGCACATGCGTGTCCTTTCCTGTGTAATTTCTATGTTTGATAGCCGGGATATTTTAAATTCCCGGTAGTTGATTGAGCAGTAGAAAAAAAAAAAATCAGTAGGGCCTCGCATAAGATATCTCGTGTCAGTGTTTGTACGACACCGAGTCTTTGTCTCGCCACACACAAGGTTACCCGAGCAATCAAACACGCGCTTGTAGTTGTATTCTCCCACAGGTGGTTAGAACGAAAAAAAGATGTCATTCTTTTGGTCCCGACAAAATATTCGATGGAAAGTAACGTCAAGATATTTCGGACCCATCCCTAGCTGGTAAAATGCAATTCCTCATTTCACCGGGTCGTCTCCGTCTGCGATACGGACCCGATGGATAACGGATTTGATACGGGTCAGCAAGGAATCGTACCCGGTCCAGTGAGAACAGGAAGAGTCACATGAGGCCAATGATTACGAGTTGGCGGTGTTTGGCTTTTGCGCAGGCGATAGCGAAATATCCTTGCACTGCAAAATCTGACCGTTTATTCCTTCCGTTAGCCGTTCCAATATCCGTCCGATCTCGAGATGCTACGATCTGACAGCTCCCCCCTCTCCTGACGCCTCCATTTCCGATTCCTTTGCGTCCTCCTCCCCTCTTCGACCTCACGAGCCGCCTGTACCATTTCTGGCGGCCTGTCCCATCCACCAGCAAAAAGGAAGGGGACGGTCTTAGCCGTTGCTGCAGGCCGTGGCTGTGGCCAACCTTCGATTCACGGTCAACGAGTACATCTACGGCGCTTTCCTCAGTCGCCGTAACTAAACCGAGTTCTTGGGCACAATCAGAATCAATTTTTTTTCAACAGTTTCCATTAGTATGTTTCATTCTAAAGAGAACAGCACTCACAAGAATCAATTAGTAATGCATCGCTTGTATATCACAACCGGCACAAATAATAATAGAATTAGTAATTCGTTGTTTGTATATCACTAGCGGCACCAACTATGCTATGTCCTTCGAAAGAGTTCATTTCAATTTTAATTTTTATTTTTATATCTGTTCTTGCTGCTCGACTAAATGCTCAGATTAATGCTCGCCCTTTCTGTGTCTTTCATTTTATGCTTTTTGGGTCTTCCGCCGTTGATAGAAACTTATGATCAGGAGCGGCTATGTATCGAACAGGAAGATTCCCGCAGACACAGTTCCTCTTGGGGCCGGCGACTCGTACAGGAAGATTCCACCGGTTGCAGAGTATAACTGTTTCAGAATAGTGAAGGAACTCGTACATTTAATTAAGAAACAAACACTAAAAACCAAATTTCACAGCTAAACTAATACTGAATCTAATGATGAAGTTTTTTCTCAAGCAGGATTCTTGATAAGCAACCTGTCATGTCGAAAATTCTCAACATGGACGCATTTGTAACTGTAATGCACGAAGCTTGATGTAAAATAGTGTAACTTAATGTTGTTCTATTATTTATTCACAAGCTTGTTCTGCATGGGCCTTCAATAAGCCAAAGCTTCCACATTCCCACTTTTTCTTGAAGCAACATAGAGCAGTATGCAGGGATGTAAGTTTATGAAAAATTTGGTTAGCGTATACAAAAATTTTGAATAATTATATTTTGGGTCCTGTTAAAACTTCGATAATTTGGCCTCCTTAATAAAAAATTGTTAATTCCACCCCTAATTCGATGACAAGTTTGGTGGTAATATTTGGTGAATCTGGTCTTCACAAAATAAAGGAAAATTTGGCGTGTTTGATGGTGTAGATGATGTGTCCCACTAAGTTATGCAGAGGGCAACTTTCTCTTTAGCTGAGTCCTACTTCTCGATAGATGTCATTCATGAGAAGACGTCTTAAACACAGAAACAGATATATGTATAATCTATCAATCGACCGGAAAAGTGGACCACTGTAGATCATATGTGTATGTGAACAGCTTGAGCTTGAGCTATGACGTGAGGCAGTCAAACAGGGTGAACATATAATATATAATGCAAAAAGGCTTGAGGGGCCGTACATCGGGCGCAGGTGAGACTCAGCCATGCAGCTTTTGATAACTACATGCATGTGACCCGAAGCTGCCCTCTTCACCACCACCAACTTGGCCTCAAAAGCAGCGGCAGACCCACGTATATACTCTGCTACACACTACGCTAGCGTAGGAGGGTTTGACTTTGAAAGAACCGAGACCGCAGACCGAGATGCACCAAATCGGTCCGGCCCCAAGCGACCACCCATACCCACCTCAGACCCGATCTCCTTTTGCTCTAAATATTGTAAAATATATAGTTATAGATATACAACTAAAGACCCAATATGGTACAGATTGGTAGCTTTAGTAACTCAATAACTTCGATAGGGTGAGTTCAAATCTGCTGGATGCTAGATGTTATTCTATGTCTCAAAATTAAACATCTGTTCCTAAAAAATAGTTGTGACAGAAACATTAGTGGGAGTTTGTAGTATAAAAACTGTTTGAGATGTTTTTAGCAACGGTGTACAGTTCTTTGAGAACATACTTTTAATATTTTAACCGTTTGAAGATTATTTAGCATCAACAGATTTGAATCCTCCACCTCGATAGTGTTTCTTGAAATTTTGATATTGCTTTCGGCCTACCCAATTCCTTGATGCAGTTACTGCAGTAACACAGTTGAGCACAATGAATGTAGAAACTCGGATTTCTTCTTTCTAAGTTGCGCTCTGCAACTCTTTTCTATGATTCCTATGGACTGAAATCCTGAGCATAGTGAAAATGTTTCATTTCCCGAGCTACTTATATGATGAACAGTAATGTTTGAAAAAAATGGAAGTTGGCAAACTTCTTACATGGGGCTTTCATGTCAAAACGTTAGTGATTAAGGCGACTGTGGTTACTCTATCATGGCATTTTCGGGTGAGCGAGAGGTCAATCCCACCGCCTGAGTGAAGCCCAAAGGCTCCCCAATTCCTCCTGCCTTCGGGGTCTTGAGCTACGTCGGTGTCAGTGATAGAACGAGACACCCTTCAACTTGGATGTCGCGCTCTGCCTTCATGGCATTCAAACGCGAACTCCCAGTTGAACATCATCTTTTATTAACTTTTAAATTTCACGTTCCAAAACCTTTTTTAAACTTCAGTTTCTTCACGTACATTATACTCATTCCTCGCATTTTTCTCTAACCAAACAAAGAAAAACAAAAACCGCTTAATTTATCCCGATATAATCCTAATCTCAATCACCACCAGGTTACCGAGATTTGGAGCGTTGGTCCGGACAAGGGGGGGCGATGTTGGACTTGGCGTCGTTTGGAAGGGCATGGGGTTGGAGTTCCGAAGAACGAGTTGTTCAATGATGATGATGAAAGAGGGAGGGATATGGTTTTTGATGCGTTTGATTGATGGAAGAAGCAAGGAAGGAGGGAATTTTTTGAATCGTACTTCTTCTCCGCCCTTTTACCTGCCTTGGTTGCATCATCCTTGCTTCATCATCCCTTTCTAACCCCAGTCGTATATATTATAAAATTCAGAAAAGGATAAAAAAAAGCAAAGTTCCCTGTCAGTACCGCCTTTTCTTCTGAAATTTCATGTCCCTTCCTTTTCACTGAAATTTCTTGTCCAGGACACCCAACTCTTTTCAACAAAATGCGTCAGCCCAAGACCGTGACTTAATAAATAATATCTTTTGCAAAATTTCTAAATTTATCACTTGAAAAAAAAAAAGTGAACCCCAGCTAAACTAGGGATGGGCATCGGGTCGGGTTAGCCAGAGCAACATTTTGGGAGCCTGGGTTTAAGCTCGATTAAGTTGGATTGGACTTGGGTTTACTCGAGGCCTGAAAGCCCGATGGGCCTAGTGGCCACTCTTAAGAGCAGCACCATACCATAGATATAACAATTTCGAAAACAAATACTCTAATTATCTTGTGTGTGTAAGTGTCTATATATATAAAAGTGTATGCTGTAAAGACAAGATGCTAGTTTAGACATAATCTTTTATTCGAATTGAATTAGTGGCAAATCAATTTGTTTTTCATGTCGATTAATGTTTACCGATTTATCTGAAATGCTAATCAATTGATTTGTCTCAAAATTTTGATGGCTACATTGATTGGAAGGCAAAACAGATCCAATTGAGGTAGGTAGGGCATTAATAAGCACAAATCAATATGGTTGTCAATCTACTTTTTATGGCATGTTAGTGAGAGCAAAACTTTTTTGTTGAGATTCCAATGGATTAGGCCACTCTTGCTCATTCATAAGTTTCCATTTCTATTGCACAGCACTGTATCGGAAATTTCGAAAGTTGGCACCAGGACATCGAATTAAGCAGGAAATCCAGGTGCCCATGGCGTAAATTTCCTTAGAAGGGATGAGGTAGGGGATTTTTCGGGGCTTGGGAGGAGCAGTTTTTTTGGGGGTGATTAAAAAATAATTTCCTCAAGGGGCGGTGGTTGGAATTTGTGCTTGGCTCTGTTGAAGCTCTGCAGACTGCAGCAGCAGAAGAGAAGAGAAGAGATACCTCTCTCTCTCTCTCTCTCTCTCTCTCTCTCTCTCTCTCTCTCTCTCTCTCTCTTGTGGTCAAGCAAACTGTCCTTTCACCGTTGGGAAATTAAGGAATTTACCTGATTTAAATTGCTCGGCCTGATGAGTTACTTCGTTTCCACCACCTCCTTCCCTTGTTTTGGCCTTATTCTTACTGCCGCAGCAGCTGTTTTTGGTGCATAAATTATTGGCTTCTTTGCTGCATAAATTATTGGCTGGCTCTCTCACTGTCTCTCTTTAAATTTGAAAAAGGGTTAATGCGTTGGAGGGAAAGGCCTGGACCCATCTTTCATGTGATATAGATATATAATATTTGCATGTTCTTTTGGTAGATCTTGAAGTTACTGAAGAGCACCGCCGGTTTTGTGCTTTGGACAGTTTTGTAGTCCTGATCTTGATGTGTCACTGTTGGTGAGAACAGGATCTGGTTTAAGGGGCTTTCTTTGTTCTTTTCTGTTTCGATCTTACTTTTTCCTTTGCGCGCACCGCTTCTTCCGGAAAATCGGGGACGGCAGGAATTCCATTCTTTCGATTGATTTCGAAGACTGGGAAACTTTCGAATTGAAGTTCATCATGTTTATCTAGAAATGTGGGATATCTTGGGAACTTGGGGTGCTGCGGTGTGCTCCATGGGACGAATGTCTCTTGAATATCCCACTCTTTGGGCAAATGGGTGCATTTGGAAACCCCCCACTTTGACCGTTTCCTTGCTTCATTGATATGAGAGAGAGAGGGAGACGCGTTCAAATCTTGTTTAAGATCCAAAAAATTTCTCTCGTTGATGACGGTTTTGAACAAGTCTCAGGTCAGATTTCGCGGAATCTTGAGTTACCATTGAATCGATCAAAAAGAAAATCTGGAGTAGGAGAAGAAAGAAAACTAAAATCTCAGGCAGAAGAAGAAGTCATGCATCGATAAGTTTGACACGTCCCTACATGCATGACACATCCGTGATCAACTGTAAACCAAGATCGAATAAGTCAGTACAATTGTTCGTCAAACCTGCCTACTTCAGGTACTAAAGTAGATGCAAGAAACCCAGTTTTCATTGAACATGGCTCAGACCCAGATTCCATTCATCTGCTCTTTCTTTCTCTCTCTTTCTTAAAACATATCCATATATAAGACAAACCCATCATCTAGTTTCATTTTTCATGTGAACATTTAAGACTGAACATAATATATATATATATATATAAATATATGTAGAGAGAGAGAGAAGATGCTGATTGATTCAAATGAGCAGGACATGGTTGAAGTGTCATGTCACAGCTTTGCTTTTTTAGGGTAAGATGGAAAGGTGTAGGGGGGAATATGCTAGGCTGCAGCCGTCACTAAACTCTTTGGCCAATGGGCATAAACCTGCTATCCTCCCTGAATCTGTCGCTGTTGCTGCAGCACTCTCGGAGTCCCTCGCAAACGCTACTCGGATAGAGCGAGTAGCGACTGTCGTTTCTCATCTTTGGCCTAGAAAAGGTTTGGGTCTTTTAGGTTGCTGAGGGCAGTTCCGTCAAATCCTTCATCTCTCTCTAGCGACCACGTGCTTGCCTCTTGTTTATTTGCAATAATCTCACACATGAAATTGCAACGCAGTTTGGAAAATTTTTATATATATTAAGGCTCTTTACGCTGCAGTCAAGGACAAACATGTGATAAACCCTAATTCCTCACTGTCCCCTTCATTCACGCCCTTCTCTGCTTCGGCTTTGAGTGGTATACGTGGTACTCTGCTTCATTTAAACCGTCACCGACCATTTCCACCGCCGCCTCTGCCACCACCACCACCACCACCACCACCATCATCATCGCAAATTATTCTAGAGCACAGGTACGTTCCTCTCTCTTTCTTTCTTTCTGTGCTCATTTTAGTTGTATTTTTCTGTCATTGGTAGCACATCCTCATCAAATCAGAGCCGGATTCATATGACCGGTCGTAGTATCATACATTTTCCTGCTTATCTGTGCGAATCAGTAATCCGTGATTGGAAGGAAAAACTCAATGCTCTCTCGCTGTGGTCTATGGAGGAAATTTGTTTGTTCGCACTTCACATGCGTGTGAATTCTTTCCCTGTCGAGAGACTCCGATGTTCGAATGATCTACGCAGAGAGATCGTCGTGTGATCGGGTGACGATCATTCTGAGACATATGCGTTCTTCCGATTGTTCGAACCGATCGTTTATCTTGGTCTTTGGGATGAACCAAATTGCGCCCCTCCGTGCTCGATCTAAGTCCGCACCGCGGCGGCCGAGCGACAGAAGGGCCGGCCATGGTTGAAGAGAACAGAACCTATAATGTCAAATCGAGCTCGACCCCGGGCCGATCTTCTGATCTTCTCCTCAAGGCACAGAAACAAGAAAGGAATCAATTAGATATGTGGTGCATTGGCACTTTGGGTTTGGGTACCGTTGAACTCAAGAGTCGAGACCGTGGCCTGGCCTGTGTCAAGTTGGTCCGAACAGGTGCACGGATTCCGGCTACCAAACTGGCTAGCTTTTGTTTGTAAGGTGCACCATTAGCAAACTCAGAAACTCATGCTGCACTGCCCAAGCTAACAACTTGGCTAGCATTGCATCTCCCTTTACAAGCTAATATACAGCCATCTTCTGTTATCGACGATTCGACTATGTTCTTACCATGTTCTTACCTGTCTTCTAAGATGGGACCGTTGATCAAACCAAGTAAAATTTGAAGTGATACGTGGTAGGTCCAACCTCTTTGTACAAGCGGAGCAAGATTAATGGCAGCACACGGTACTGTGGCCCATAAGCTCGGCATGGTTTTGAAGATGCGGCAGAAAAAAAAAAATAAAAGAAGCCTTTTGACTGCCCATATTGGTGTCAGCCTTAGTTGGGGCTTGATAAAATTTGAATCCTTTATGCGTGGGTCCCGATTCCCCCAAAATAGTGTTGCTTGATTTGATTTATTGATCCATAAAGTGACTATTATTACATCACTCCTTCATTTTTTGGCAAGAAAAGGTTTCTTTAATTGGTGCTGGTAGATCTCAAACTTTCTATTATTTTAATTGCTGCCACAAACAGCAAAGAAAAAAAAAAAAGAAAAAAATTAAGGCTGGTATGCCATGTGGCCCGCTGCTTTGTGATACTCCAAATCTTCTCTCTTTTCATTTTAAATATGCAAATGACTATGCATTTGCTCCTAAGCCTGCTACCATCCAATGCTCACCCATCACCCACTACCATAAAAAAAAGTATTACTATTTCAAATTATTAAGGACCACAATCTTGCTTGATTACAAAAGGCAACCTCTCCCTCTTAACTTTTCTCTTGTCCTTCAGGTTAGTCTGCATACTTAGCTTTCTTTTGCTTTCCATTAGACTGTAAGCTCCCTGTCTCTGTGTCTCTCAACTTATTTTTGGTCTTTCTACGCATTGTTAGCTTGTGAAATCAACATGTTCATGCTTAGTTTTCTTTGCTTTTGCTTAGCATCATATAGTTAACACCGTGTTCCTTTGACACCTCAGATGGCCACCGAGGATAAGTAGAGTTCAAGCATCTCGTTCTGTTCACATCAACTTGAGTACTTTGAGGAAGAATGGGAAGAGCAACGAGGTGGCTGAGGAGTCTATGGGGAGGGAAGAAGGACACAGAGAAGAGCACGGCTGACAGGAAAGAGAAGCGGAGATGGAGCTTTGGGAAGCCTTCTAGTAAAGGAACAGGGGCGGTGCCGCCGGTGCCCATGGTCTCCGAGGGATGGGCTCAATCCTACCGTGATGTGTTCTTCACGGAGGCAGAGAAGGAGCAGAGCAAGCATGCCATCGTAGTAGCAGCTGCCACTGCAGCTGCTGCTGATGCTGCTGTAGCTGCTGCTCAGGCAGCTGCAGCGGTAGTCAGGTTAACTAGCCACAGCCGGAATACGGCGTTTACTGGTACTGGCCGTGAACACTGGGCAGCCATCAGAATCC
Source organism: Nymphaea thermarum (assembly GCA_011799765.1). Taxonomy (NCBI): domain Eukaryota; kingdom Viridiplantae; phylum Streptophyta; class Magnoliopsida; order Nymphaeales; family Nymphaeaceae; genus Nymphaea; species Nymphaea thermarum. The sequence goes on along the minus strand of JAANDH010000149.1, from coordinate 279,282 downwards.
AGACCATGTTTCGTGGTTACCTGGTAAGCCAAGAAGGCATCTTTATCATGCAATTTGGTTTCTGACCTTGTTCTTTTTAGTACTGCGAAAAGGGGTCTTCCTCTGGGGTTTTACGCTAATGGACGGTCAGGACAGGACATGGTAAATATCCAACCTTTCCGCCGGAAAATTCTAGCCAGTACAGCAAATTTTTGCCGTTCTCCGTCCTCTAATCTTATGTGTGCCGGGGATGTCTTCATATAACCTTGAAGAATCGGCCTTACTGACCATCACGACCGAATAAAATCGCCTTTCAAGGGTTATTTATCAGATCATTTATGAAATATTGGTCACCAATTTGAATTCAAAAATTTTAAGTGGCTTCGGGGCAAAAATTACCGAGACTTTCTTTAGCCTCTGTTAGCAAGAACACCAATGGCTGGTTTTGCACAATTGAATCTTGTTATTTCTTACCTCTGGTTCCAAACCTTTTTCTATTTTTGCTTCCCGCTTTAGTGGTTACGGTACTATACCTTAAGCCAGGTTGACCTGACTAGTGAAGATGATGACAGCTGTTTATGCATTCCTGTTGTCATTCATGTTTGCTTCATTTTGTTGACGTCTCCTACGCTGGTGACGGCAGGCAAAGAAGGCACTCAGAGCCTTGAAAGGCCTCGTGAAGCTACAGGCACATGTTCGTGGCTACCTGGTCAGGAAAGAAGCTGCTGCAACACTTCACAGTATGCAGGCGCTCTTCCGAGCTCAAGCTACAATGCGTTTGCGTCAAGCGCGCTCCTCCCACATTAGGGACCCCAAATTTCTCCACGAAGCTTGTCCTCGACGATCAATCGTGAGTTATCTGCTTCTTCTTTTAGTTGTGACAATTGATTGTTGAATAAGTGGGTTTCTCTCTGTTCCCTACCCATTTAGCAGATCAAATGTACTAATGATACTTTGTTGGTATATTGCTACTGATGAATTAGCCCTCAAATTTCAAATTTCAGGAGAGATTTGATGAAACAAGAAGCGAGAACATGCCGAGCATCCACAGTAGGAGAATCTCTGCTTCGATAGAGAACGGTCTAAATGGACCGGAGAGTCCAAAGATTGTCGAGATCGACACTTTCCGGACAAAATCCCGCCCTCGCCGGAGAAATTTGTCAGCTTCCGAATCATTCACGTTTTCCCCGCCTTTTGAGGCATGTTCCTATCACCCTCCAATCATCCCTGCTTCCTCACCACTGATGCCCGTTCCTGGCCGGCTTTCTGTGCCGGATAGTTGGTCCCTCAATTGGAGCATACCAGGCGACGAGTGCCGGTTCTCCACTGCACAGAGCACGCCTAGATTCTCCAAGTCCAGCATGCAAGACATCAGATCAACACCAACAAAGAGCGTTTGTGGGGATGGAGTCAGAAGACGATACAGCAACAGCCCCAGCTACATGGCCAACACTCAGTCGTCTCGAGCTAAGGTCCGGTCGCAGAGCGCTCCCAAGCAGCGGCCAGATCCGCTCTCGAAGAGGAGGCTGTCTCTTCAAGAAGCAGTTGAAGCCCGAGCAAGCTTGAGTGGCGTCAGAATGCAGAGATCTTCCTCCCAGGCCGCAGACGCAGAACCATTCAGTTTCAAGAACACTGTAGTGAATCGGCTTGATCGGTCTACTGAGCCAAGCCCATGCTGGGGCTTGGATAGAGACTACCTGGTCTCCCTTCAAACTCGCTGGTGACAATGCAATAAACGGCCCTTCTTTGTAAATTTCCTGTTTCTTTGTTCAATTTCATGAGCTCATGTGCTTCTTCTCTGTCACTAATTAAGCATCAAGAGGGTTTGATCGTAAGTGAATTGTATCCTTGTAGCTCACAAGAGCATTTCAACTCAATGATCAGAATTTGGAAGAAAATAAGAAGTCACGATTGTTGCTGGCTGCGAAATCAAAATGGCAAAGGCTTACTTACCTTAGTTTTCCAACTGAAACATAGATTAGTACTTACGTCGATTAACCATAATTCATCAATATCATAGTCTTGAATCTTTTGATCACTAGTTTTTTTTTAATTTTTTCCCAAGATCTGGGCGATTTCCTTGTCCAGCTCTAAAAAAAATGATATAATCTGGATAGAGCATGACATATGCAAGATACCACATCTTCTATGAACATCATATACCACGCCACCAATTTTGAGAAAGTGTAAGAACTTTTGATTTTTTTTTTTTGGATAATTACAGCAAAACAAGTTCGCTGAGACCCATGACCCACCTTTCCAGTTAAGTTTACATGAAACCTCTCAACTTGCAACAACTTTCCCAGGCTGCACTTTCTCAACCTTGTCACACACTTACATAAAGTGGGTTCAGTTGACCTCTCCTTTTCTCATAAACCTAAGAAAGTTCCACTTTCTCACATGCTTTGGGAAGCGGTCCTCCATGACCTTGTGCCTCATATGTCGTAAAGGGGGATGGATCGTACATGAAAGTTGAAGCACGTAGATATCCAACTATTTGATACCAACAAAGCTTTGGACCCTGAAGGTGAGGGTAAGGAAGGGGGCTTCTGCTCTCGCTCGGCGATTAATCCTCATGCTCACCCAACATACAATTTAAACTATTTCTTCGAGAAGTACAATCATTTAGAAAAGGCCATGATGTTAGCCCTGTTAGCCTTTTGGGTGTGGGTTTAGGGTTTTGTAACTTTGTATGGATGCCTTTGTGTACTCCACCAACACTTTCGGTGGCTAATATTTAATGTGGAAAGGCAAAGGGGTGCCACCATCTTCCATGGTCATTTAAAACTTTTGTTATTTTGGTAAAATCCATGTCTCCGCCACCTAATGATTGGTCTAAGTTGGACCTAGCTCAGTCCTTAGGGCCTAAGCTATCCATAACTGACCTAGCTAACTTTTGTTGCTCAACTTATTAATTGTAAAGCATCTGATAGAACAAAATTTTAATTAAAGAATCGGTCCTAATCTCAAGAAATGTAAATGGGTCGGGTTCGGCCCCGATGTATATTCTGACCAAGAAGTTTAGGAAGGTTTGCATTTAGATGCACAAAACGGCAAGTTGGATTCAAATTCACATTTATTAGACACAGTATCTGTCTGACTGAGAAGCTGTCGGATTGATCCGGGAAATAAAAGAACAAGCTGCGAAATTCAAATTTGAGTACTAAACAGGTTGACTAATTGGATTTGAATTTGAATCTCACGCCGGATAATGGCCAAGCCGGTGGTATACCAACTGCTCCTGGCCCCTGCAATATTGAGGCTCTACTACGTGTTCTTCGCAACGCCAACTTCAACTCTCCTCTATGTTATTTTATTGGGGACCAAACTACATAAAACGAGCAACAGATCTGGTTTTTTAATTAGAAAATATCAAGATATTTCGAGAAACGGGGTCTGGAAGGAAAATCTCAACGAAGTACATGAAAACATATGCATGCATACATTTTGGAAGAGGCGGTTGGCGCAACAAACGGGGTGGGGTAGGAGCTGCTAGGCAGCCAATCTTTGTTTCGAATCGGGTCATAGGTACATAAGCTGAAGCATGGTGGGGGCAGACACCAAAAGTAGGCTCTATACCTTTCGAACACGGGATGTTGGTAGGGCTTGGGTTTTCTGCCTAGCAGCAGGAACCCTACTCACCTGGAGTATGCGCACATGTCAAGATAAGATCTGCAGCTACCAAATAATTGTCTCGAATCTTTATGGTTCCCGCGTCGAATCGAGTTGCATGATCCAAATACATCATGGGCTCATAAACAACCAACTTGAAGAACTTTCTTAATGTTCCTTGAACAATTACTTCTTGCTTTCATGGAAGCAAGGTGTTCCGGCTCCTCTAAAGACTCGTATTCAAATCTTGTGGTGGTCACTGGAAGTCTCAAAGCATGCTATGCAAACCAAGGGAGACAGATATAAAGGGGTGGGAGGGGCAGTGGCCTCTCTTAGGGGTGTGAAATGAACCACTAACCCTTATTGAAATGAACCACTAACCCTTATTCAAACACATGTAAAAAAAAAAAACCATGACGAGAAGCACCCAAGCTTCACAATTCATAAATCTTTGTTCTTCTCTCTCTCTCTCTCTAAAACAGACATGGTTTTGTTGATTGGCATCAAGAAATAGGCACACAACATTCACTTATAATAATCAATGGCTCCCCATTTGAATTAACCAGGGACCACCTTCTTGCCTGAATTTTAGGGGAAATATTACTGTTTACTGCGGACAACCCTAGGCTACCTCATTTTTTACAGTACTGTTTTTATCCAAATAATAGGTTACAGTAGCCCATTTACCACATTCGAAACGCGATTTCGAATACTTAATTCCGCTTCATCCAACATGGAATGAAGCGGGATTTTTTAAAGAACATGATCCAATAAGAACGGGACAATGCAGTGTCATGCAAAATATAATACATTTTTTTGAAAAATAAATATTTTATTCAAGATATACGAGGATCTGTTTCTGCAGGAAGTGGAGCGCTCACTTAACCTGAGTTTCGAACATAAAAAAGAATTTAACGTAACGTTACACAATAAATTCCATGGTAGTTCATTTATTGTACCAAAGTTGAAAAAACATGAGTGAATAGCTGAGGGCGCTTCACATAAAAAATTAGTAGCACTGAATTTTCGATGGAGTTGACAATTTCTTGATTATTTAAATGCAGTTAATGTTACATAGTCGTAACTGCGTTTGAATTCAAACTCGATTTATGTTTTCTTCCCGTTCGTACTTCATACTGAAATGAAAACTTGCAAGCGAAGCTGTTTATCGGTGAAGAGCAAGTGAAAATGAAAGGACACAGTACGCAAGATCATTAGTGCGATTCAATGATCTGTCTAAAGATATTTCTGATCGACCGAAAATGAAAAATATATATTCAAATGTTGTTAATTGGTTTGGATCCAGTATTTTTCTGGTATTTAAAGCATAAATTTTTGTACTGTTCCAAGGGAAAAAGACGAGGGTGCAGAACCAATAATCGACTGATACGTTTTCTTCTCCCCAAGAATGATCCGCCAAGAGTGATCCAGTACAGTTTTATTCTCCATTTTTCAGTTTTCCGAGATGTGGGAAGCTCTTTTTGCTGAAATACTATTGAAAATTATGAACGCAAAGTGCTCCGAAAGAGACAGATAAACACATTGGATGGTGCGCCGGCCGGAATCAGATCCAGTGCCGGAAAGTTTGACAAGTCGACACTGGTACCAATTAAAGGGACGGTAGTTTTCGTCGACACTATTACCAATTAAAGGATCTGACTCATTTGCTACCCCTAGCAGTGTCCGCATTCAAGCTTGCCGGGCATGGTTTCACGTGAAAAGCTTATCATCTTCCAAATAAATTTGACGACGAAAAAACACACTCACACGCGAGAGATGAACCAATATAAACATGGAGTTTGCCTATCTGGCTTATATATATACACACGCAAATATGACTTTATTGAAATGGTTTAAGTCACTGAATTCAAAGATGTGGAAATTAAGCTGTAAATATACAAGTCAAACTATATTTGTAAAAGTTGGAAATACCTATCAAATTAGGAGCACAAAAGAAGAAGAGGGAAACAAATGATTTTTCTTAACATAACCCAATTTAAGGTATATTTCTGACTCTTGAAAAATAGTTTTATTTCTATATCTACAACTTAATCCCATCCTACGATCTCTTGTGATCAATAACCTAACTTGTTATATATATATATATAGAGATGTCTATCCAAGTTTGATGGAAAAATCCTTAGGCCTATCAATCTATCAGGCGATGAGTTTAATCACACCCACATAATACAAAGTATCAAATAAACAAAACTCAAGATGGTTGGGGGATTTCAACTCCTCTATCTCTCTCATTCAAAGTTTCGTGGAGAAATCATTGGGCCTCACAATCTATCACGACATGTATCTAATGACACCCACATGATGCAATGTATAGAAAAAAAGAGCTCAAGACACTTGGAGGATTTCAACTCCTCTCTCTCTCTCTCTCTCTCTCTCTCTCTATATATATATATATATATATATATATATATATATATATATATATATATATATATATATATATATATATATATATATAACACATCCACACACAAACAAACCCTAAACACATAACCTGAATGGCATGACTCTATGACATGACATAAAATGGTTTGTAAAAATAGAGAAACTGCCTCTGCAACCTCAAACAGTAGTTTACCGCTATCGTGGCAGTCCTTTTATGGCCATGTTGTAAATGTCAATTGTGGGGAATAGATGGTGTCCAGAGAAAATTAAATGTAATCAACAATTTTCAGTGAAAATAAATATTGGTGCAATTTCCCAATGCTTCAGCTGGAGAAATAGTAGGGTTATCTGGTGAAGATGGCAGTGCGGAATATACCCGATAAAGAAATTTCTTTAGTTGGCATCAAAACTTCATTTAGAATTGTAGGATTTAAAGCAGCGGTACCTATAAATGAAATCCTGGTTTTCCTAATTTCTAGGCATCCAGTTGGCTTATAGTGCGCGTTGGTTGTCCATGCTCAAATCTTCTACCACTTATGATATTTGTGTTGAATGCCAACATGAGAGAATTGCATTCCTGAAATGGCATGCCACATGCAATTCATTTTTGTGCATTTTTGCATTATGAAAGCAAATTTTAGTTGAAGGTCTTATTAACTTATCCCGATGCATATAGCTCTTTTTTATGGTGAATAAGAGGGGTATTTCATCGTACATCCGAGATGAAAGTCTAAACCTTGTCCTCCAGAGCCCATGATTGTATTTTTGGGTAGCAATGGATCCAATGCCTGGCAATTAGTACAATGGTCCCATTTATGAGTACAAAGGCGTCACATTCACAATAATCGAATTGCTATGTCCTTTTGGGGCTTTGAAGCAGTTTTCCTAGGCAAAAGAGAGTCGAATATCTCACCCAACCCTTTGTCCCTATAGAGGTATATGGCCTACGGTACCTCAGGGTTTCACCCACGCTGTTCTTCAACTTGCATGTCAGTGCCCTCCCTTTTGCAACACCAAGAGTTGATGCACAAAAACTGGCTGCTTACCAACCTCCGTTCCGACCATTGGCCCAATCCCTCGATGACCTTTGAAGCAATTTTAAAAATTTTGACTATGACTACTGCATAAGGCTATGGAAATTAATAAAGACGTACTATTGGTACAAAAATCTTTGTCTTTCTTCAACTTAAATGAGAAGCAAATGCTAAATAAGGTGAGTTTTTTTTTTCCTTTTCGGGAAATGTTTCACCCACTTTACAACTTAGCAAGTGAAATTTTCTAAAAAGTATTAAACTCACTCCTGATACCTTTACTTCTTTCTTGAATTGAAGGAAGTGCTTCAATCTAAATACTTGAAAAGTTTGCTTCAGATTCTTTTCATGCCATCAAAAGCCCACTAATACTTGAACCATCGATCTTTCTCGAACACTTCGTTTAGCTCAACTTCATTGCCGCAAAGGCCACTTAGCACAATTTAGTGGGTTGGTAGTATCAGTTTACACTTCAAGCAATAAGTTGCGAAATCCTAAAACGCAAAAAAAAAAGAGCAATGGCGCATTAACATTTTTCAGAAATTTGTGATTCGCCATTGAAAAAACAAGCACCTATCTGGTACTAGATAGGCTATTTCTTTTCTTTTATTATTATTATTGCGATTCTGAGAGGTGGACTAGAATAGAATCTTTCTATCGTTATCTAGTTAATGCGCCTAAGGACTTCATAAATTTGTAGTGGATTCATGTCACCTGCCACTGGACTCCCTGACGCTTCAAAATCAAACTGGGGAGACTGAATCACACTATTCCAGTCAGGTTGATTCAAATTTGTGCAGCCAATTCAACGCCATGAGACATAATTCTTTGATTTTAACAGTTGTCCCTCCCGATCGCGTGTCAACGTGCAAACAGGAGGAATAAGATCGTTACTGTAATAAATTTCTTCAACTTTCTTTTTATATTTAATAGAGTTTAGCTGATTTTTTTTTTTTTTTATATTAGATTATTAAGTTCCATTTTAATGATCATTAACTTTTTTTCTTGTCTTCGAGACCTAAAGCTGCGTCGATATCAAGCCTGAGATATAGCATGTTTTAACTTGGACGCCGAGACTCACCCCTCTTCTGATACAGAAACATAACTCCCCGTGAGTGGAACTAGAGACGTACCCAACTCATCTGTCTGAGCTATCTCTTTGGGCCAACTGATAAGATATCAAAAGAAGGATTTAGAAAAGAAAATTATTTTACTTGGGGGTGGGTAATTTATTGGTTTTTGATTAAAAATTTGAGAAAAATAAATGGAAAATTTGAAAATTCGAACGTTGTTCGTTATGAGCATGGGATAGGGAGTCAATGAAGTACCCGCTGTGTGGCAGATCTCATTTATTGACAGGTGAGAGTTCCCCTTCCCCTTGCTCGTAAAAGTGGATCCATCTCATCTTCAACATAGCACTTACTGTTTGTAATCAGGGGAGAGAGAGAGAGAGCTCACAAGTTAAAAATCCAAATCTTTCTCTATCAATGATTCACGAATTAAGGTCATGGACAATGGGATATCGTTGAATTTGGCACTAATTTTTACAATGTTTGATCCTAACTAAACTGAAGATCAGATCTTGATCCACTCTGTGCCATCAATAAAGTTAAGATTGATGAATGGTCTGGCCTCGTCATCTGTCAACTCTCTTGACCATGCAACCCTGCCAGCATAGTTTGCTCCCGGCCCCAGGCACTTGTATTGCCCATAGAAAACAGTCCTGCAGGAACCAACAAAAAGAAAAAAGAAAAACAAATCAGTACCCATGTGACTCTAATCGGAAAACATGTGAATTATTTGTCACAAGAAAAAGCTACCAAGTTCAGGTAGATCAATCAATTGGAGATCCTGAGCTTGGTCATGCTTTATGCAACCCCAATCAGATTCTCAAGTTCAAAGTCAATCTGGATTGGTCACTGCCCCAGATTTACTCCAATGATTCTGATCAACCTTATTCAGAAATTTTTTCATACTTGGATCTGAATTAGGGTTTATGTGTTCGGAAAACAAGATATGAAGCCCTTAACAGCTTAGATCCTTAAATGGTGCAGTATAAGGCGGGGTACTCACATCTCTCTGTTGGGATCACCCCAATTATACCAGCCTTGGGGGATGACGATGTTGTCCATGTAAGTGTAGGCAAAGATGACTCTAGAGAAGGTGCCCCATGCCCTCCCAAGGAAAACCACACCTGAACCAGTTACCCTGCAGTTCACAAATGAGAAGCCTGTGTCATCCAGCAGGCTCATCCTGTCCTGTGCTGTGAGAGCTCCATAGTTCTGAGCAATTGCATGTACATGGCAGCCCTGCACATCAGAAAGTTAGCTTCTTCAACTTTCTGTTCAATTTTAGATCATGGGTAGTTCTGATGTCTCTCTTTCTCTTTTTACTTACTGAAATTCTACAACTACAATGTCTTCCCAATTATGAAGAAAAGGTTAAAATTTTGAAACCGAAAAATTTTAAGCCAATTATGCAAGTTTTTGGTTCTTTGACTAGAAGCGTTCTTTATGCAGACCCTTATTTTGTTTCATGCTAATCAGGTTGAGATGAAAAGGCTGTTGGCAGACAATATAAAATCTGAGATCATGCAAGAAAAGCTCTTTAGTTTGCCCCCAGTCCAAAAAGAATGGTTGAAAGGGCAACTTTTTCTGTTGAAAAAGAAGCTTGTCAAAGGCTCAAAAGAAACTACATAAAAGGAGGAAAGAAGTGGCAGAAAAGAGGAGTTTAGTAGCTTTTTATTTCTCTCTTTGTATCCTTTCCAATGCATAAAGAAGACCACTACTACTTCCTTTCTGTAAATTAGAAGAGAGAGAGATAGAACTGAAGAGGGAAAAGATAGTGATCTATTTTCTTTTACTGTCGTATATATTACTCGATATTTTGTAGGAGTGCCTTACTGTTGTTCAAGATACTTCGAGGCTCAGATTTTCATTGAGACTAAGTCAAAAGTTCAGAATGGAATCATGTATGGCTCTCAACCACGAACTCCATTTTAATCACCATTGAGAATTTCAGTAAAAAAGTTGTCCAAGAATGTGTTTTCTCATGCAAACCATCCACCCTTCCCTACAGCCTGTGGATTTCTTGGTCACTGGTTTTCTCATCCCCCCAGAACAGGAAACGTACTAAGACCTCACGGGCTAAAAAGTACATGAAAATCACCGATCTTCCGGCTTCTCAATTAAAAAACCAAAAGAAATAAAACCAAACAAGACCTCTTTCCTCTTTCTTTTAGAAAATTTACAAAAGCCACTCAACTTTTGGGTTTTACAAAAAATCACCTAGTATGTGGGAAATTACAACAAACGGACCAAGAGTGCAAAAACTAAAATATATCTAAAGACCATTTGTATCTTCAATAATAAAAGGAGTATCTTCAGATAAACAGTATTTCACATAAAATTCACATTTTTTTGGCTGGTGTCTCTATAACTTTACCTTTTCTTAAGCATGATTTAAATAACAATTATAGAGAGAGAGAAGCAATTGGTCAGTACCTCGAAGAGAGAGAGGCCATTCCCAAAGATGAAATCAACGGAGCCCTCAATGTAGCAGTCCTTATAGTAGTGCCTGCCCAAGTGATCATACAGTGTGTCTTGCCCACCCAGAAACTTGCAGCCCACAAATGCAGCTGTATCCCCTGAGATCCTCAATGCCACTGCCTGCTTCCCTACCGCTCCTGGTGGCGGAACCGGCGTCGTGTTCTGCCAAATTCACATTCCGGCGCTCCGGTTAGCCTCCGTTAAATGCCAGAAAAAGAGTCAATCTGACCGAGTCCCTAGATTCATCTTTGTTTTCGAATTTGTCAACTGTTGATCCTTCTCTGGCTTTTATTCTTCTTCCTGTTTTAACTGAGCTCATTATGCAACTATCATTAGCTTTACTCTTTTCCAGTCTACTCCAAAATTATGCCATCTTTTTATTTGTGTTCAAACTTCAAACTAGTCCTTGAAACGAAGGCAGAATCTGTTCTTTCCATGGCAGCTTTAATGACTCTAATTATTCAAAATGAACGATTTACTTGCCTTGTTTGCAGAAAAGCAGAAGGTTGATTTCAAACTTTTTGGGGAACAAAAAGAAACGAGCTTGAGAAACGGCTGTGGTGGAAACCATTGCAAACAAAGCTTTTCAGAAATACGGTTTTCATGCCAGCACTGTGCAGTCTACTGTTTGGAACAGGTACTAAAACCTACACTCTGAAGGGGCGGTGGGCTAAAAAGATACACAAAGACACAAAAGACGATTACATGGTCGATCATAATGTAAACACACATAAAGATACTGACCCCACCAACTTCAAAGAGGATGGCAGAGGGTCTTGGCCTTTAAAGAAGAGGGAATCACTTCAGTGAAGCGCTGGAAGCAAAGAGACTCCAAAGTGAATGGACCACAATGAACCTCTTTTCATCCTTGTCTTTTAATGCCCTAGAATCACAACCCTTGCCTAGAAAAGGGAGCAAAAGAAGAATGCTTAAATGGGTTGAAAGGACATCATTAGGAAAAGACCGATGCAAAAATATAATAATGACATATCGAAATTCTATAAAAAGGCTTTTGCCACGAAAATCAACGGTACCTAACCTTTCTAAAATATGCGATTCATAATCAGAACAAGAACTTATGGTCTTCTCTGTTTAAACAATAGACTGCACTCAAAGTAGGCACCAAACGCAGTATGCGTTGCTTCCTAAAGAAGATCAAGAAGAGGCACGCGCGGATATGCTTCTTTTTTCCCTCCTATTTGGTGATGGTAGAGGATAGGTAGTTCCACCATCTTCCAAGGGCCTTCTCTCTCTGCAATTAAGAATCATTCTCTTGCTTTTGTTGGAGAGTGCTTCTCAAGGAGAACGGGTTTCACGCAATCTTATGTAATTGGCAAATGAGAGAAGGCAGATGAACGTCAAAACGAACAGGCCCACTTCGAAATTTGCAGTAAAATATATCATTCTGACTTTAGAATATAGGACTTTCTTTTATAATGAGAGCACTCTGCAAACTTAATATTGAAATTGCTTATGGGTATGGCAGGGTAAGAATTGGGACCTGGTTATTCCATGATTGAGTCGCAAAGTAACATGGACCATACATCTGGTCCTGCCAGAATAGTAACTGCAGTGATGAGACCACTCTACAAAACGCAAGAAGTTGAGCTGGTAGTGTATAAGAGAGCATTTTCATTTCCAAGTGCACTATATCAAATTTTGATCTGCAGATTTCCCATGCATTTGGCTGAACAATTTTAGGACCATCTGTAACGACATTTATTACGTTGGTCCCATGCATTTGGCTGACCAATTTGTGGCCCCCTATTTATGAGCTCCCTCATGGCCACTTTCCAACCTTTTAAGAGCATCCAGCCTTTAAGTTCCAGTATAGAACCCATATTTAATATGTACAATTAGTGATGGGATGTAGCACTCACCTTAAAAGTAATATTTTTGGCTACAAAGTAGGGAGAATTCACTGCAAAAGTTGCAGAGTTGAAGGTTCCAATGGGATGCCCATTTGACCCGAGTGTCTGAGCCGTGTCACCCCATTCCACCACCGTCTTGTCCGCACCTGCTCCTTCTATGGTTATAAATGACTTGGTTGCAGGAATGTTCACCTTCTCCCTGAAAGGATCACAAAAGCTTAATTATGTTGAGGCCACATGCATTACTGTAGCTCCATTATGCGGCCAAAGAGATGGTCAGTCTAGAAGGAAAACTTCCACGCGTTTTTAAGTTGAAAGAGGCCTAAAGCTCAAAACTTGCGGTGTGCAAAAATTTCTGCCATAAGGTCAAAGCATCAGGGATGCAGAGGCTATCTAGCTAGAAACTGAAAAACAACAAAAAAGCAAGGTGAGCATGCACTGTTTCTGTCCTTACCAAACACGTCCAAAAAATGCTCAGCGTTTTCTCGTCATGAAGTTCAGTGCCAATGGGCACGCTTTCACTTCATTACTCATAATTGACCTGTATGATACTTAAGGATTGTAAGGTTTGAGTCCAGACTCAGAGTTATTGGTTTCACCTTCCGCCATTTTTAACATCTAAAGATAGTTGCAAATGATTTGGTAATAGTTGGGAGGTCAGTTTAGGGTGCATCTGCAGGGGAAGCTGCGGTTTGGTCCTAATCTGTGCCTCTGCCTGCAATACTTCAACTCATGTCACAATGTCACATGCAGACTGTTCGAGTCGCAGTCACCCTCTACCACAGAACTGAATCAGCTCAATGAAAATACCAAATACAAACAGTAGAAAGTGTGTTGGTACTTGAAGCTTACTTGTAGATCCCTGCATTCACTTTGATGATAACTCTAACTGAATTAATGATGGGTAAGGAATCGATGGCGGCCTGTATCGTCCTAAAGTCCCCGGCGGCGGGGTTCTTGTCGACGGTGAGCACGAAGGAAGGGTAGACCTTGTTCATGGCGGTCTCAAAGAGGGAGTGGTTTAGAGTGTCAATCCACATTACCCACATCATGAATTGCTCCTCTATCTGTTGGTTCCTTGTGGCAGGGGACGGCATCCCCTGTGGGGTCGCCGGCTGTTGGTGACGGGGGATGGGTCGAAGGCCCTTACTGTGTGGGAGTGTGAGGCCTGAGTTCACCAACAATGAGAGGATTAGAATGTAGAGAATTTGATGGGCACCCGGCATTTCTCTAGAGAGAGAAGCCGAGAGCAAAAGCTGGTGGGAGTTGGAAGAAGGCAGAGGGAAGGTTGTTGGCTTTAGATTCTATTTAAAGTTGTTTCTCTCTCTCTAGAAGCGGATGGAATGATGGGGGTATGATCACGGGTTTGATTGTGACCTCATGCGGGTTCACAGGCTACAAGCACAGTCTTTTGTTTTTCTGTACCCGTGAGGTTTTGCTCTCTGTCTTTTCGGATTCTTGTGATCTGGAAACCTTCTCGGCGGCATGATCACTGACCACCTGAATTCTTTTTCCTTTTCTTTAAAATTTCATGTCTCAACTTATTGATTTCAGAAACGACAACCCTATACTCGGATAACACGCACTAAAAAATTATATACTTAATGTTGTATAGAGAAGCGAGAAGCTCAGCCGAATGCACCTTTGTCTTTCTCAGATGACCAAAAAAGATCACTTTCTTGAGAACTACATATACTGACTTTTGCAGCAAGATCAAATGCAGCTAATCTCTTAGTGGTGATTCTTGGTTTGATTATTGCTTCAATATTAACTTACAGATATTGCATCTTCTTCAACTGCAGATGCAAATGCAAACGAAGAACAGTCTCTGAACTTGATGTGAAATTCATCTGACAGGTCCTAAAGTAATAATCTAGACATGACCAAATTCACGACGCTGGACCATTCGCAAATTTAACCTTACATACAGTCGAACTCCCGACATTCGAGACATTAATAAAGACATCCAAGTTCTGGTTTATTCATGAAAAATCTCATACGTACTTATTTGGAATAATTTCAAGGACAATTTTAGTGTCCTTGGCTTTACAGTGATACAAATCCGTGGTGGGTGTTGAGCTAGGCAACATTGGCTGGACCAGTTATGTATTTTGGCAGTTGACAAGATAAAAATTTGGCATCTTTTGAGCCCACCAAGAGACATGCTTTCTTGCAGACCTGAGCCACGGCGCGCACAAGAAAGGGTTGGGCCATGCACGGGCACCAATTGCAGAACTCTGATAGTGAACCAACATGGAGATCTGCACACCCACAAGCTAGGCATCCAAATCTCTGTACATCTTGCAGTTAATGCTTAGCTAGTCTCACTAATTCGGCACTTTGGCATTCACAATTTCAATCTCCTAATTACTCTCTGGGGTTGATCCTTTCAATATCTTTGAATTCATTTGCTTTATCAAAGCTTTTTGTTGAATTTCAGTCATGACTACACAGAAGTAACAGATATATAAAAGCAGAAGGATTGAGTCTCTGATTCTTAATTACTATTGAGATTCTGATTCTTAGTTTCGTACACATTTGAATGCTAACATATTAGACTTGTTATTGCCACTACAATGAAATGAAACATCAGCAACAGCTTAGGTTGTCGCCATGTACGTCTTCTTGCTGAACTGCTGCTATTGCATCTTGGCCAAGGACTAAAACTCGCAGCCAATGTCTACATGAGCGTTGAAAACCTGCCTGCCTGGCCTCTTTCATTGTAGCACTACATGATCAACAATCACAGGTCAAGTACCGTATTTGGAGAATCACATCTACAATTCTCCAACCTGTAACCATGGTAAACACACGTTTGCATTATAAGATCAGGTGTAGCATGTGACTCTTGAATAACGCCACAAAAGTTTGAAATTATTAAGAACTATGATTGTTAGTCACATGTGACATCTTGTGATTGATGATTATTATCCTAATTAGCCAACTAATTAGCATATCTTGAGATCAATAACTCACCCCACCTATCTAAACACACATGCAGATACTTGATCCTAGTGTATGATTTCATACGTTTCAAACATCATAACTTGTTGGACAATATACTTAGGGGCGTTTGGCAACAAAATCACTTACATAATGTTTCATAAATATGTCTCAAAGATTACGAAAAATTTATAAAACACTATAATACATTGTTTCATGAATCTGCGGTAATATTTGAAATGTATTGATGAAACGCTATGTTTAGTGTTCTTGTTGCCAAACACTCCCTTAATGCAACATTGTTTAAGGCGAATGCTTATGTCATAACTCACAATCATTGTTGGGGCCCTTTTCGTTTACTTTTTTCCTGTCTATGTTTTTGGTCGGGTTACTGCACTAGCGGGCCGACTTTAGATATTGGAAACCAATGTCATCACCTTTGCATCTATGCTAGGGATAAAAAGTGTAGGACTGATCCTCTTTTCCTTATAGAAAGGCGGCCAACTACTAACTGGGTTGTGACTGGACCATTAAACATTCACTTCAATCAATGGATGAAAATGATTAAACAAAGCTAGGAACTTGGCATCTCTCACAAGCCACACCTTCTCAGTATTCTAAGCATTCACACCTTTCTTTCTGCGGAGATGAGGCGATGAACTACAGCCACGAGTTTATTTTAAAATCATTTGGATGGGGAACATGTACTGTGGCACCAGCTCTTTTTTTTGTCCCTTTTCCGAAGGACATTCATGGTGAGAGGGGGGCAAATGAAATTGGAGTGCCCTTCCTACTTCCTTTTCCTGAAAAGAGACCTTTTTACTTGGCCGTATATTTTGCTGGTTTCAACTTGGATGGTCGCAGCACCAACTTAGTTAATTAACTCAAAACCTTTCGTTTGATATCAGGTGAGTGAGATGTCACTGCCCGAATGAGAGACGAACTCAACCATGTCTCTAGTAGCGGGGAGCCCTGCACTTGTCATGCTCCCAGCGTCCCATTTCCCTTTTTCAACCCCCGGCTGCCTTATGGTGTCTCAGGGCACCCTGCAATGCATTATTTGCATAACGGTTCTTCTCCCTTCCTCTTTTTTGTAGTATAAAAGGCAGACGCCACACAAGTTTGAAATGAAAACTGGCCGCCTACTATCCCCCACCATTGCGCCAACCTCCTTCGGGGATAGAGGAACGTTTGATATGAAACTCATGGGAAATAAGGAATGCATGAAATGCACCACATGCATTCCTACATCCCATTTGTAGCACTATTTTGGCATCCTAAGAGACTAAGGGTAATCAGTGTTTGGGAGAAACTTAAAGTTGCGGAAAACTTCTAATGTCAGAGAAAATTCAACAAACACATACAATGAAGCTCACAAAGTGCAACCAATGCAACATGAAAAAACAATAATAAGAAACTATAATTGAGTCAAACAAAGGAAAAACACATTAATTTTTCTGCGGAAAACCATCGTATGAAGTAAATCATGAGGCCATTGCAACAAATCGACTACGTGGAATTGAGTAAATGGATTTTCTCACGTTTTCCAACTTAGGGATCAATTCCCTTTTGGTATACGAAAACTCCCTCCCCTCTTTGTTATGAGGCAAACACAACTGCATCCTTGGGATTAGGGATGAACACGAGCCAAGTCGAGCCCTAGTTTAGTCAGCTCTAGCTCAGCTCAATTAATGAAACCTTGAGCTGGAATGGGCTCAAGCTTGAGAATAGCTCAACAGAAGCAGATCCATTTTGACTCGGCAGTGACGTGTTGAGTTCGAGCTCGACTCGATTAAGGTTTGATAAACTCGTTTGAATACAATTGATATTCATCATTACGTGTTGAGCTCGAGCTCGAGCTGCACTCGATTAAGGCTCAACAAACTCGTTTGAATAGAATTGATATTTATCGTTACGTGTTGAGCTGGAGCTCGACTCGATTAAGACTCAACAAATTTGTAAACTCGTTTGAATGTATCAACTTGATTAAGGCTCGACAAACTCGATTAAGGCTTGAACTCAACTTGGCAATTACATGTCGAGCTCGAACTCAACTCGATTATTTGAACGAGTTGACTTATGAACTCAAGCTCGACTCGTTAAGCAAATGACTTGGCTCGATCTCGTTCACGAGTCGAGCTCGAGTAGCTCGCTCGACTTGTTGTTCACCCCTACCTGGGACGCCACATGAACAACATACTATCATCACCTTAGGGGTATAGCTCAGATGGGCTGACTTGAGGCGTGTTAGAGGCGCGTCTTTATTTTGAACTCATGAAGGGGAGGGGCTACGAGGGGGTGGGTCTCACGTCCAAATTGAAGCACGTGGAGTTCTCGCCACCTGGTATATGGATGCCGCTTTCGACTATGGAGTCAAAGGAAAGGAAAAGAACTTCGGTTCTCACTCGGGCGATAAGAAAGTAGAAACCCTCTCATCACCTAAAATTGATGATCTACTATCAAACCTTTCAACTAAAGTTGGTAAACTTGGTCACGTGCGAAGCGATGTCGCCTGTTACCTCATATCAAGTCGCACTGCTTGGTTCAATGTAATCCATGAATCGATAGAAGGAAACTATTACCACAGATCTCCTCAAATCAAGAGCACCAGCCACTTTCCAGATCACATGACTCCTCTCTCCTTGGGACCAATGTCGTCTCCCTTTCTCTCTTCAAATAATCTCCGGGCAATCACTGCCTGCCAAAAACCAGTAGAAATTATATGGTGCAGAAGAAAACATGAATATATGTGAGATGTCCACTTGCTGCTGCATGCGACCAGCGAATGTGTGAACAGCAAGTGAATAAGTTAACTTCTTGGCCTACTTTTACACGAATTTGGCTCTGCGTCCGTGTTTGGCCACCGTCGCTTTTTTACCATCCGCCTACAAATGGATCAATCGTACGCCATAAACAGCCTTTTTCCTTTGTTTCTTTCATGTGCTTGGAAAGCGAATGCAACAAAAGGGAGAGGGAGAGGCGTCACAATCATGGAGGCAAACCCAGTTGGACAGTTGGTGATAAAAATGTTTCCTGCTATGGTAAACTGACATGACCGATAATACTATTACAACAATTCCACTGGACTTCTTGAAAAACTGATACTGATCTTCTAGACATTCCAATTTTATAGATAAAAAAATAAGAGCAGACTGTGGGTTAAAAAATGAAGACCATGTTTGATGGGATAAAAAATGACTAAATTTTTTCGACTAGACCCTTCCTTCCTTATAAGGGGGCATTTGAATGACACTTTCCTCTAACCCAGTTTTATGAAAACCAAGTTTTTATGAAAACCAAGTTTTTTAATAAGTTTTACAAACTTCGTTTTTTTTTTTTTTTTCGGTTTAGGTGATACATTTCAAACCTGGTTTTTGAATAACCTCAAGGGGACTAGGTTTTTCATTTCATGTTACAAAACCAGGTTTTATCAAAAATGAGTTTTCTTGAAACGCAGTTTTGATGACGCTCAAACACTCCAAAAACCTGGTTTTGCATCGAAAACCCTTTTTTGGGCATGCATCCAAACACGGCATCATAAATCTCGTGTTTAGCACTCATACAACCGTTTTTAGTGCATATTAGCATCTTACTAAGGAAGTTTGTACTGCGAGTCTTCTCTCCAAAGGATTTATTGGAACTTTCACACGATCAGAGAATTGACGGCATTATGAGAACGGCGACTTTTAGCTTCTGGCTTTCCCAAACATTTTGTCAGTGAAATTAGAATATTTGATTTAAGTAAACAATCATGAACCTCCAAATTAAAAAAAAAATAACAACTTAATTGGATGTTCATATACCATGTTTTTTAGATAGATTTTTTTATATAATACATAACTTTTATAAGAAAATATTTACCAAACAATATGAAAATTAATCTAGTAGACAAAAGGAATATGCCTAACGAGCTTGTCGATACCTGTCATATCCTAGTTGAACCTAATAGGTAAGATTGAATCCGAAAAAAAAAAACCAAATTAAAGTGTAGGTACTTAGAAAAGAAAACAACACATGACGTCCCGTCCGAATCTAAACCAGTTGTCAACATGTTGAATCCAATACATCTAAATTGTATTGAACTTTTGATAAGGAGAACATTATGCTTTTGGAACACGTAATACATTCCTACGATACAAACCATGTTTGTGCTTTAGGAAATATAATGTGATTCCGAATTTTTATTGTTGGATCTAGAAAATATATTCATAATGACATTGTGTCTGTTGAAAAAAAATCTTGGCATTTTAGATCGTATATTTTAGAAACATGTATTTCAAAAGCAGAAAAAAGGCAAGATCATTTTTAACTGTTATGTTGCCATTAAGCTGGTGGAAGAGCATCTAATAGTGCCTTCCATCTCCATTAAAAGATTCCCACCAACAAAACAAAAGCCTCCGAAATCTCTCTTTTGGCGACTCATTTGAGGCTCCAAAGCCACTCTTAGTGGACTAGCTCTACTTGTCACTTTCTCCTTGTCAATTGCTCTCTTAATCATTTCTATGGTTGTTTAGGATCCTGTAACCCTAAAACCCTAGTACCCGGAGATTCTGTTTGATTTCTTTAAAGAGCTAGTTGTCACGAAGGGCCATGTTAGAGAAAGGGCCTCCAGAGGCCATGGATATTGTGCTTGTATGCTATTGATTTTGTGCTGTAGTTCATGTCTTCACGTTCGCTACAGTGATTCTTTCATGGATTCGCTCGCGTCACTGTCGGCGCAGAGGCCCAAGTGGGTTCAATGATGTCCAAGTTGATCAAGGTTGGTGGGACGCAGTGCTCTTGATATATATAACATATATATATGTCTTGATCAATCCTACTTTTAACCATTATCTTGTTCATAATATGGGTCATCCAGTTTCACTGGAAAATCTCTTTTTTCTTTGTTGAGAAAACTATACCCGCTTAACAGACCTGTTTTTGATCAATATTTAGAAAAAAAAGCTGTAAATAGAAATTTAGGGGGAAAAAAATTAGCTTTAGGGATCATATAGTGTTTGCATAGAAAAATAGAATAATGAAGGCTGATTAAATTGTCTGATCACCCCGACTATTGTACCATCCGCCTCAGCGTATGGTGTCTTCGCAAAGCGTGGAAATATTTTTCAGTCGAGTCTATGTCTGCCGTGTCGCTGTCTTTCGTCAGCTCCGTGACCTACCAATCTATGCCGCCGTTTCTGTGAGGAACCTTGTCGGAACTGACAGATAGCAAAGAAGGGGAGGAGCTATCAGGAGGGACAACCCAGGCGGCAAACTCGAAATCGACGGAAGAGGACGTGGGGAGGAGCTTCAGCAGTTCCTTGGTGGCGGTGGCGGTGGCGGTGGCAGCCATGAGTCGACCTTCGGCCTCCTTCGACAAGAGGTTGCCTGTCATCGTCGTCGTGGGCCGTAGGAAGATTTGGGGAGGAGAGAAGGTTGAAGAGGCGTGGGGTTAAAATTGCATGAACCTTTATGAAGATAGACACCGTTTACATCGATTTCAGATGGATGAACAATTTTTTCATCGTTGATTACTTTCAGCTACTTCATGTGTAATGTTTCATCTAAACCATACTTCAACCCCACCTCTTTGCTGCAAGTTACTCACTTTTACGTATCCTGTAGGAAAAACTTTGTTTTGTAATATTTACTTCCCTGCAAATAAATGTTTGATACTCATCTCCATTTGCTTTGCACATCTTGATCATTTTCATGCTTGTTTACTCTATATGTGATGGGAAATGCCGCAAATGGTTCTGTGAATATCATACTTTGGCAGCTGTATCTGTATGCATCCATGAACAAAAGTCACGGAAACATGAGTCTGGAATGATCTTTCGTCAACGAGACTTGCTGCATGTATTTTTAATTAGTTGAACCACATAAATCCAAAAGTTTGCTAGTCCGATCTCCTTCTTTCGTACTAAACTCGGATTAATTCAGATCTGACATTCATCGGTGAGGTTGGGGTGATGTATGGACCATTTGTTCAGAGAATGAAAAAAGCAGGCGGATTTCTAGGAACGATGAAGTAGCAGAAGGCCATGGACACTATTTGTTGGAACTTCCATTAGTAGGTGACATATAGTTCTAAATTATTTCATCTGTTTTCCAAATTTCTTAAGTTGGTTGAAAGATGATCCATTAGAAAGATTCTTGTATTGCTTTGAATCCTAGTCCCCAAAAAGTGGATCCCCATAATTCGATTACCTTGGATCTGAAACACGAAGCTCATATTTGATATTGCTCGGGATTCCATGAAACTGCATATTTATTGCAAAATTGTAGATTTTTAAGTTTATTGTTACAAATTTTGGACGTACCTCTTAGAGGCCAAAGCCTCCTCCCTTACCTCTGATTCTAAGTCTGTTTCAGAACCTGGGCAAAGGGAAGGACATGAGAGCCGTCAACTAGAGTGTAGTGCACCCACTGTTTGTAGTATAAAAAAATCATACATATGCGAATCAAACTGATGATCAAACTTTCAGTAACCCACTTACCCGACCAGCTATATAAGCCGTCGAGGCATTATCCACCAAAATGTGGATCACTAATTTAACAAGAGGGAGGGTATGACTTTGTATACATGAATGAAAGAGACATGGACACTCACTTCCCCGTTTCAAGCAAGGGATGTAACATTCTCCGTTGGAAGTTCATAGATATGAAATGTTAGGAGTTCCCAATGACAAAGTTCAACTCACATTTTGATCGAGGCAGGCAAGCACGGCCTAGAGCAGTTTAAACTTTAATTTTAGTATGAACTCAAAATCTAGTTTTGCGCACATCTGCGAGCCAACCAGCAAGGTAATGCAATGTGAACGGTAGAAGAGGTGAAGTTGACTCTAGTGCTAGATTTATACACTCAATATCTAATGGTAGGTTAAATTTACATAGAGAACCACTCGCAAGAAAACCATCCTGGATCGGACCAAACCACTTGAGTAAACAAGTTGGTAGGTAGCGAGTTCAAATTTCGAAACTGCTAGGAGGCAGGTTGAGATCCGTCGAACCAAGAGCACGAGGCGAGGCGGGTTGTTACATTGCCAAACTTCTTTCTCTTGCTGATATTAGCCTTGAGGTTTTACACCATAGCGAATAAATCTCTCAAGCATTGGCCCTTAAACCTCATGTGGCTTTTGTGGAATTTTCATTTTGGCTGGTGGCACGTGTAGAGAAGTTTTAGTTCTAAATAGGAATGAAGTTGCCAGGAGAACTACAAAAACAGCAAAAAAAAAAAAAAGTGTTGAATGTGTCGCCCAAATATACCAACTATGTTGCGAAATTCATTAAATTTTTTTTGTTTTTACAAAGCTAAGTTCTCAAGAAACAGAGTTTAAATGCAAGAAACAGAGTTTAAATGAGGTCACATCTAAAGGGCTTGTCCACCATAAAATAATTATGGAGTAAGTAAAAAATCGATGTAGTTAAATGGTACGATAATTTTAGATGAAAAAGAGTCGTAAGGCTGAAGCCGGAGGTTCTTTTGCTCATTTGTATAGTTAGAGATAGGGATGTCAAAGATCCGTTTTGATTCAGATATACTAATTGTATCCGGTTGTCTGGATATTAATTTACTTAAATTTGAATGATGAGAAGTAATATATAAATTCGAATCTAAAATCCACTTTATAGTCTGAATATGATCCAAATTTGACTTTACATTCAGATCTGAATTTGAACAGTAATACAAATTTTGAACAGAATTTGACCGATTTTCAAAATCTAAGAGCATTGGACATATGATATTTATTTAAAGTTAAATGCGATCCAAACCCGACGAATCTAAAAGGATGTCATTTATTAAATTAGAATTAGATCTGATTTTTTATTGAATATTAATTATTTTTTTCACATAGACATCCCTAATTATAGGGAATTTAAATTTTTTGGCTCCTTTCTAAGATCTGGGGAATTGAACACTTTTCGTTGTAGATAGAACAACAAATTGTACAGCTCACTCTAATAAGCCTCTCAATTGGAAGTTTTTTTGTTAAGTAATCTTTGATTTTTTTTTTCTTTTCTCCAATTTAATTCTGGCTCTCCCTATCTCTAACTTGCTGTCCAAGATTAAAGAAATTTCTCAAAATAAGGATCGCTAGATTGACACCCACAATTCCAAAAAAAAAATAAAATAATTGTTTTCATTAAAACGACATAGTGGTTCATGCGTCTACAAGAAGCATATTATGGGACACCCAAATGACAGTGAAGGATGTGTGAAACTTCTGCCACAAGTAATCTGACCTTTGGCTTCACAACTAAGAACTTCTTATTTTGTATTGGCTTCACTAATAATATTGGATCGTGATACCAATCATACAACGGGTCATTTTTTTTTTAATGGAAAATGTCATAAAAGAGAGCAGTTAAGCATTCAATAAAGGCTGAGAAAATAGGAGGTATTTATTTATTTTCATATGGAAAAGCATAGATATAAGAATATTTGTTCGGAAAGATGACTTTATTAGCAGAAAAGGACAGGTAAGGAGTATTGGAAGGACTTTGACATAAGACGATCATTCGGCGAGGTTGCTTGGCGATCAAGAAAGGGAGACCGCCTTTCGTTTAGATCTTTGATTTCCAAATTGGCCCTCTCCTTTACGAGCTCTCGAAAAGTAATACTAGTCAACAAGCTTTTCGTGTAAGGTACTACAGTTTCTTATATGAGACTCTCTTCGTTTTTAGTTTTTCTATTTAGAACATGGGTTTGTTTCAAAAAAAAAAAAAAATCTTTTTGTTTTCATAAATTAATAAAAAAACTAAATTTTCATGAAACTCAGTTTTCACATCTTAAAGATTGCATCTCAATACAATCTTGGGCTGCTGAACTATACAAATTTTAGCTGAGAACTATTATCGACTTCTTTTTTTTTTTTATACTTCAACTAAATTTTAAGGTCGTGGATGCTAGTTTAGTGTTGTCTAGCAGGAAAGAAAAAAACAAAAAGAAATCTAAGAGTTGTAATTTGAATTTAAATGGCAAACCCATGCTTGAGCTTTTTTAATAGCTGATTTTTTTTTTTTTTTTTTTGTTGCTCACGAGTTGTATAAATAAGTGATTGTTTATCTGTTCTTTCAAACTAGGGAAATTTTAAAAGATTCAATATTAAAACGAGCAATATCATATTGACACAAGGCCCGATTCGTGTTGGCAGGGATGAAGTGGCTTTCACAAGGGGTTTTCTGCATGAGGCACACATATTGGTGCTTTTTCGAGAATAATTATGGATTGGCCGCTTTTCTAGTAAATTGACTGATCCATGGGACCAAATGCGCAAAAGGGCGCCATCGTCCTTTTTGGTCACATAAAATGCCACCGCCTGAGACGAAGAGGATTTAGGGCTGAAGAAAATGGGACGACTCTGAGCGTGAGAGAGAGGAGAGAGTGAGGGAACGAGAGAGAGAAGGAAGAGGAGGGCGGATGTGCTTCGTGGGATCGCTAAACGATACAGCTGGGGGTTCAGAGCAGGAGATATTACCGTTGATCCCTGCTGCTTCTGATTTCGGTCGTTTGCCTTCGAAGACCTGCATCTCCTCCTCCCCCTCCTCTTCCTCTTCCTCTGTTCTCTCTTCTTTTTCTGCGATCTTGGCTAACTCAATTTTAGTCGAGGGAGAGGAAAACTAAAAGGGGCCACAACTGTTTTTTGGTCCCGAGTCCTCCTTCCGTTGGTTTTTGGCAGCCCTGATTCTCTCAGGGTCTGTTGAAATCATCGGTCGGCTGCAGTGTCGTCCGTTTTAGCCGTAGATTTAAAATTGTCTGGCGTATTAGTTGGTCAAGTTAGACGCCTGAATTCCCCGTTAGTATGTTGAATTCTTCGTGGATTCTGCAATTTCGGTTTCTAGTTTTCTTTGAAGTTTCTTTGTGAGGTCTTGTTCTTTAGTTAAATTCCGTGTCTTTTAGGTTGAGTTCCTCTGTTTGAGGATTCAAGGCGGGTCTTATTTGTGTTATGTGTGTCATAGGGTAATTACGCGTTCGTCTTTGGGTTATTAGAGCGTCCCCTTTGGGGTTTGTTGGGTGGCAATTCATGCATTGACTCCGGCCTGTGTTTTTTTAGGGGGGTCATTTCTTCTTTCTAGCGTCTTAAGCGGGGACATCTTTTGCGTACGTGGCTTTTGCATTTCACTGTTCCGTTTTAGGACTTCAAGTTCTCGTGTTCTTTTGCGTTATGCTTGGTGTAAGTTCATGCTGTGGCGTGCTTTTGTCCTGGGGGTTCCCGATATCTACTTTGCAGGCATCTTTTGTAGGGAGTTCATGTTCTGATCTCGTCCAGGGTATCTGAGGTCGGCTGTTTGTTCCATGGAATTTCAAAGGCATGTCTTTTCGAGAATTTATTGTGTTCAAATTCGTGCTTAATTTCATGGGACTTACAGCTGTATCTTTTGTTAGGTAGGTTTTTAAGCGGGTAATGCATTTGAATTTTGTTTGGAGTGTGTTTTCGTGGTTTTCGGTTCTTCGAAAACATCTTTTTGTGCTTCTTTTGGCTTTGAGCTCTGTGTTAAGCATGAAGGGAAGGAAGCACTGTAAAGTGCTTTCGAGGAGGAGGGGGATGGCGAATGGGGTAAACTGTACAAATTTGAGGAAGAAACCCGCCGGGAACGTTCCTGTAAAGTGCAGGTCGTTGCTCCTGAATCATCTGAACTTTAAGAACAGTGGCGTGCCCTCTAGGATTATGTTCTTTGATCATGGCTCGTGGACAGACTTTCCAGCCGAAGCTGCTGGCGCTCTTGTTAATGGATTTGTGGATGGGAGACCAACTATGGAGATCAGGATCGATGGGTCTATGTATCTAGTGGATTTTCTTAGGATGCTGCAGATTGATTTGGGATCGGGCTGCGAGCGATCAATTGCGTGGATTGATGTTAATAAAAAGTGCTTCTTTCCCAGGTATTTTTTGGGAGAACATGCTGACGAACATGAGAAGAACAGCTCTTGCTTTAAGTTAGAAATGGAGATCAGGATTGATCGATCGGAGGGTTCTAAGGTTGGGCATGAAGGTGATATTCTTGGAAACGACCGAATTTCGGTGGCTTCAAAAACTAGGGAGGAGGATTGTCAGCTGATGATGAATCAAGGTGCTTGCGGTGGTGATGTGTTGGAGAGAGCGAGCCAGCAAAAGGTTCGTGGTTTAGGAAACCTTGAAGAGGCTGATGAAGAGAAAAAGAATCATGCTGACACATATACGGGTCTTAATGTGAGATCCCAACATTTCTATTTGCTGAACTCCGGACATGCTAAGTGCTGCTTCCCTGAGGAAGTTTCATGTAAAGATTTGGCATGTGGCAATGATAAATCTTCCATGGTGTCCCCAGACCTAGTGAAACAGGTCGTAGTAGAAAACCTTCCGAATGGTGGAAAAAATGCTGCTGCCGATATGTCTGGTATTGGTGATAAGTGCTTTACTCGCAAACGAACTCTACTTGATAGAAATTTGAAGCAATTAGAAGATGAACCGATTAATGATCCATACTTAAGAAAAAAAGCTTGCTTTGAGAAGGGTCCTTCTGGTATTGGCGCTGGTGTGTCAACCACAAAAACGGAGATGGTTAGCAACGGTTTTGGTGATAAAACTTCCTGGGAAATTAAGGGCTGCTCAGAAGACGCCTGTAAGGGTTCTGGGGATGTCAAAGATGTTGATATGCATTTTGTGGATGCCGCAAGAATGGATACTGGTGCTGTAAGTGGCTTCTCACATTGTCATAGTGGTGCCGGTGGAATTGCTCAGAGTGGCATGAAGTTGTTGGTTGAGGCAATAGAATCAAAATCTGGTAGAGAACCGCCCTCAAATGCATGCAATGCGATCCCTTTGCTGGACGCCAATTCTGGGAACTTTCGTCGTCAGTCACCACCGCGTTTCGAGGCATGGGGTGCACAACTCACGAAGTTGGAACACGATAGTAAGGCTTGTATCAAAATTAAGAATGTTTTCTTGAAGGGCGTTGGGGAAATTGGGCCCCAAATCACGGTCAAAGCTATCTATTGGTGTTCCCATAGAAGTCCGGCGAATACCATCCGATTTCTGTCTTTTCAAAGGCATATAGAGGCAATGAAGAAATCGCGTGGTAATGCTAACATTAAGTACGCTTGGCACGGGGCATCTGCTCATGACATAGAAAACATTGTCCTACATGGCTTTGGACAACCCAAAACAAGCTGCGGCCTTGAATCTTATGGGGTTGGCATATATCTATCTCCAGAATGGCAATCTCATTTAAGGTATATATGGTTCTGGCTCAACAAGTTAGGGTGGATGTTGGTATCTACTACGTTCCGCTCACTTTGATATTCGATATTTAAAATGTAGTGTGACTAATGACAATAGTTGTTTGTGGCCAGTCTGTCCTATGCAGATCCTGATGAGAACGGTGAGCAGCATGTTATTCTTTGCCGTGTTATTTTAGGAAATATGGAACAAGTCGACCGTGGGTCTAATCAGTTTCACCCAAGTAGTGAAATTTTTGACAGTGGTGTTGATAACGTGAGCAATCCAAGACATTACATTGTGTGGAGCACTCACATGAATGCACATATCCTTCCTGAATATGTTTTAACTTTCAGCCTTCACGATCATTTGAGAGGTACTCTAATGCGTTAAAAGTTTTGACCTGGTGTTCGTGCCTTTGATTGCTTAGTAGGCAACCTTGTAGTAGAGGCGCCTCACTGCACTGCATATGTTTTGTAGGACAATGCAAAGGAAGGAGCTTAATACACGACCATGGTGGTGCTTCTGTAAATAATAATTCTCCAACAGAAATTACTAATTCTGCTTCAAATCTACTTGTTCAAACTGTAGGTGCAACACTTCGGTTTTTTTAATCTATCTTCTTCCACGTAAAAGTTTATAAAATCCTAGTGTTAATGCTAATTTACTCTTGTGTCTATAAGTACGAATTCTCATTGCTAATGGAGAATTGTTGACTTATATGTCTATCTAGATTGGACCAGCGGGATTTCACCAAGCTTCAAAGAGTGTTATTGGACAAACTTGTAAAAGTGATCCTTGTCTGATCACGACTCGAAACATGTCATTTTCAAAATTGTTCTCCTTTTTGGAGAAGCACATTCCTCAGCCTAGTATTCACATTTTAAATAATCTCTATGATCAGTTCAAGGTAGGGGCTTTTGTAAGTAGTGGACATATTTTCTTATTGTATTGTGTTTATGGTCTTTTATATAACCAGTGCCTTTTCTAATTTATAGGATGGGAAAGTCGCGAAGGAGTTTTTTATACGTGAAATACGGTTACGTATTGGAGATAAGTTACTGATTGATGCAATTCATAGTATTCGTAACGAGGTATGTTTCAAGGAATATGTTCCATGATTTTGATCAGCTGGACGTTTCCGAACCTGACCATATGAGGGTTTTTTTTTTGGTCTAACATTATGCATTACAAAACAAATTTCGCGCAAGATATATTTCTGCAAATGATATGTTGTTGTAAGGTTGTTCTCTATCATGCTAACCGTTCAATCAATGATAGTTACGACTTACGTTTTTTGCTCTCTCAAAAGTGACATGAAAAATCTGCCGAAATTTATGAACGTATTCAGGTTTTTCTTGGCAAGTCTACCATCAATGAGGAAAAAAGTCCATCTAAAAATAAGTCTATCCTCTATCGAGCAGACTGTAAGGTTGTTCTCTATCATGCTATCAACCAATGATCGTTACCACTTACGTTTTTTGCTCTCTCAAAAGTGACATGAAAAAACTGCCGAAATTTGTGGACGTATTCAGGTTTTTCTTGGCAAGTCTTACCATTAATGAGGAAAAAATTCCACCTAACTAGTCTGTATATTAATGGGAAGACACTAACTTATTTTGATATAGTTAGTAATGTGTTAGTGTTACTGGTTGCAGTTAAACGAGGCCAATGCAAGTTGGTGATAACCTTTGGGTAAATTGATTCAAGGTCACTTGTGATTGGTAATGTCATTTTTGCTTTTAAGTTTTAACAGTGTTAGAGCTTAAAGATTAGGTGTATATTATGAAAAGTGGAGTCATTGAAACTTTCCAGTCATTCGTGCCCCAGATGATTCAAGGACAGACCTGCTTGCTCCTTAGTAATTTATAATTATTCAATGGTAAACTGTCTCAAGAAGTTAAGGTGCTGTGCTTCCTTACACGTGGGGCCATGAGGGAATTAAAATTGCATGTTTATCTGCAACGACAGCAGAAGGGAAAGAGCTTTAAGTTCGCTGGTTGTTTCATCGCTGAACCTCTCCATAACTAACACGAAAGAACCGCTTGATATTGGCAGTTAAGCTATTGCTATTTGATAAGAGAGAACTATTTGGATTGTTCACTGGCTATTACTATGATTTTGTCGGACATATATATGGACTGGAATAAAGGATCGCGGAGATCTATTGGATCGATTACTTATAATATGTGATTATATTGATTCTGGTGAGGGTGTGGATAAGTACGTAGCAGTTTAGACTCATGAGTTGGATTCAATTTAGCGAACAACTCATAATGATTTGGAATCATTAATCTTGTAAGGACTATGAAATCATGCCTGTGTTATGGTTGGTAAATGTTATGTGATTTGTATGATACTGCATTTTGGTTAGATTTGTTCAAATTTATTTATAATGCGTATGGGTAAATGAAGTTGAAAGCATGCTTGTGGAGTGTTTGGAACTGAAGCACTTGGAGGTTTGGATGTTAGCATGGAAGTTATTTTTTGATGGGGTTGGAGGCAAAATATTCTAGTAGGGATTTCCTACTGACACGTCCTGCGTGTCAATTTGCTTGAAAGCAATGGGCTAGATGAGAATCCTGGTCAGGTTGATACTGTTACTGTTGCCAATTCCAAGTTGGACGAATTTATCATCCTAGAGGATCTTATTACAGAGATGGTTATCATACAGTGTGATACTTCATCCTATTTCGTGCAGACATGTGCAGTGTGTCTGTTTTTTAAGTAGATGAGCTTTTCTATTTCAGAGCTGTTGTTTGGTATCCCAGGCGTACAGAATACACTTCTCTGTGATTTGCGTTTTCTCTTATTCCTCGAGTTGAAAGGCCTGGTATTCACGAAACATGGATGCTTGACTATGGCTTCTGCATCAGGAATGGTGGAGTAGTCGTAGGAGTTTGGAGTGACAGCAGGAAGTAGTGCATGACTTTTTGGACTTTGGTGATTGCGTATGTATGAGAGTGAATTATGGGCGGAAGCGTCACTTCATTATGGTAACCAAAGTACGGTGTAATTGCTAAAAATCCAAAATTCTATCAGAACTATCTTGATGAGATAGCTTTGCTAGAAGGACATATTGGGTGGCATTTTAGGATGTATGTGGTTTTTTCTTTTCTTTCCTTTTTTTTTACTTGCACGTAATTTAATTTTTGAGTGGGTGCAATATTTTTGAATTTTTGATTGGGTTCATTCCTCTGCAAACTTGGGATGATTATTTCCACTTCATTTGAGGAGGGCGCAATGAAAGTGAATAGTACTCATTTCTATTACTCTGTCCTTTAGTCTCTTTATTTTCATTATTTCCATGTTTATAAACGTTAGGTGAAAAAGCCTCTCTTATCTATTTCTAGTATCTAATGGACCAGATGCACCCTTTGTTTCTTTATAGGTCGGGAGACTGTCAATGCCAATTTTTGTTCTTTTCAGTTTATCTACTATGTAAGCTCCTGTTTTCCTCTCACATGTTCATTCTACTGTTTTCAGGTGTAAATACTGTGGTTGGCTTCCGTGGCTAATTGCGGAGATTATAGGTGCTCATTTGGAAACTCAAAAGAAGGTCTAATTGGCTATGCCTTCGTCTAGTTTTCTCTCGCTTGTGTCAGGCTTACATCTTTGTCTAGTTTTCTCTTTCTTGTGTTCGGCTCGGTCCTTTGGTTGCTATTGTACAGTTTGGGTGCGTGTCGGATGCTGTGATATGTTAAACTCTTCTTTTGCTTCCAGAAATGCAAATGTAGATCATCTTTCATTTCATATTTCCTTGGGCAGGATATTCATCTATACTAACTAATGCATGTGGCATGCTGGCGCGCAATGTCGGAGCGTCCATTTGCATGAGATGCCCATTCATCCATCTGTCTGCATGTTTGCTAGCCGTCTGCATGTTCTTTACATTGTTTACCACTTGACCGCGATTTGATTTAGGTTCGCTGTGATGCGTGCACGAGACCTTTTTTGAGTTAGCATGCATATGATGCAGCGTCTCAATCCATGAATCAGCAAGAGAACGCTTTTGTGTTAGCATCCGTATGATTAGGAACAATAAAATTTCATGCTTGAAGTAGCTAAAATAAGCACACAATATCATTATGTAGCTTTGCTACTTTGCAACTATTCGCGTTCATGAGCATCTTTGAACGTGGAAAATTCTGTAGCGCCACAGAAAACCATTGCGGTGACGCCAGTTTTTACCTTGTCCTTATCGAAGGTTTCAACCAATAGAAAATTAAACTGAGAAAAAGCATGTCGTTAGGTTATGTCCAAGCAGGCTGGTTCAGGTTGCTTTGGTCGATGTCCGACTCAATTCACCAGGCCTGTCGATCATGGTTTTAGACTTTTAGTTTGTGAACTCAAAGCTTATATCTGGCCGTTCCTGACGTATTTTTGCCATCTGTCCAACATTTGACCTCATTTTTTGTTTCCTGTTTGTTGAGGTCGGGGTCTAGTGGTTTTCATTATCACCTCTTTTGCTGTCGCTTCCTGTTGCCGTTCTCTGGCCGGGGATGTAATGCTGCGTTATGGTTTCGAAGTTTTGGGTTTGTAATGCAAAAAAAATCAGTTTCTAATATATTTTATTGGTCCAAAGTCGAATGGTTTGCATTCCTATCTTTGGACTTCTGTGTTGATTTGGTGATTTCTACATGCTTGAGTGTCTCATTGTAATTGCCTTTTCAGCCTTGATTAATTCTGCCGTCTTGTAGTTTGATACCGGTACTATGTGTTATATTACAAACCGGAAATCGTGGAGATTATCTTGATTTGAGTTCAGGTGCTTGTGTGCATGACAGTCACATATGTTTGAAGATACCTTGATAGTCCCCCTTTCTTCAAGTAGTCTTTCTGCTTCTGTTCAGGTGCTTCTGTGCATGACAGTTCTTATTTCTCTCTGTACTTGGGCTTCAGAGATACTTTGGGACCTGGGGTGGGGAGCGAGATGACAGCAAATCAGAAAGCCGTAATGAAAGTTTCCATGCTGGATTTTACCATAGACTCATCGTCTTATTAATTTACGGGGCCTCACCAGCAGCCGTTTATCTGAACGATGAAAATATTCGGGGTTCATGAACTCTTTTTTGGGATGAATTATTCATGAATATATAACCGAAAAGAGAAGGAGAAAGACATTTTTTGGGTGGGCATGAACTTTGGTTAGTAGAAAATTGATCAAACGGTAACAAAAAAAAAAAGTTGCAGGACTTTAATGCTCCTTTTATCAAACGAGTCCTACAGTCAAAATTTCAGGACATCAAAATGGGAAGAAACTGGAACCTGGAATGAAGGTCCATCCCAGTTTCATTCTGAAATTTTGATACCAGAACCAAAATTCCAGGCCTTCAAACGCCCCTCATGGACACTATTAATAATAGTACTGAATGCAGATATCGAAGCTATGGAGCGCAACTTACTGTGTAAGCCCGGCATTTCTATGATGAGATATACATAGATTAACTTTTCCATTTTTTAGTTAAGTTCTCTCTCTCTCATTTTCTGTTTTGTATCTTGTTACTGCTGCAGCGTCGATCGTGCCTCTAAAATTCCCATGGTTCCATTGCAAAGTTTTGTAGTGCTGCGAGGATGCGAGCCCAGATCAGGTAGTATACCAAATAAATTCAATCTCAGCTGTCCACCTTCCTGATTGAAAGTCATCATTATGTGCGTCAGGGAAAATATATCACACTGTTATTATGTGTTTTACAAGAACTACAGATTTTTTCGTGAATTTAACAAATTTTAAAAATCTTTGTGGACATTCCAAACTGCTTCTAACCATACGAAGCTCACAACTTTTACAAGTTTGTAAAAATTTTACATTTTTTTTGAGAAACAAAATTTAGTAAAAAATTTTATAAATATTTTCAACATTTTCAATTTACAAACACCTTACAACTTTCACTGGTTTTACAACTTCTAGCTATAACAAGACTTGAAATTTCAACTTTTAATATATTTTTCAAAATTTTATCGATGTATTGTTTTGAACTCATGGAGACTTTTGATCATCGTTTCAAAGTGACTCGTCTGACAATGTATTTTGCCCTCTTTCAATTTTTTGTAAACTTGTTTAATATTACTATAATCTTTGCACTTTTTGTCAGAACTTTAGTCAGTGAATTCAGACTTTCACAAATAAAATATTCAAAATTTTAATAGCATTGATAGTATGATTTTAAACTAAAAAAACTTTGCACTTTTAAGAGATTTTAACAATTGTTTTGGCTCTTCTAAGCTAACAACTTTTTAAAGTTTCTATGAATTTTTTTTGCATTATTTAAAAATTACTACATGATAACAGCTATTTTTATGTTACAAAATGTGTTTACATGTGTATAAGGACGACAAATCTTTTAAATAATTTTGAAAAGTTTTGAAAATTTTGCAAGTGTCATTTCGAAATAGTGAATTGGTTCAATTTTGTGACGATTGTTTTGACGTTTAAAGTTAGTATTTTTTACAGTTTTCTAGTGATTTTTTTTTTTTTTGCATTATTTAAAATTTTGCCAAGCTTTCATAAGTTTTCTAAGCACATATCTTTTGCAAGTTTACAAGTTTTGCATGTAAAATCCTCCTACTTTTTAAAATAAAAAAACATGCATGGCCGTCGGAGGTTCGTGAAAGGGCAGGCACATCTAAGGAAGAATGCATGGAACGGAGGAAGTGGTTCTCGTCTTGCTTTGCTTTCAGGGAAAGAGGAAGGGACCCCTTTTTCCAGCCGCCCGAGCTATCGAAGAGATGGAGCGAGCGATCACTCCGCATCAAATCATAGACTCTAAATATGTTCAAATTCAACTTATCAATTGGAACCGTTTTGCATGCAAAATTAGAAGCCAAAAACAGATCTCAAGGCCTTAAAGCATGCGATTACATGATGGAAACTTACCAGAGTCTTCTTGCCTGCCGCTCTGACAACCGACCTTCCAAAGAATCCAGGCATTAAAACATATGAACAAGACGAGACAGCATTCATCATGCAATTATAATCTTACCCTTGGGCTTGAAGGACTCTTATGTGCAGGATAGATCCATAAAACAACCATATCAAATGGTTAAAACATAATGAGCTCAACAATAAAAGGATTTAGAAATCTCTCTCACGCGTTCATGCAGTCATGGAACATGACCTTCGGCAAGATTGTAGGACCTGAATAGTCGGACTCCAAATTGTTCTTTACAGGTTCGTTTAATAAATGGAATACTTACAAAGTGTTTCATGTATCTTCCCTAAAAATTGGGGTACATTCACAAAACCTAGTTCAAGTGTTGCATGAATCTATTCTAAATCTATTCTAAGGAACTATTGCACCACTCTTATCAATAGGACCGTTTTATCCACCAAGCTGGAGAAATAGTCTTCTATCAATAGTACCGTTTTATCCACCAAGCTAGAGAAATAGAGAGGAGGCAATATGCAGTAACTGAGTTTCTGCTCAACTTCATTTTGTGTCGGTTATATGCTAGTTAAGCTGATGATTGACTTACAAATTACGCATTTTTCTTTTTAACATGGAAGAAGTGACATTTTTTTTAGACCATCCACTGATTTTACTGGGATGGATCTTGCCAGTGGCTTTTTCATATCGAAATCCTTATTTTTCAGCTATCACTGCATTTCCATGATAGTCTGTTCGCATTTTAATAATTTTCCCGATAACCCAGGTCTGGCACAAGTACCTGCATGGTAAGGCCAGTATGAATGTGATGTGAAAATCACCTGAACAGAAATGTAAGAAGCAGGTCACCTCATCTAAGCCCTTGACGCATGAATAATAGTGAACTTTTAATGTGACATGATTTCCATTACATGGTTAAGATAATCTTGCTTTTTAAGTACAAGCAAACTAAATGCAGATTCTCAAGTCGCAAATAGCAGCAGATGTCATTAATATGCAGATTTTTCAGTTACTTGATAAACACCCTTTCTTTTTAGAGAGGATAATCCACCAAGCATTTTTCAGTTCAATATTTACATATGAGTTAGTCACAGTATTGCCAAGCTTTTTGATCAACACATTCAAGAACTTGACCAGATGGCATACAGTCCAGCAATAACCTCAACATAAGAGTATAGTGCATAAGTTCCACATCGTGAAGTAGCATACACCTCATCCACCTTGATGCGTGAACCATGTGCCTCATGACAATCCCATTAAAAGTTTAAAAGCTTCAAAGAAAGTCCCTGTGAAACAGAACTTTTCGGATGAAGAGAATAAAAATGGATGGAAAACAATATAATCTAGATATAAAGAAATTCAACTTCTATACATTCAATTGCAAACAAAGCCGATCATCCAAACACCACGCCTTATAACAACCAACGCCATTGTAGATACAAAAGCCAAACTCGAATTCCATGAAACAAGACATATACACACAAAAAATGGTAGAAGAAAGCCTTGCGACAGCATGGTTTTCAGCAACAGTCAACTAACATTTTCGTTCATCCCCATCATGATAACAGAATAATGGAAAACTATGAAAATAACACAGATGAAAGTAATGGAATAGAGGATGAATACAGGACAAACAAAAGGAATTGAATACAAATCAGTCAGGCTAATCATCGATTCATAGGTTTGCAGAAGCAACTTAATAGAACATCAAAAGCTCCATTGCAACTATAGAAAAACGAGCAAAATGATGCATCCGCAAGAAAATGCTTATTCTGAATAGACGAAATAAAAAGTTCAAGATCGAAAGCTAGCACTGAAGGATCAAGAAAAAAAAATTGCTAACCAACATGAATGAGATAGAAACGTGAGAGAGAAGAAGAGGAGCTTATTAACAGGCAGTGGTTTGGGTATGAAGGAAAGAACCAAGAAACAACAATACCTGAAAATCAGACCCCGATGGCTGCCAAGGAGGCGAGCAGGATGCGAAGGGGTTCGTCTGATGCGAGAAAGGGTCTAAGGCTGCCGATCAGACGATCTTGGAAGCCCTTCGTCTTCTGCGATAGATTCAACATTAGGTTCCTCGGATTCGCAATGATCTTGGAAACTTTCAGGGGCTCTTACCTGCACTTTGCTTGTCCACTGAACAAAGTTGATATATCATTAATGAACCTCCACTTACAAGCAACCCACTCTTTCTCAATGCTAGTTCGAGAAAAGTGCACAGTTTCCACTAGAAGCAATAGGCCTCAAACATCCAGTCTGCATCTTGGAGTGGCAGTAATTTCATCCTTATATGAGGCAAAGACATGGCAAAAAATGAGGGAGGAAAAATAAACAGAAAATGAGATGACCATATTCTTACTACTGATAATATTTTACCTTCCCTTTTATTACAGGCAAAAATGAGATCTTCATATCCTGAGTGTTGATGAAATGAAATGCAATTTTTTCATATACAATATACAATATGAGTGAGCATATAGCAATGCGAACTAATATGTTGCGTTTTCCTACCTAACCTCATTGTTTCCGCCATTGAAGAGGCTAGAGAGCTCACAAATTTTGGTGATGTTTTGAATAATATCTGGTTGTTGAGCCCATTGTTTTCAGTCAAGCCATTATGGTATACTCCCAAATGGAGAAGAGGTTTCCATTTGTCTGGTTCCCTTAATCTGCAGCTTTTTCTCAATGCAAAATGCATAGGATTCCACATGAACTGCAACCTTCTATATGTCTTAACCTCATTAAGAGTTGCAATTTAATGATGGGTTTCCTTGTGAAGGGTGAAGCGCAGCTGGTTAGACTGGTGTCCTGGAAACAGATTGCCAGTACGTTGTTCATTTGTGCCATATAGAGTAGAAGCACTGTACTAGCTGATGCGCATTTGGTTCACATCAGACATCGAAGTAGCCATACACCCAAATGCAAAAGGAAGGAGAGAGCTCCGACTCCATCTTGGTAGCTGGGTTATTACTCTCTCTCACCCAGAATCACTCCATGGGTTTGGGAAAACACAAACCCTGAGATCTACTACATGTTTTTCTTTTTAGCTAGGCAAAGGTGGAGTGGAAATTTTTGATGAGAAGGAACAAATTAAAGTTTCTAAATTTTGACATGGGTATAAATATCATTTTTCAAAATTTTCATATAAGACAACAAGTGAAATTTTTTAAAATTTTACATGTAAATTTTAACTTTTTTATTTTTTTTGAGATGGGGGCCATGGCCCTTGCGGGCCCTACCCTGGCTCTCGCCCTGTAGCTAGGCAAAGGATGATGCAAGACAGGAGCCAGGGGAATCATTTTGGCACACTATTATTTGTCCAAAGAAAACACTATCGAAGGGGTTGGAGGTATAAGGAATAATTCTAATGCTATCGTCATCACCACCACCATTATAGAGCTGTACTCTAACTACATACCTCGCATTACAGGTTACCCTCTCCATCTTCCTTGTCTAAACCTGCAACATCTCTTCACAATCTTTCTTGTTACCTGTCACTGGTTCAAAGATTTTAACGATTTTCTTTACCTGATTCTTGATGTGAACATTGTCGCGAAGCCAAAAGTTGGAACTCAACGCAGAACTGCATCGGTTTGTTGCTCTGTTGATCAACTTAAACAGGTTTTAAATGCGAAAGAAAGCTGAAAAGGATCGGTGGTAGCTCACATTACCTACTTTCCTGGAAACTGCTGTCCTATTTTGATGGATTATGCATCCCCCAGAATGCAACTAAGGGTTTCCTTTGTTCAGGTATTAGACTGTTAGGAAATTGTAGCCATTCGACTATTTAATGAATATTTATGACCTTTCATTGTAGCACAGGTGGCTTTTCCTAGTTCATCTATATAGTAGCAACTTGAAAATGACTCGGGAAACCAACAGAAGTAATAAAATGCAGGTTTTACTAAATGTAGAAAAACTGGTAG
The DNA here is from genome assembly GCA_011799765.1 of Nymphaea thermarum. NCBI lineage: Eukaryota > Viridiplantae > Streptophyta > Magnoliopsida > Nymphaeales > Nymphaeaceae > Nymphaea > Nymphaea thermarum. The sequence goes on along the minus strand of JAANDH010000149.1, from coordinate 240,894 downwards.
CTGCCAGATTTTTGATATATGTGTGTGTGTGTGCAACTGCATGTATTTATGAAAAAACAGATAGCTCAGACATTTTGACTAGAATCATCTATGTTGTCGATTCCAAGAAAATCTGATGGTGGAGATTAAGTTGCAACTATAAAAATTAAATTGATTTTTCAAGAATTCGAAAGTATCCCTCAAAAGAATCAATGGATTTAATTTAAGTCATTTGTTTCCCCTTTCCCTCTCCTCCTTTGAAGGAATTTTTTTTTTTGGACCCTTGAAAAAACAACTAAGCTTCTATATTTGCAAGTTGGTTTCCAGCATGTGATCTTCTGGAATCAATGACCTAAATAATTTCCATCAAATCTGGTACATGAGGGTTTGGAAGCTAGTTTAGATAATTATTATGTACACTGAGGTGTGAAGCACTCAAACTGAATATATATGTGGAGAGTCTTTTCAGCTGAACCAATCAATGAATATACGCATTTTTACATTCGAGAACCTAAGAACAGAAGAAGAAAAAAACCATTGCTGATGCCTAGATTTGATAAGGATTTAAGGATTATTAATGGACTGAAAATTTTTAGTTCTATACATCAAAAAAGCATGAAACTCTTTTTTCTTTTCTTTTTTCAAAATGGAAAATTAACAGAAAACCATATGCAAATAGTTCTTAGAAAAATCAAAGAGTGGTTACATTTTTAAGTGGACAGCCACTTAATTATGTGTGTTGATGTGTGATCCTGAGTCATCAAATCGTATTAATCGACTTCTAGTAATCAGTATTTATATTTTAATATGTGTATATATAAAAAAGTTGAAAGCGCTAGACGTCATGCAAAACCAAACGATTGTTAATATGATAAATGTGGGCTTACGCAGTTTGTTTATGTGTGCGTGGATTTTTATGTGAGCGTGCGCTTCTGCTTGCGTGCTACGACTAATTGTGTATGTAAATTTTTCTGTACAAAATTCATTTGAAGCTCATGAAATTATTGGTGTGAGTTTGACTCCAAGAAGCCTTTCTTTTATTCAGTGTGTTAATACTTAATGCAAGGGATTACTATGGTAGATGAAAAATAACTCATAAAATTTCCTATCAAGATATTATGTCAATATTAAACAAAGGCCACATGGTTACTGCCACACTAGGACCAGGCCGTGGGGTATAAGTCCAAGACATCGGATTGAGATAGAGTTGCATGGCGCAACAAATATATACCAAGAAAAAAGAAGGAAGATTTGGAGTATTTTAGAAATTTTTAATAAAAAAATACTTTTTGAACTTTTAACTGTTTTATAATTTATATTTTACCTTTATAAAATAATATTTTTTTACTTAGTCAAGGGTATTTTGGTTATGATATACCCTATGCTTAAAAAAAATTGTGCACATGGGTGTGCAAATGGCCACTTTCGCATCAAAATGAAAGCACAACTCCTCAACTAAGGCTAGTGACAGGTAGGCAGCTTGTCACTAGTTCCAGTATCGTTTGACCCTTGTACTTATTGTCATGCAGTGGGGGTCACACCAGTTTCCGACGTAGCCTTGTATCCCAGTAGAAAGGGAAAACTCACCACACTCACTCGAAAACATACAAAACTATTGTACTAATGCTGGTGTTATAATTATTTTGCTGTTATTAATTCTACCAGCTTCTTAATCCATCTGTTTTAGTCTTAAGAGCTATTACTTTGGTGTTGTTTTATCTTTGAGATCAAAAACTAGTTTTTCCTTATAACTTGCTTGATCGACGGTAGAATTGCTGAACTTATACTAGAACTAAATCAACTGGAAATAGTTGAACAATCGATTTACCAACTACAGATGGAACAGACTACAACCTTCCAACATCGTTCAGAGGCCGTCTGTTGTCGCTTAATGGGCAGTCGGCGGGGATCGGCAAACTTCCCATATGCATTTTATTGACCGTGATTTATCGCCGACATTGTTTGTCTTTTTATATTTTGCAAGCCGAAACATTGTCCGAGTCCGGGTCCGGTGAACAAAAGGATCAGGCCAATGTCTCCCGACAAACTACTTTTTTAAAAGCTTTGTTTCTCTTATTTTTCCCGTTGAAAGGCTTTGGACAAATTGATTTCTTAACCTTTCATATTTTATAGTGCAGATGAAATCCTCACACCAACACCATCCATCAGTGGCAGTGGCAGAACTAAAAAATTTAGGTTATGGGGCATTGTTATAGAAATTCTCATTTTTAAAGGAGCACAACATATATAAATAAGTAAATAATTATAAAAAATGAACTACTCTTATAACATCAAAATTTTGATAATATAAAGATCAAATTTTTTTACAAAAGGGACTTGAACTAAGTCATGATTTATATTAAATTAGTGTTTGTAAACACATTAGAACGTTTATGTTTTATTTAAAACACCTTTTAATATGAATTTAAGAGGTTTAGTTTTTATCCCTTTTCTAGGTGGTACTGGTATGCTATCACAAATCCTGACAACGACAATCTAGAAGTAAATTTGAAAAGAAAAATGAAAAACTTACGATGACACTGCCAACAAATCAGCGTATAACTAGCAGACGCTCATTTTTTTGAAGTTTTTCATTTAACCGCCTGAACTATGAGAGAGTGTATTAGAAGAAATATTACTATTTTACCGTTTACTTTTTAGTTTCACCTATAAAATATTACTATTTCTGAGCGGTCGGTTGTTAATCTCTAGTCACAAACATACTAAATACTATAAAGGCTTATTAAAAATATTAATTGAAACTACTTGGTCGCTTAAGCCCCCACCTCAAAACCTTTTATAAAAATTAACTAAGCCCCAGCTTCTTTCCCAGCAACTTCCTCCAAGCACGCTGCCTTCACGTTCAGATTGATCACCGCCACGAGCTTTTTTTATTCGGCGACGCTTCGCCGGAAAACCATTTGAGCGGTGAAGCGGATGGGAATAAAAAGGCGAGCAAGAACGCTGCTAGTGGGTTTGAACGCAGAGATAAGAACCATATGAGAGTAAATCCCGACACAAAACCGAGTAGACGCTCTTCGAGGATCAGTCTTCCCCGTCGAGGTCCTGTCGGAAAATGTTTCATTGCCAAAATAGATAAAAACCATTCACTTTTCAGTGACATTTCATCGGTAACGACCTGCGATAGGGTTCGGATGCTTGCAAGTTGCAACAATCTGAGCACGTAAATGGTGATGGAGTCGAACCAGATAAAATGATGAAAGCAAGAAACAGGCCGGAAACATTGTTCTCAAGCCAGACATGGGCGCTTTCCGGCGAGCGTGACCGGTGAACAGACCAGAACTTTTACAGGGATGCATAGAAAGGAAATGATATATAGAGAGAGAGGATTAAATTAAAAATATAATTTCTTGGCTCACGCAGTTAAGTAAAAAATTTCCATTCCAGCGCCATGTTCGCCCTGCAATTCTGTTTCTAAGAGCGCCATATATTTAAAATATCGCCATTCCCGAAAACCGAAATTACTAGTCCATCCCAAGTCCCAAAGTACTAAAATACCCTCCATCAGCAATATAACTCGCCCGCCACCTCTTCCCCTCCCCGCTTCCAAACGTAAGCAAAACCGCCACGACGATCGCCGGAAATGAAGAAAGTGTCCCGGTGGAAGCCTTTCATTTCCCTGGCCGTGGCCGTCCTCCTCCCCTTCGCCACCACCTTCCTACCGGCGCCTCCCAGGAATGACTTCCACTCCCTTTTCCTTTCCTCCGCCGCTCCTCCGTTCTCCAACACCACAGTCTCCGATCACCTCCGCCGCCTGACAGCCCGCCCCCACGTCTCCGGCTCTCCGGCAGACGCCCTCGTCGCTCGGTACGTCAGCGACGTCCTATCCTCGGCGGCCCTTCCGACGCGCTCCGTCCGCTACGACGTCCTCCTCACTTTCCCCTCCTTCCGCTCCCTGACGCTCTCGTCCCCCGAACTCCACCGTCCCGTCGCCCTCCCGCTCACTCAACTCCATGTTCCCGGTGCCCCTTCGCCGTTCTCCGACGAGGTGGTACCCACCTTCCATGCCTACGCCCCCTCCGGCTCTGCCGTGGGTCCCGCCGTCTACGCTAACTACGGCCGACGAGAGGACTTCTCCGCCCTTGCGCGTCTCGGCATCAACGTCTCCCGCTCCGTCGTCCTTGCTCGCTACGGGAAGATATACCGTGGCGACATCGTCAAGAACGCGCGCCACGCGGGGGCGGCTGGAGTGGTAATCTACACCGATACGGCGGACTACGGCTCCGAGTCGGACGGATGGTTCCCGGAGTCGAGATGGATGCCACCAAGCGGAGTACAGGTCGGCACAGTATATAACGGTGCGGGCGATCCGACGACGCCCGGGTGGGCAAGCACCTTGGAAATGGCGGGCGGATGCGAGAGAACGGAACCGCCGGAAGGTGCGGTGGCGGATATTCCGTCGCTTCCCATCTCCGCGGCGGACGCGGCGACCATCTTGAAGGAGATTGGTGGGGCGGTGGCGGACGAGGCGTGGCACGGTCTATCGGAGGTACCGGTTTATCGACTCGGACCGGGTCCGGCGGTTCTCAACCTAACGTATATAGTAAGTCGATTTATCTATTTTCCTGATCCTGGGCATGCAAGATTCTTTCTTGTTCCTTTTTGTTGGTTCAATTTTTTTTTTTTACTGTAATACCGTAGATTACCAGCCGTCCGATTTTAGCTGGAACTGAAGATGGACGGACGGTATGTTCGACCCGCAACAGAGTCCAGTATAAAGTTATACCTGATTTAGATGGAAGAGTTTAATATCGTTTAGCTTCGAGATCGGACTGAGAATGTGAAACAGATCAGCCCCACCGACTCGGCGACCCAGTCAACTGAGATCAGTAATCTGGATCCGAATTGGGTCCGTTTAGTTAGACACGCCTTCGCTGGGTCGGGTCCAGAGTTTACCTGAATAAATGTGGATAGTTCCTATGTGGACCCGAAAACTATTGTGTTGATGGTTCAGATCCGAGAACTGGAAAAGTAGGTCGGGTTCCCACACTAACCCGAACGCCGAGATAATATCAGGATCTTTTTCAGTGAAGTTGAGGTTTTATTAGTTGCCAAGTTGAGGTTTTATTTTGGTTATTTTATTTTGGCGTTGGATTTTAAGAATCCGAATTAGAAGTTAGCTGCCCACACGGCTCTACCTCCAATTGGTGAAGGATAGCCGTTGGATTTTCCAACTTGGCGGTTCAGGGTGGCCCCTTGCCGTACCCATCCGCAACTTATGCGGAAAAGGCCACATTCTTTTCCTTTTGGTTTTTGCCTTTTCCCTTTTAAATTTTGAGGATAGGAATAGGATCTCCGGCGGGCGGCGCCTATCCATGTCTCCTTATATAAGGACCATATGAATATGTGATGTGCTCCTTAGTAGATGTAATGTACACATTAAATGATCTTTCATATATAATATATATATATATATATATATATATATATTATATGAAAGATCATTTAATGTGTAATGTATATAAATATAAAGGCTCAAAGTTCCCAAGAAAGTTGACACTGCATGGTGGTAATCGACATAATACAACATTGCAAAACCAGACGATAGTGAGAGAGAGAGAGAGGGGTCGGCTGAGATATTTGTGTTGAAAGAAATTTATAGGGGGCCCCAACTAAGATGAAAACTCTAAGATTTATCTAAGGAAAGGCAGAGACATAGTTTATCATCCATCGCATGAGATTTGAAGGATAAGAGTTATGGGCCGGGACGACTGCTTATCATTCATTGAATGAGGTTTGAAAGATAAGATTTTATTAGTGAAAAATGAGAAAAAGGTGTTGGCATTTGAATTTATGGTACTTCCGAATTGCCCATACTTTTGAGGAGATGACTGACAGTTTAGGATATGCTACAAAATCTAATGCTTCTATACCCATGTCTAAGATTCTCACTCTTGAGGTCTTGTCAAATTTCATCTGATAGAGCATAAGAAGAGCTCCAAGAAGCATAGGATAGCTGGTCGATTTTTATAGGCATTATGTCTTTGCATCTTAAGTGATAGGGTGCGGTGTCCCAATTGAAAGGTGCACTGTTACCATTGTTCCTTGTTCCTGCTAACTGAAGCATCTCATGACCCCGGGAAATTTAGGGGGCTTTCAGACCTCTTTTTCGGGTGGTGTGTTATTAATCACCTGAAAATCTCATCCAATAGACAATGGACAGTAGTAGTCCATAGAATTCAATACCAAATCTCACGCAATAGACTATGGATGGTAAATCTAAACTTTTAGTCAGTCCATAACTGTGAATTATTTGAATAATCTTCCAACCACTGAATATGTAACTGTTTATTGAATGCTCAAATGTTTACTGAATTTTGTGCATAATAAAAGTAGCTTGAGGCCCACAAGAGCAACTCATAAATGTTGACAATGTACACATCTTTATGAACCCTGCCTTTTTAGCAGTAAAGCCAATAAATTTGGTTTCTGTTTACTTATAAATGAGCTGAGAACTTGAAATTGATCAATCATGGAGAAAGCAAGCAAGAATGGTTTCCCTTAGTAGCAGGAAAACGTGGATAGCCGAGGCAATATGAAACATGTGATGTGTTTTTGGTATACGGTCACTGTATTTTCTCGTAAAGAAAGATGCCTTTAGGTGGTTGTCCCTGATAGTGTGTTCTTCTTTTTGCAGAAAAAGCTGATAAATTTGCATGTATTCAATGATCAAATAATGTATGTGACACAGAAATAGTGTTAATTAAAGAGTTAGGTGTTCTAAGTTTGGAGAATGGTTAGATGTGGCCTTTTGGACCACTTGATGATACCATACTCAAATCATGTGGACTTCCTAAAGAGCAGATGATGTGTGGGCTAGCGCTTCTTCATAAACTGCCAAGGATGCCTTGGATGCTCTTCCATTCATATGTGGAACCCACCTTTCTTTGTTTTTCTTTTCTCTTTTTTTTTTTTTTTCCTTTTTGTTTTTGGGGCGCCATGGATGGAACTTGGAAGCTCTGTATCAGCTTCCAAGGACCTCGAAAACCACCAAGTCAAGGGTCAAACACTGGTTCGGCTGAGTCCCAAGAAGAGTTTGGACTTGAGTCATGTGTGAACCTGAATTGAGTCAAATGTGGTGAGCCATCGCTTTCTCATGCATTTACTCAAGTTTGTTGCTTCTTTTCTCTTGTTTTTGGTTTATGCTATATAACCAAGTGGCACTTTCCTACCTACTTTTTATTATATAAAGCTAATTAAGTTGCACTCTTGTCTTATTACTGCTTTTACGTCGAAGTTTTCGAGCCAAATTTGGTGACAACCATGGAAAAAATTTCAAGAATATGCGTCTCTCTGTATATGTGTTTTTCTGAAAAGGATACACTCTCTGGAAGAGAAAGACACTAGTTTGGGCTTTAAAGGAGCCTCCTCTCACACAACATGCACTATTGATATCCATCCTACCCAACAAACTTTCGCCTAGTTTCGACATCATAAAACTCAGATTTTGAACTTATGACATCCAATAAGCTTCAGAAGTTGCACCAACTTACATAAAATCTGAATGAAATGCAGGCAAATTCCAGGCTAGCAGGTCCAAATCAACATATGAACCATGTCTGGATCATCTTAACAAGCTTACTAATTCAAGTAGGGAACATAGCGTGATCTTGTAGCTTGATCTTAGTTGCGCTAGATGAAGTGGATTAGTTTTTGAAAAAACAGACTCGCTTAGCGTGTAGTCTGGGCCTTCATGTATCATCTAGACTCTACCAAATTATCCAAATGTGCTTGTCTAATCAAAATGCCGTGTAAGACAGCCAAAAGACTTGCTCTCAGACCCATACATGGGCCCCTGTAACTTCAGAGGAACATGTCTATTCCATGTCCTCTCTGGGGCGTGCTTGTTCTTCCTGTTCCTAGGACGCCAGGAACAGAAAGTCCTGTTCTTGGCATACTCAGAATGGGATCGAACAAGCCCAGTTTCCATTTGCATGTGGACCCAACAGGCATTCCTACATCCTGTTTCGGGTTCACGTTCGCGTTCATGCCCACCATAACCATGAACACAAGAAACACCTTTTTTTTCATTTTTGTTGTACATCTGCCTTTTTGCACAGTTGTGACAGTCTCCATACAAGTCAAACACACTGTACACGAGGACAAGCTGTCACGCTGTTTTAGAACACTGTGAATGTCGATACCATCTGTTCTTAGTTTAGTGGACTATACCACCTGTTCTTAGTTTAGTGGACTTGCATTTGATCCTTTAATCACAAAAGATCAAACTGCGAAGGGGGTAAATTTTCCATGTTTATGGTCACCCAGAGGATGGAGTCCTCTTTATGAATGGCAAGATTTGATGATGATGGTGTTGATTATGACGCATGACGATGACATTGTTTGTTGGCACATGATGGGGACGCAGGTAATGAATCATGGTTATGTTGGCTGTGGTGCCACGTTGTGCAAAAGGGTATGTATGAATGATGATGTGCTTCCTCATATGCTGATAGCAATTATGTGACATGATGAGGATGGCGATGTTGACAGTGATTGCATGTGAGGATGATGGGACAATGCGACATGACACGATGTAAGTTGCAGTGTTGATGATGTTATCTTGATGATATGGTGGTGGTGGTGGTGGTGGCGGTGGCGGTGGTGTGGTGATAGGGCTAGCTCAGGTTTCATCGAACCGCCTTTGCTCTTTCACAAACCTGCTCATGCTTCATTAAGGGCAATTACTACTGGATGATCTTGTTTTTAAGGATATGTTGGTTATTTTTATTTTATCTTGAAAATAACAAGTTGAAATTTACTGGAGTTACCATTCTATAATTTCTATTCTAGTTCTTATGCATCACTTTAGTTCTTCGAGGATCTGCCGACAAAAATGCAGTGAATATCAAAAACAAAAAAGTTCAAGCGAGATCCGTAGTAGAGGGCCTGGCCTGGTAGGCTTGGTTAGTTGGCTGGACCTGTAAAATTTCATGTAGATTGCATACATATTCTATTTTCTCTTTTTGTTCCTTCTAAAAGCTTGATCACACTTTTGAGACCAACAAGTACCCTCTCGAGGAAATTTTTTTTTTTTAGAATCATTCGAGTCTTTAGATTTGATCTAGTGGATTCTTTGCACTTTCTCTGTCCTTGGATGCAAGCCAAATGCAGTAACACCGTAAAAATGACGCTTTCTTCTCTCTTATTTTATTTATGCTTCGCTTTGTTTATTTGCTCTTTGTAAGCAAGTTATCTTTTGTATCAATGATTCTGCTCTTCATGTTGCTGCAATTTTGCAGGCAAAAGAGAGCATCACGACGATCGAAAATGTTTTCGCTCTGATTCGAGGATCAGAAGAGCCGGACAGGTATATATACCTAGTGCGTACAAAATAATGTTCAAACTGAATTTTATCGTGTGCGTAATGCAACAACATTCAGGGAAGTAATTAAATAGTAACTTGGCAGCTCGTTAGCAACATATGTTTATGGAAGGTTTTTCTCCTTGCCTTTGGTATTTAGCCAGTAGAGCGGTTTTGTCTTGATCAGCTAGACCAGGGGATCGGGTGATTATAGATACTGTATCTCGTTGATGATAATGAGAGTTCTTCAGATGACACCTCGGTGGTTTGCATTTGATATTCATACATGAACTCATGAAAGCCGTATATTTCTGAGTGGTTTACAAGTGACCAATTACTCATGCTATCTACTTCCAGAATCTTAAGATTGAGCATCCTAGACTGTAAGTTGTTTGCATTAATGCTTCTGCGAGTTTTGCAATCAGTATCAGCACAAAGTAGCATCCCCATGACCTTCTGTCAGTCTTAGAAATGAAGTTGAATTCCAGGAAAAGGTAGAACATTTTGGCTTTCTGAGAGGCTTTGCATATGATTGGGAGCACAATTTCCATTTGTTACCAAAACATGGGACGACCATGTCTCATTATGAGACAGGTTACAATAAATTTCGTTTGGAAATGGTACTGTAATGTGGTATAAGGCGGCCGACTTCAATCTCTATTTTGGCGTTTTAATAGCGCTTCAGATCCAACAGCTGTAGCAAAGCTGGAAAGTGGCGCTTCTTGACAGCAAAACCTATTCAAGGTGCAAAAAAGCACCTCCACACATAGACTTAACTACTCATCAATTTTTATACCTTTATTGTGTTTACTTGAGCTTTTGTAGAAATAGATATCTGCTGGTCCTGGCGATACTGCTTTCTAGCTTTATCTTCAGTATCTTCCAGATGTGCAGAGTTTTATGCTCCCCAGTAGCCAAAGGGAATTGATGGCTGTCACATTCAGGTAGCCTAATCACCAATCTAACAGTGGACAAGAAAGGCATAAAAGCAATTAGTGGATTAGAGCAAAAGATGGAATTGAAGGTTCAAATGATTTAACCTCACGCCGTAAGCAGCAGTAGAAGGAAGACCCCTCCTTTTGAGTCATAGCCTCACGTAGATATGCATAATCCAGCTATTCAAACATTTCTGTATTAGCAAGAACACAAAATGTGCATGAACCGAAGAAAATTAATAAAGTGGTGTCAGTTTTCAGTATTAGAAGAAATGCATATACCTAATTCTGACTGAGTTTCAAGACATGCTGAATTTGTACGCTGGACACTGGACAGTTGTTTCTGTCACATGGTCGTGACAAAGGAGAAAACCCAAGATCAGCATCGTGCTAGGCTGTGGGAATAGATGCTTTCTAGATGGAAAGTAAATTGCTTGATAAGATCCAATAATCATATTCCAAATGGTTAGATCACAGTTGTCATATTAGCTGGTAGATTAGATTGCCTGTCATGCTTGCTGATTTTTCCATCCTCTACTTTTCTTTAAGTTCTACAGTGAATGGTAAAATTAAATAAGAGTTTTGGCCAAATCATTTGAGTGCAACATTTGATTGTAAGGAAAAGTTTTCCATAGACCCCATTAATCTTTATCTTCAATTCTTTGGCTAGACTCTTGATCCCTTGGTTCCTATGGACTGCATTAGCTTTCCAACTAGCGGCTTGGGGAGCATATATGCCATTTTTTAGCATAACCTAATTATTGTGATGATAATGCCAGAAAAGCAGAAGACCTTATGTCAAATTATCAATGGGGACAAACAAAGAAATAGTAGCGAAATCAAATGGCTAAGTATGGCAAGGTTGGCATTATCACAAAAGTCCAGGAGGGAAATAGATTTATGAATGACATAAACCGGGGCAAGGCTGAATCTTACTGCTACACCGATGAAACCTAGCAAAATTAGTAGAGGTAGGAAGTATTAACCAGGAAAATGCATTGTCCAAATGATTAATCATACTGTGGTACTGGTGGTGAAATTCCTGATGAGAAAGAAATATGTTTTCTTCTTCATCACATCATTCACGCATAGAAGTGACATTATGAAAGGATGAGCACTAATTTTATCTGTACCTGCAGATTCCTGTGTCTGGATTCCAGTTACATTATGTTTGGATATTACCCTTACCTTAAACAATTTTTTTCTGTGGGGAAGACATTTATATCTTAGCTAAGAATCTGGAAATAAAAGAAAATTTTCATATTCTGTTGATAGCATTTACACAGAAGATAGCTGGTAGGAATTAGGCATATTCTTGGAAAAGGTCACACCCTTTTATAAATTTTGGACATGTTTGATATACAGGTACGTTATATTGGGAAATCACAGAGATGCTTGGACATATGGCGCAGTTGATCCCAATAGTGGTACTGCTACATTGCTTGAGGTAAAGCCCATTGAATCTTGACGCTGTTTCATTTTTTTACTGGATATGGTTGCTAGCTGCAACGGTACAAGTTAAAGGGACATTGCTGATTTCAATCAAACTTTGGAAAACCAAAATGACCAATACAGGTACTTGGTTTCTGTGTTTTGTTCAAAGACAAGGTTTAAGTGAATCACCATCTTCTGTGTTGTGCATAGCAAGGCTAAGACAGTCTATGTCTCTACTCTTTCAGAAATGAGATACATTTACTTTATTAACAGAAGACAAAATGAACTAATTTTACTGCACAAATTTTGTTTCTTTGGAAGTGAAAACTGTGAGAAATTTTAGATGCAGATGCATGTAACATGTGCTTTTCTGTTTGATTCTTTTAAATCAAGCTTTATTTTATTGGTTTTGGACTTCCATCAGACTGACTTGGCTGACGGATTAGTCTAAGTTGTAATGATTTTGCATGTCGTTCCAGATTAGTAGGAGGCTGGAAAAACTGATGAAGCGAGGTTGGAAGCCTAGAAGAAGCATTATCTTGTGTAATTGGGACGCAGAGGAGTATGGATTGGTAATTGATATTTCATTGAGCTAAGGTTTAGTGAACAGTTCAAGCATTCTTTCTCCAAATTCAAAAGCAAAGGATCTCAAAGACAAAAAGAAAAATCCTCAAGTATCTACTTCGGAAATATTAGGCATGTTTCCTTACAAGTTATATCAGCAAAATCCAATGAAGGAAAAGTCTTTTCAACATTTTTGAAAAGAAAAAAATCTTCAAAGAGAGATTGAATATTTCAGAATGATGTACAAATGTCATGACAGCATGAAAATATCATGATATTTTGAAGGCAGGATCATTTCAAAACTAGTATGAAAAGGACAGAAAAAGAAGGATGGGACCATATCTCAAATCAGGGCGGAAGTTGAATTTGATGTTTTTCCTTGTGAGAACGCAGATCCATCTTACTCTTGAATCGTGGACATTGTTTCAGATCGGATCTACAGAGTGGGTTGAAGAGAACAGAGAGGTACTGAGATCAAAGGCCATTGCGTATCTAAATGTAGACATTGCAGTCGCCGGACCAGGCTTCCATGCTTATGCAACCCCCCAGCTAGATGACATCCTCAAGCAAGTCACGCAACAGGTGAGCTTCTTAGATCCACTGGATCAGATCTGGTTGAGTCATTATGACCTGACCCAGTTCCCGCATCAACCAAGAGAAGGTCTAGTTTATGGACTGGAACTGGTAACACGTGCCAATCCATATTGCTACCAAAACCATCATTGATGATAGGTCTAAAGATCATATGGCAGTTTCTGTTTTTGGTATTTTGCAGGTCGAAGATCCAGATAACTCTTCAAGAACTGTTTACGACGCATGGATAGATTCTGAGGACACTCCACTTGTAAGATACCATTTTATAAACATTTTTTTACCATGTCTATTACTATCTTCAAGGGAATTTTACGGAAATAAACAACTAGATCCAAACTTGTGTCTGTGGACTATATATATATATATATATATATATATATATATATATATATATATATATATATATACACATCCAGTAATGTGCTTACGTATGTATGTACGTATAGCTCAGATTAGTCTGAGATACCAGATATTTGTCTCACGAAGTCTAAGAAGATCATTTTTTGTGCATTCTAACTGGTGTGGCCTTGCAGATCGGGAGATTAAGTGGCGGTGGCTCCGACTATGCTCCTTTTGTGCAACATGTTGGTGTTCCAGCTGTAGATATGTTCTTTGGAGGAGGTCTGTCTCTTTGTCTCATGCTTGTAGTGTGCAGGCATGCATTCACACACTCGCAAACACATAGTTAAAATATTAATGGCCAAGTTCATAAATTCGTTCAAATTGCTTTGATTCGTTGCCAGCAAATTATATCTCATTCAGAGAATTAATATACTGCTCTTGTTCTTTCTTTCTTCCTTTTCTTAGGATACCCTGTGTATCACTCCATTTATGATGACTATCAGTGGATGGAGAAATTTGGGGATCCAATGTTCAGGAGACATGTAGCAGGTACATCAGCCAAGTTAGCGGCAGAAATTGCGATGACCAGCTTTCTTGTATATTATTTTGTTGTCATGGTACTCCATTTGACAGGTTGAAATTTTTAAAAGTTTTCCAAGATCAACCTTTTCATTTCACAAGTTTTTTCTAAAATAAGAAATTCAAGAGTGAATAGCTTAACCTTTCAAAAATCATAAGTCTAATGAAATACTGTGTCAAAAGTCACAAACATGAATCCCTTTTACAGCTAACTTCTAAAGGCTGACATTCCTACTTTGCCGTACGTGATTAGTAATGTTGTAAAATTGATTTTGTTATTGCCTTTTAAATGGAAATCGACCGGATTTTTTGTCTGTTAGACCTAATGTTTTAAACTTTTATCTTCACATACCCAAGATTAAGGGAACAAGATGTTGGAAAGATAAATTATCTATCAAAGTAAAATATGCATAGAAAAGGTTATTGGATGCATCCATTACTACCATGCATGGAACAGGTGCGTGCTAAATTTAGCTAAGAACAGTTTTTCATCCTTCATGTTTTTCCTTTTTATACCATTTTGAACCCAGATCTGAATTGATACAGTCTTGCGTCATGCGTGTATCCATGCTACTGAAGTATGGTTTTAATCTGTTCTTTTTTTGCACTTCTAAGCTGCCAGCATATGGGGATTACTTGCACTACGGCTAGCAGATGACAAGATATTGCCCTTCAATTATCTATCTTATGCCATTGAACTACAGGTGAAATAACTTTTCTTGCTCCATTGCGGCTTATTTTCTCTTTCATGGGCTTTTGTTTTTTTTTTGTTATAAGAAACTAATCAAATGTGATTGCATGTACGCATACGTCCACACACATATGCGGCCATCCAGGCACACGAATGTTGGGATATGCAATGTTGAGCAATCTTTTTTATCTCTTCTTCAGCCTCATAAAAGATAAAGTTGCCTAGACTTGGACCACAAACACGGTAAAGATGGAACACCTGCCATAATTCCAAGATATTCTATCCAAAGTAATCACTCAAATTAAAGTAACTGAAAAGATAAAAACCTGACACTGAAGAGATAAAAAATCTAACAATCTTCTCTTAGAAAAGTGCTACTTTGGCATGGGGAATCAAATTTTATTGTGCAGAAATGTATAATATTAAAGACGGTGGCTATGATGGATCAAAGAGGAAAGCTCTAATATGACAAATTCAAGCTAGAGATTATGCCGCGGAAGCGTCTAGAGCCGTTAGAATGAACAAATTGGTAAGTCATGCTTTAAGGACCAGCATCGCAGTCAAGAGTTGTCCTATCTTTAGGTTAGGCCGGCTATAGATTAGCGAACAGATGTCCCAATATAGGAATAAGGCTAGGTTTTTCGTCTACATAAGACTTGCATATATTTGATATACTGCGACAACTACAAATATCTATCAGGAACTCTTGTATCGAATGATTCACTATTGCTTGTTGCAGATGATGAAAGGGAAGTTTCACCTATATCACCCGATTGCTGACAAAAAGCACCATAGTTATCCTTTTCTTGAGGACCGATCTAATTAGAGAGGAAAAGTCTTAAGAGGTGGGTCCTGTGCTGTTGGATAAGATAGATGTGGACGTGCTTCTATAGTTAGTATTATGGCATATACTCCACTGAATGATTCCACCTTACACGCTTTCAAGTTAAGAAGTAGTAACACATTGGCTTGATTGGTCTAGAGTGAAGTGCCCTACTTACCCTGCTTTCGTTTTATTAGAATCAAGCTAAAGAACTTGGCAAAGCGATTTAAGTGGCAAAAGAAACTAGTGATTTTCAGTTACAGATCCGAAAGTTTAATTTTTTGTTTACTTTTAGTACATCAGATATTGATAACCTGTCGAGGCAGCAATCTCAGAAACTGAAATTGAAACAAGAATTTGATTATGGGGAGTGGAAGGAGAAAAACAAGACAGGAACGGACTCTAAAGGGTCCAACAAAAAATAAGTTACCACACGACTTTAGCTTTAGGATAAGAGAAGGTAGGCATATTTGCTGTTTTTCTTCACCAAATCCTCACAGCCTTTTGGCTGAAGTAACACATAGTCAATAACAGAACCTTTGACGATTTTCATGGTAAATTTCATGCCAACAAACCGTAAAGCTGCAAGTTTCTTGTCTGCGAATTCGACGACGGACAAAACCCCTTTTATCAGTGTAGTTTAAGACTGGTAGAAGCTGTTCTCCCGTTGAAGTAATTTTATCTGCATCAGAACTATCAAGGTGCCTCTTTCATGAAGAGCGTAGCAATTGTTTACCAAGTTTCTGTAGGAAGCCCAACATGGGCTTATCATTGTTCAGTTGAACCTTCCGAGAATCTGTCTGAGGTGCTTGGGATGGCTGGGCCAAGGAATTGGTATAGCTATCAGCCTATCACTTATTCCTGTTTAAACGTTACAGTAGCAAACAAACAATATATGGGAACAGCCGAACAGGAACTCTTAATGAACAGACACATACTCTTTCAGGAGTCTGGCTCTCTGTTCCAACACATGTAATCTTATTTGTAATGTCAATTTATGTAGATAGAATTGGTTGCCAAAACCAGCAAATAAGGAATGACCTGCACATGCATACACGTGCATGAAAACTGCATACGGTCACCGACACTGACGCTGCAATATGCTTATGTGGATACAGTCAAGGGCCAAGGAACTTGAAGCAAAGGAAATTGACAAGTCAGTGAGCTTTGCCCCGCTATATGAATCCATTGAGAAGCTTAGAAAGTCCGCCGTCGAAATTAACAAGCAGAAGGTGAATTTCATAGCTTCACTCCACTGTGGTACATGTCAAGCTCTATCCTTAATTTGCTTAATGCTTGACGCAAAACGGAAAATGTAGGAGTTTGCAAGAGATGCTTGGTTTTCAAAGTGGACTAAGACGCAAACTTTGCCGGTAAGAGACTTGAATGACAGGTTGATGATGGCTGAACGTGCTTTCACAGATGCAGACGGGCTCTTCAAACGACCTTGGTACAAGCATCTGGTAGGTTCCCTCATTTTGGCTTCGGCTGTTACGTTGGAGGGCTTTGTTAGAAGATTCTTCTTTTCAAATTTCAAATTTCAACATTACGGCATCATTTTGAGATGCTATATTTGAAACCAAGACCCAAGTTGAACAGTTGCTGATCTGCCTCACCTGTACAGATATATGGGCCATCCAAGCAGGATGATAATGGGTCCAAGTCCTTTCCTGGGATAGATGATGCCATTGAAGAGGCCAAGAATGCAAACTCTCTTGAGCCATGGAAGCATGTTCAGCATGAGATTTGGAGAGCTGCCAGAGCCATCACGCAGGCATCACTGGTTCTGAGTGGTGAATTCACATGAATATACGTGTTATTGAATCCATGTTTAATCTTGTTCATTGTTTTTAATTTATCTTCTTGAAACAAGATCAGATATGTAAAATAGAAAACCTCATCCTCCTTAAGGGAGGAACTGAAAGTGAGGAATACGTCAAATGCTAAATTTTATGATATCAAACTCGAGTGAGCAAAGAATGCTTTCGACAATTCAACTCCCACTTTGGCATGTATTGGCTTTGGGAAATGATGTTCGGGATCGGAGATGGAGAATTTGTGATCAAGAGTGTTATTTTCCTGAAATTCTCTGAATTATTTCTCTAGACTTTCTTCCTCCATTGTTGTTCATTGCAATGAGTTGGCAAATAAGTACAAAGTGAATTTACATTTCTACAGACGTTTCAACATTTCGTTACATCGATATCTCAAGCACGCTTCCGCCTTTCAGAGCAGATAATGAAATCAATGAAAGAAAACCAAAACCATAAAATTTGATCCAATTGTGAAAGAAAATTTAAACTGCTCTCTCTGATTGTACAGACATAGCAGCTGACCAAATCTCGCGTTGAGATTTGTATCCAAAAGAGAGCTCTGTCCTCAATGACGTGTGGCCTAAAAACTACTCTCATGCTGCCCATTGCGAAGCTCCTTCCTCAACTTGTGTGAGAACAGTCGGCATGCATCCATGCTCAGGTCGACAGCAGCAGATAAAGCAACAAACACGGCTGCATCAGCAATGCATTTCACATGCTTTAGTCCAATCTGTACATGAGGCTTGCTGCATTTGCCTTCCCCTTCTACGGTTGAAACCATAACGAAGCCTTTGTAACTGGAAGCCGTTTCGCCATTGTATCTTGGACTCGAAACTGGTGAATGCACGGACCGGTCGCCTCTACCTGTGGTAGTATCAATCAGAAACCTGCCACCCTTCTTGGTGCTAATGCTGGACTCTGCAACTACTGTGCCACTGTTGAGCTCAAACCTATAACCAAGTGCCTCACTGCTCCCTCTCTCCCGCCAAGCTTCGAGCCGGCCCCATGGTTTCCAACCTTCCCCTGCATACCCATTGGGCCTAAGGATTAGCCATGCCCCTGGGTTGAGCCGGCTAACCCGGTCTGAACCAGGAGATGCGACAAAAGGTGTGACCATGGAGGCAGCTGCTACAGGTGAACCAGAGAGGTCATGTATGACAATCATCCAACCTTTTCTTTCTTTGCCAGGCCTTTCCCTTTCACTTCCGAATGATCTAATAGACCAAATTCTGCTGCCGCCCGGATCTGACCGCAGAGAACTATTCCCATGTAGAGACACGAGCAAGAAACAGAGGTTCATCAGAGACATACAAGCTCTTTGTAAAAAATGTGATCAATGGAAAAAACTTGTCTAAAGAAATCTTTGGAATATGGACGAGGGCAACAAAACTTTTCTGTTTCCTGAATCAGACAATGCACTTCATTTACACGATCACCCACTAACATTCCATACCATTGACAAACTCTTTTCTTAATGCTTCAGACCATGTGTATAATTTTCTTGCCTAAATTCATGTTTTTAAAAGCCTGCAGTCAAATAATACGCCATAACGGAATCTCTAGCAGGTCATGCCAATGAACATGCGAACTCGTTTCATGTGTCCCAGTTAGATAAGCGTTGAAGCCCCAAATTTAAGATGAATAGGGATAACCTGCCTTTTAACAGTTTTCTAGAACCTGTTTTTTGTGTTTGGACGACAAGACAAAAAAATTATGTTTTCTGCACTCATTTGAAAATATTGTTGGGCAGAATTTGGGTTTTTCATCGCTCACGTATACCTTAAACATGCAAAACTCTTAGGCGACTATGGTGATATCCAGAATCACTCAAGGCCATCCATTTGAATCAGTATATATAAACAAAAAAAAAAAGTGAACTAATACTACATGAAATAAATGCCTATTACTTTTTTTTATATAGTTTTCCCTTAACTGTCCATTTTCGGTCTAAAATGGCTGGGTGGTTTGAATATATATATATATATATATATATATATATATATATATATATATATATATATATATATATATATATATATATTGGGGCCAGGTCGGCCTACTCATGTATATGCCCTTGCATCGTTATGCTGAGGGAGCGTATCGGTCAGTAAAGGCCACCGATACGCACGGATGTCGATAACATGCATGGGGGCAGCACCTGTGCGGATTGCAAAATTATTTAGGTACTATCATGAAAATGCCATTACATATGGTCCCCTCCCTAATGTCACGATCCATTGGTGCTGACCGGCTAGCAATTTTATTTATATATATATATATATATATATATATATATATATATATATATATATATATATATATATATATATATATATATATTTATTGAAAAAAGCTCTAATATTTTTTCTTCAAACGAAGGGCTCGTTTTCTTTTTCTGCTCATACGATTGCGTACCAGTGACCTGCTTCTTTGCACCATCCGGCGTGATAAGGCCTCAAATCTCAAACAGGAACGCAATCACGATGGACGAGACCAAGGCATGACCAAGTTCATAAATTTGCGAAGCTCCCTTGTATAAACGAGACCGTGTTCATGAACTTTGTCAGCATTTTCGAAGCAAAACTATTAATACTCTACAAGCCAAACGCACGTCACACCACGAATATCCCGGTATTTATCATGGCTTATGGCAATAATTTCGGAACGTGGATCATCTAAGATCATCTAATTGCCGGACTTTTCCTTAGCAAGAAGATCACGATCTGCTGAGATTTGAAAAGCGCTGCTACGAATCTAGCGCAGCATGAAAACATCACCGTCAAGCTGGCGGTCTAAGGAATTGACAAAAGTACCCTTGCGCCGGCGGTTGGCGGAAAAGCGAAGGCCGTCCAGAAAGGACCCGAGATATCAGGGAAAATATGAAGCAAAAACAGGAACAGAAGCTCACCGAGATCTCGAATTCCTGTCGGAGCTGAACTTGCAGCTGAAGACCGGCTGCCGGATGTTGCCCTGGATTTGGAACACGACGGGGCTGCATTCCGGTTCGCCGCCGAACTGAAAGACGAACCGGGGGTCCGGTTCGGCTCGGACCACCAGGTGCAGTTGAGATAACTCCTCCTCATCCTCCTCCTTTCCCTCCGCCGCCGCCTTCCCGCCTTTTCCGATCTTCAACCACCCGCTCTTGAACACGCGAGGCCGCTCCCCCACTCCCTCGAGCTCCATTTCCACCCACGTGTGTCCCACCAACTTCCCCGTCCCCGGCCCTCCGCACGTGCCGCTTCTCCTGCCGGTGAAGACGGAGATGCGGAGCCAGGCGGATCCCGACGATCGCAGCCACCCCCGGCTGGCGAGACGCCGGAGGTCGGCCTCCTCGAAGTGGAACCCGGCGGCCAACGCCCCCGGGTCCGGCGGGGGAGTGTCCGGAGAGACGAGCGGGACCGTCGCCATCTGCGTTGGGAGACCACGGAGACGGATCTCGCAGTAGCACGGCGGCGTGGCCGACGGATGGATTCCGGAGCGCGACGGCGTCAGGGTGGCCGGCATTTTAAGGGCGAGGCCAGATACGGTGATGCGGACAAACCTGCACGGGTCCATGGCTCTTGTGGCGAGTTCTCCTCCGTCTCCTTCCTGCTACCTATTCCGGCGCCGGATTAATTCGTCCGATCAGGGTCCTACTCCTTCCCACCTCCCGATCGAGTTCCGGTCCTCCGAAGCGCTTCTTGTATAGAGGAAGACCGGGGGAAGAGAAGCCCTGACACCCGCCTTGTGGGGTCCCTGACCAGTCTACCATTTCCCGTGGGCCCCACCGGTGACCTGTTCCGGCAGCCAGGCTGCAACCATCTCTCTCGACTGTCTCCATCTGACGTGGTTATGTTCACGTGGCATCTGTGAGCCGCAGAGCTTCATGCCGTGAGCGCCCACGTGTCCGACCCAACTCACTCTAGTTAACATCTATGCTTCAACTTGCATGTCGATGATGACGCTTTTGTTATCACATAAGTATTCGATACATTTGCAATTTGCCTACCGTTGCGCCAACCTCTTCACAGACCTCATCACAAAATGGATTTGAATTTCTTAGGTTTTAGTTGAGGGGATGTGAACTCCCATCTAGGTGCTTAACTTTGTTGAGTCCAGCTCCGATGTTCAAACCCAGTTCCATGTTGGACTTGACTGACAACTCATGCTATCTCTTTCTAAGGGGGCCTACACCACTCATATTTTAAAGGGCCCCAACCCACAAACAAAGCATCAAAAGGATGGGTTCTGAGCTCACACCACTACCTTGCCCGGACCCAGACGGCCCGATTCCGGTTTTCTCAGCTATCCTTGACTGTGAATCGAGCCCACTCGGGGCACGGTTTGTTCAACTTTTATCCAATGCTTTACTCTTTTTGGGGAATTTGAACTTCTTTTAGTGCAACCAATAGGTTGTTCTGAATGCATAATAACTTTGCCGATGTGACAAGAAAACTCAGGGTTTACCAAATAAGGATTTTATTCTAACTCTCAAAAGGTCTGATCTTAATGTATTGGTTGTCAAAGAATCTTGAAGATTTTCAACTTACATCAAATCGGTGCATCAGTCAATTAAAAAAGAATCAATGGAAAAATGATTTCGTTTAATTATTTTTAAAAAATATTTAAAACTTTTTTGTAGTTTTGATTTTTTAAATAAATAACATCGACCGATTAATTGAATGGGCAGTCTATCACCCCAGCAATAAATCCGCGCTCAAGGGGGATTGGGGTATAGCTGCACAAGACAACAAGTCGAACCAGCTCGACCTCGAGTTTAAATGTAGGCTTGAAATGTTAAATAAGTCAGAGTTGTAAGAATCGGACTCGGCTCGACTATTAGTTAAAAGAATAGCAACTTAATGTGTTCATCCACTTGCACCAGTTAACAAGTTAAAAGAAATGAGACATGTTTAACATAAACGAGTTAAATGAGTCGAGTTCGAGCTTGGCGTTGTATCATCGAGTCGAGCTCAAGCTTGTTCTATTGAGTTTGAGTTTTCTTAGTCGCGTCTAACTCGACTAAGCTGGTGCTCGCGAACTCGAACTCGACTAAGCCGGTGTGCAGCAGTAGATTTGGGTAATGAAAGGCAAATCCAATCAAATATAAATCTAATCCAACCAGGCCATGGCGTGCCCTACTCCGGCAGGATCACCAATGATTGTCATTGGCTGAGCAACCCAGCTCTTGTGGGGCAGCCGGGCAGATCAAGGAGCTGCCCGCGAGCGGCTCCGCCGAACTCCAACTCGGGTTGAGCCCGAATCATGTTCATCACATATTATTATAACTTGGCTACTACGTTCACTAATTAATAATTAAATTTTGCCATCAAGTGCAGCTTTTGAATAATTAAGTATGACGAAACCGCATTTGGCTTGTTATTTTTTTAAAGAAAAATTGCCTCTTTGTAAAGTTGTTTATAACTTGATATTTGCATTTTTTAATTGCAACGGAATCGATGCCAATGATGCGAAATGAGTTGTCCGGTTAGAGGAAAAGTGGAGATGGTTTGGTTGTTAGTGATTTTTTAAATAGATGGTGGCATGGAATGTTTAATTAAAATATAAGAAGGTAATCATAATACCAACCTTTTTAATCAAATTTAAACAAAATATTTGTTGAGAAAGAAGAAAGGAAAGCAATGCAAAGTTGTGCCAAAAAAATCTAAGGAAATTTGAGCTGAGACTTTGGCTTTATGATCTAAAGTTAGAAATAAGCTTATTCGTATATTTTTCGTATGAAAATTTGTATTATTTTTTCCAAAATGATTCCTGCTTTAGGCACCAAGTCATATTCGCAGGAATTCCCAAAAAAAAAATTAAGAAAGTAATAATGGACCCCGCAGTGGATATCATATCTTAGCTCGCCCTCTGGTTGGTAATATGATCTTCTGTATATATCTTCTCACTTAATTCCCTTTCTGGGAATACATTTTAAAATGATTGGATCTACTTAAGAGTTGTATCTTTTTCCACCAACTTTTTTTTTTATAGTATTCAAAAATGATTTTCAACTAAAACAAGATAAATATGTTTATCAACGAAAATCCAACAAATCATCAAATGTGGTGTTCCTTGCAAATTTTTCTCCGTCTAATTTTAGGTAGAGAAATCTTCAAGCCTTTCACAGCACACCACTCAATGTATTACATCCACGGACCGTGATTGGATGAAGCTCAAAATGGCCGAACTCGGATAAAAAGAAAAGCTGGATCATTATTTTTTAGTATCACCTAATGCATCTTGTTAAGGGCAAATTCAAAAGTTCATGTTATATATATATATATATATATATATATATATATATATATATATATATATATATATATATATATATATATATATATATATATAGAGAGAGAGAGAGAGAGAGAGAGAGAGAGAGAGAGAGAGAGAGATCAACTATCCATATTTTAAACCTCCGTTTTCGCTGTCTTTTCTTCTTCACCCTTCACCTACTTGATCTAGTTATCTTATATGTTTTTTTTTAATTTCTTTTCTGCAACCATCGTCCTCATCGTTATAAAATTAATGGTGGATCCAAGAAATTGGCCTAAGAAACCAGTCTCAAAATAGAACTGGTTTTCCTCTCTCTCTCTTTCTCTTTGTCTTTCATTTGCTGTTGGGTGACTCTGCTGTTCCGTCTATCCACTCGTTCCCCACCCTTCTTATTCTGTTTTATTGTATTGTTGTCTTGTATATTTTGTTCTTACATTTTATTTTTGCAGTTTGTTTTTGTGTCTAAGAGACTTCTTGTCCCAAATTTTGTTATGCATTTCCATTTTATCGGTTCTTTCTCTCTCTCTCTCTTGCCCTCACACATGGACACACATATGTATACATGAGGACCAACACTGAGATCTGTAAAACATTGAATGAAGTTCTAAAAAGTAGGAGACAACTTAGCTGTCTCACTAGTATCGGTTGTTAAGAGAAAAAGAGTAATTAAATCCTTGTAACAGTTAGCTATATAGACAATTCAAACAACTCTTTATATGTGTCTTCTTTTATTAAACATAAGAACAACTAGTTGTGAGGACCTACCAACGTACATATAGAACAGAAAGATAGAAGCGAGAGTTGTTTGTGTTTGCCTGACCAAGGGTACGTAATTAGGATTTAGCTTATCTGCACATACAAAAATATTACTAGATTGGTTACAAGATTATAGATTTGAAAGTTGTGCAAAGTTATAGATTTGAAAGGAAAAATCATGAAAATTGGACGTGTAAATAATCACACTTTGTGACATTATTATTAGTTTTTTCATTTTTGGCATCTAACGATATAATCTGCGTATCAAATTTTTACGATCTTCACTTGACATGTAAATTTCTATTATATTTTGGGTGACTAAATGTAAAGGCTCTATATGATTTCGTTAGAACATTCAGCTAAAGTGGAGCTATTTTATTTAGATGCCATCTCAAACACTCAATCATATGAAACTTTTCATATTATATTTGAACTGCATAAGTAAGCAATCATTCTGCATACGTAGAAATTCCCTAAGTAATCTCCACAAGTAAAAACGCGTAGAGCTTTGGATACCATTTCTTTTTTGTTTCTAGCACTTTATAGACTTGTCTGGAAAACACAAAATCTTAAACTACAAGTCATGAAAAAGAAAAGCCAAAAAATTACAAAAGCATATGGAAAAGAAAGGCAGTTTCTTGTTATTTTTTCATTTGAGTAAAACATAAATTGTGCCACGCTAGACAAAAAAAAATCAAGATATTGGCATTACTGCTGCTTAAAAATAATTTCATTTAGTTTTATAACTTCCAAAAAATACTATTCTTATTTGTTGCAGGGGGCATGAGAGAGGCGAAAGCCACCTCAGCTTCCCCTGCTTCTAAGCTGCTTCGAACCTGGGTGGTTTTACGGTACACGCTATTTATTCTAGAGTTGGAAAAAAGGATATATACGTCGCCAATATGACCAATTTTAAAATAAAATCAATCTTCTAAGGACACATTCAATTCAACTTTTGGTAGAACCATGCCGGACCTACCATCTTATTTTCTGCCCCACTCCGGTCACCTCCCTTTTTTATCGTGCATTTTGCGAATGCATGCATGCATAAGCAACCAGTTTTACTATATACAAGACCTTTGTAGAAACATGGTCAGTTTTTCACTTCAAGTCTTGCTTATATATGCAACCGATAATTACTTCGGGACTGGCTTGATCAGTCCTTTCGTTTCTGATATCTGCATTCATTCTGCAAAATCTACCATATCAATGTGATGTTTGCATGCAAAACAGTAAGAATATATAAAGAAACAATAATTTTACCTGAAGTTAAATTCAGATCTGCAAAAAACTTTCACATATAACAAAATAATGTTTCTGAAACAAAAAATGAAAGAGTTTATTATTCTATTCTAAGTAACCCTTAAAAGTGTGTTTGGTAATATATAGGAACAATGCATTCTTTTGAACATTCTCATGCAGTTTGATTTAGATCAGAATACTTTGGTCTTGGATCTAATTACACCTGCTTGATCAGTTGGTCCTCAATGTGTGTGTGTGTGTGTGAGAGAGAGAGAGAGAGAGAGAGAGAGCTGATAAAATGGGAATATATAACAAAATTTAGGGACAAGAGGTCCCATAAGTACATCCACAAAAAACAAACCGCAAAAACAGAATCAAGAAAAAGAAATATACAATACAATGCAGAGAAAAATAAAAGAGATGGGAAAGTCGGCGCGGCACAGTCACCTAGCCGTAGACGGACAGCGGCGTTTCAACCGAATGGCAAACTGGACATCCCCTTGCACAATACGAGCCACAGAATCTGGCGAAGAGAAGGTGGCCATGAAGACTCTGTTGTTGCGCTCCTCTCAAATACGCCACCAAGCTTAAATGAGAGAGAGAGAGAGAGAGAGAGAGAATGCACTATTTTTGAGTAATAAAATAAGGGTTGTGCATCGAATATGCACATATCTAGGGGTTAGGACCGAATTAATTAATCCCTTATACTATGGCTTGTAAATGTCAATAAGAAAACACGGTAGTCGAGTCCAATGAAGTCAGTCGGATGCGTTCAGTTGGGTTTTACAAAGCGACGTGCATGCAAGAACATAAACTTAGTGGAGACAGGTAAAGTTTTCCTGGCGATGTCGCTTTGGCATGAAACGTCAAGAGGTTGGACCAAGATCCAAATCATCGTAGGGTTTGGTTGACATCACCGCCGGCCGGGAAACTCACCGGAACCGACCCCTTGCTTCCGATGGCATCAGTCAAAGGTCTACAAAACTCACTTTGATCATGATCGAACAGATTTTCCTTGCTAAAAAAACTCATAACGAGAATATCAAACCATAGAGAAACAATAGCGAATAGGTAATTAAGATACCAAGAAAGTAGCGGAGAAACAATTAAACAAAACTAGAACGGCGAGAGAGTGGCAGAAAAACAATTAAACAAAACTAGAACTAGGTATCTTTTGATTTCATTAATTTTATTTTGTTTGATTAACTCCAAGTTTCGTGATTACCTCTGCCTTTTTTCAAATATCATGAAGTTCCCATGGGTTTAGTTCCTTTTTCGATGAACTATAGAATAACATGAACGTTTAAATACGTTTGATTCTTTATCCAACCATAAAAATCTATTTTTCAAAAATCTCTTCTCTTTGAGATCCAACATCAATTGCAATGATTTGAAATGTAGCTCATTCAAATGGATTGATTGCCACTATATATATATATATATATATATATATATATATATATATATATATATATATATATATATATATATATATATATATATATATATATATATATATAAGTGAATGGTAACTCTATCTATACATAGCTACCTAGCGGTCGTTCAGATAAATGGTTGAGAAAAAAACACACAAAAAAAGTAAAAACTAATTATAAATAATGGAAATGTTATCACATTCTTTTTCTTGTAACTTTTCATTATATTAGATCAAACAATTCTGATTAGATAGTTGAATGACTATAAAAAATAGAATCATCATTTAACTTTTATATATATATATGTGTGTGTCCGTTAGTGTTAGTGTGAAAAGTGTGTGTATATATATACAAATTAGCGCAAGCAAGGACGAGACCATGTTAGCAACTTGAGCCTATGGAAGGTGATGACGTGGCCTGGAAAAGCATGGGCTGAAAGCAGCAGAATTGGGCCCCACTGTACGTCTTAGCGCAATTTTATCTCCTTGGGGCATCCCTGCGTGAAGAAAGATGTCTCATTATTTGAGATCCAACGGGTCGTACTCCGTTCAGATCCATACGGATCTACCTCCACTGCTACCTGTAAGCCATTGACTGTACAATGGCAGACGGCCACGTCCCACCTGACCGCAACGTTATCTCCCTTTTTTATCTAAAAAAAAAGACATTATTATAGGAGGGCACCTTTAAAAATTTATTCCATAAAAGTATGATAAAAAATAATTAACTGTCATATAATCTAAGAAACAAGAAAGTAATATTCAGACGTGTGTTTCGTCAGCAATTCATATTATACTAAGAGCATATTAGAAACATTTATATGTTTATTTTTCATTTTCCATTTTTTTAAAACTACAGACATGGATTGATCCATGGTTGTCGCCTTATAATGAAACCAATGAGCGACTGAATGTCCTAGAGCAGCCACCGATCAGATAAAGACAAAGCACAAATCTTTGTTTAAACGGCGGTGCAAAGTAAACTTCAAGCTCTTTGTTTACACGAATCTAGCCATTAAATGCTAGAGATGTTTCAGATTCATTGGTATGATTTGGTAGCCGCTTCAGTAGATTTGATTACTCACAAATCATTGAGAGATCATCATAGGTTCGAAATTCTAAAGAATCAACGGCGCCACAGTCCATTTCATTGTTTAATTCGTGATATTAATTCTGTAACTTGCCTAAGTTTTTAGAGTTAGCATGCCTAGTGATGTACCCACCGTATTCCATTATGGAACACCATGTGAACCGGGGCTTGGTGGGTCCGAGAACCCCATTACACACATGGGCTGTTTTGCCTGTGTCGATTAGACTTGACATCCAGCTTAAGAGTATGTGGCGTTTGATAAGAAGAACATTATGTTCCTGGAATACATAATACATATATCTAATTAAATGTCAAGTTACAAACTTAATGTAAAAGACCGTATTGTCACGGGCCGACTCCTTCAGCCCGTGCGGCACGGCCAAACTCTCGTCAGTATGCCGCAAGCTTTTACCTATCCAAGCGGGCGCAAATCGCTTGGGCACTTAAACACTTAGACAGACACAAAACACAAGAGTGTAGGAAAGAACTTCGCAGTATATTCACTTAAAAGGTTAAGTACATCACAAAGTGAACGCAAGCAAGTCTTTACAACTTTACTTACAAAGGTTGGCCGAAGCCGCACGGGCTGAAGGAGTCGGCCCGTGACAGTATATTGTTTTTTATATTGTGCAGTAGTCTTTATTTTGTCAAAAAAAGCTCAATTTTTAGTGAGACGACAAAAATCAAACACCTGAAGTTTGCATCCCTTGTGCCAAATTAGGTGATTAAATAAAAGTTTTCAACATATTTTTTGTTAATACCACAAAATCTTTTAAACTTATTAAATTTAGGAACATCATAAAATAAAATGTTGAACCAAAAGCGCCGATCAAGGGCGTACGTACACCCATATTGGCCGGAATGACGTGTCCCGGTGGCCGTCATTGTTAGTTCTTGGATCCGTTTCAGGCTTTTGTTTGATTCGGGACACACCTGGAAAAGAGCCAAGAACTTGGTCAGACTCATCTACTAATATGGGTCCCATTTGCACGATCTAGATCCAATTTGTCCGTATTGAATTGACTAAGCATGACGCAGTGCGCATGGGCTGCATAAGAAGGCTGCCAATGACTCAGATACGACCTGATGACATCCAGATCAAGATAGCGTCAAATGGTGTTGCATGTGAATATAAAAGTGTATGTAGTTTGTTGGATCTGGTCAGAAGATCTGGACCTAGCTAATAAGCAGATTCAGATTGGGTATGCGGTTCCATTACAAAGCTGAATTCGAGATTCATTTCTGACTGGATCTGATAAAGATCCAACCTGGTTGCATATAAATGTATCTTAATGTTTGAAAGATCGAGCCTCAATCCAGAACAAGATAGATATGTTATTGGTATGTATGTTCTTGTGCTTGATCTCTATCTAATTTAACAAGATTATGGTCCTGGCCTTATTTGAATTCAGACTCATTTCTATCCAATCTCATAGGATCTAAATTTGCTTTTGAAGTGACATCTTGGTCGTACTGTAAAATTGGTTGACCCATTTAAGTGAATTAGTTATGAATCAGCCAAAAATAATTAAAAATGAAAAACTATAAAACATCAATTAAAGTTAAAAAAAAAAATCTTAAATTGCAACTCCAATGGTTCGATTCGAGCCGATTCTGATAACACTGCTTCTAAGTTTTGATCAGCAAAATAGTTAGATAGGAGTTAAGAGTTTTACTCAAGAAATCAAGATTTAAGTCGCATTCAAATTAAGATCCATAGTGATTTTCAATGCAATACCAAGACATTTTAGTAAGCATACGAACTCTTCTTCACATTCAATAGTCTGATTGGGCATGGGTGTAGCTTTTTTCTTCAAAAATTTGATAAATATGGATCTAGGTTTCTTTACTTGTCTTGATATAGGAGCAACATAATGTAAACATACTTTATTTACAGCCAAACACTACTCCAACAAGCTGCATACATGTACATAATGTGGCACATTAAAAGATATTAATCAGCTAATAGAACTTCAGCCCGAAAATTGAACTTGTTGATATATATAATTTTGGACAAACTTTGCCTGGACCCAATCACATAGAACATGCAAATTGATGAATCCTTCTTGTTTTACGTGATTGACGAATCCAATTTGTTGGTACACCATTGTTCTTAACTTTTCTGTCCAATTCCACCGACTTTCTTTCGTATTTCTTTAAAACTCTTGCATATTGAAATTGTAAGAACTCGATCTACTCCAATTTCGGGATCAGACTCTTGACCCGGTGGATTCTGAATGGCTTCTGTTTTGATCTTTAAAAAGCTAAAAACTATGATCATCAACCATTTAACAACTCTATTTATAAGCTATTGTAGAACTCTCACAACCCTCAATACAAAATTAAACTTCTTAAAGATAGGGGTAAACAATGAGTCGAGCTACTCGAGTTCAACTCGTTAAAGCTTGGCTCGTGAACGAGTTCAAGCCGAGTCATTTGCTTAACGAGTCGAGTTCAAGTTGATGAGTCGACTCGTTCAAATAATCAAGTTGAGTTTGAGCTCAACACGTAATTGCCAAGTTGTACTCGAGCCTTAATCAAATTGATATATTCAAACGAGTTTATGAGTTTGTCGAGCCTTAATCAAGTCGAGCTCAGCACGTAACGATGAATATCAATTCTATTCGGACCAGTTTGTCGAGATCGAGCTCAACAATTAAAAACGATGAATACCAATTCTATTCAAACGAGTTTGTCGAGCCTTAATCGAGTCGAGCTCGAGTTCAACACATAACTGCCGAGTCGAGTTATTTTTGAACGAACTCGAGCGGAGTCGAGCTCGAGGTTTCATTAGTCGTACCGAGTTTGAGCTGATTCGACTCGGCTCGTGTTCTAGAAACTCCAATGGCGTGAAAATTTGAACCTCTCATCATCCTCCAACTTAAAAATTTTACTTTAGACACGGGACTTAATCCGGGTGCCGAATGTGAAACCGGGCCCGGGTCTGATAGCTGAGACCGGCCCACTTCGGAGGGGTTAACTTGAAAACTGGAGGGTCATTTCTGGAACTTGAGCCTTTGGAAGAAGAAACTTTCTGAATGGAGCCCTGAAATAATGGCGGGTGTGAGGGCCACTCCTTAAACCGGATTGAGTGAACGGTCGGATCGCACGGTATCAATAGGGAGGGTCCGACTTGCAGGAGCTCGGAGAGAACGAGAGAGGGAGGGAGGGAAGAAACAGAGTGAACGAAGTTTTCCAGAGACAAGGGAGAGAGCAGAGATGTCGTGGCAAGCCTACGTCGACGAGCACCTGATGTGCGACATCGACGGCCAACATCTCACTGCGGCTGCCATCGTCGGCCAGGATGGCAGCGTCTGGGCTCGGAGCGACAGCTTTCCCCAGGTTCCCCATCTATCTGCCGTCCTTCTGCCCACATTTCCATAATCTTGCCTGCTTCTCAGATTTGTTGATCCTATGACGGTCTCCCGCTCGATCTCTAATCGTTTTTAAGTGTATGCTCATGATGCTATTAGCTGATCACGCGAGATCGTTTGCGACTTAGTGAGGTTCCTTAATTGGAATCGCAGCAATTTGAAGAAGATGAGATGGGTTCCATCGTTGGTGCAATTGCATTCCATTTTTGTCCGAGATTTTAATGAAATCATGGGTCGCTTGACGTCTAGTTTAATGGGTACCCGCATTTGGGCGGTTTGGGATCACCCTGATGTGAATTTCATCTGATTTACGATCTTCTAAATTCGGAAACCGTATAAGAAACGCATGGAATAATTGCCAATGGTGTTTGATCCGTCAGGAAACGTATGATCATGGGCCACCTCTACTATCATTTTATGCAGCTTCAAATTGATTGTTTTCATTGACTAGTTTGTTCGCCTGATCTTGCGGTCTCCTAGCTGATCCTTTTGATCGAAATTTTCGCTCAAGTTTTTTGTTAATTCGACCATTTATTGAGAGTTATGATCTTGAGCTTTCACCGGGTGTTGGTCTCTTGTCTTTTGTTATGTAGTTTAAGCCCGAAGAGATGACTGCAATCATGCGCGATTTCGAGGAGCCTGGATCGCTTGCACCTACTGGGTTATTTCTTGGATCGGCAAAGTATATGGTTATCCAGGGAGAACCTGGTGTTGTCATCCGAGGGAAGAAGGTGACGACTCTGCCGCCTTGCTTCTCTTTCTGCTCTGTTTAATTGGTTCTCGATCGTATTTATGATTGTGAGATCATTTTAATGCTACACTGGGGAAGTTTTCGCCCTTGTTCTCTTGGCATTACGTTGATTTAGTTTTCTAGTCTTTTAATCCTTTTATTTGTCTTATTAATGTTGTTCTCCATTTGTCCTGCATGTTGAAAATCCAGCGTATCCTAAATATTTTCATTTTCTTTTGAGTGAAGGAAAGAAGGTGATAATGCGCAGAATGACTGTTGTTGTTTGAGAGTGCATATTTTTTTGGTCCATCTTCTCATAAATAGATGTCGCCCCAGCGTGAATGTAGTAGCAAGATTATGTGTGAGCAGTTGCACTGGACCCACATCCGCAACACACCCGAGCCATGTTGGTCAAGTGCTGACTGTTTTAGCGAGTTCATGTAGACTTGATGACTGTCCATCCATACAGCAATCAGAATAATTTGGATAGGACTACAGGCTAAGATATTATATAATAATAGGTCCACCATGTGCAAGGCATGGTCTTGGATTCCGGTCAGGAAAACAAACAAAATCAAGGAATGGAACAAGAAAGAAGTGTTTAGACAGCAGGTTTTGGTTTTTAGCTTCGGAAAGAGGAGAACGAGATGGTATCCCCAAATGCCAAAACTGACAGGAGATTAAACATTAGAGAATCGAACATTATTACTGCAGATAAAGATGAAAGATTATCAACTTATCAGAAACATTCTAAGCTTATGAAACAATATCCTAATGTGCCAAATACTTTTTCCTGTCTTTAGCCATGCATCTACAGAACCCGCAATCTTTAGAGTTTCCATAATGAGAGAAGACATTACTATATTTCTGCAATTATCTGATTTCTAGTCGATTCTCTTTATGGTATGGCACTTTAGGCATTTCTTTTTTGCTCAAAATTTTCATGTTTCTTGCCAAGAAAAAAAAAACGTCTGTAATTCATGTCATTGTTGCTTGGATGCAGGGATCTGGCGGAATTACAATTAAGAAAACCAACCAAGCCTTAGTCATTGGAATATACGATGAGCCAATGGCCCCAGGACAGTGTAACAAAGTTGTGGAGGGGCTTGGTGATTACCTTTATGACCAGGGTCTCTAGATCTAATATTGTTTTAGATGTTTTTGCTTCTGCGGAATGAGATCATCTGCATATATATGTTTCGTTGGTCACGAAGAACAATGCCAATGGAGAGATTGCTTTAGAATAACTATAAGGTTTTTAAACAAACCTTATGTGAACAAAAGCATATGTGGTTCCTTTTATGTTTCTGAAGGATGTATGTTTTCTGTGCTGTTCTGGAATCCAGAATGAGAGACAAATTAAGCTTTCCTTGTTAGTACCATTGTTTCTGCTTCCGCACTTTATTAGTTTCCAGAGGTTCCTTTGCTTTCAGGGCATGTTTGGAAGGGAAAGATACACTCATCCTTCCTTTGTAGGATAAATTGAAATTGAAAGAAAAGTTGAGCTTTTTAATCTATCATTTCAGACAGGATAAAAGCTCCGAGAGGAAAATTTTCCAAGTTCTTGTTCTTGCCAGTCTTAGATGAAATGAAGAAAAGAAAGTATGAGACTGAACTTTGATGTCAAAAGGGCAGTGAAGTGAGGAGTTGTGGAGATGGAGTAAACCGAGAAGATTATCGTGTGTTAATCTTCGTCCCCATTTTGTTAATCCTTGCTGCCTGGTTGCGATACTCCCCTTAAGGCTGCATGTGAGAATGGTGGAGAAAATGTTTGAGGCAACCGTACACTTTCCAATCAAACACGACGGTCTCTAAAACGCATGAAAAACGTAGGGATTTTTCATCTCACTCCTACAGTATTTGAAGAGAGAAAAAACAAGCGGAGAAGGTTGCAGGACAATGCATCACACGACTTTTTTCACCAAGTTCAAAAGGCGCCTTGGCCGTTTGACAGTTGGAAAATGTGAGTGTTTCGTGAATCTACTTTAAATATTGAGACAGATTCATAACACTAGAAGTCGGTGACAATGAATCTGCCTCAATCTTTGTGATAGATTTATGAAACAGGTACAAAGTGTTTCGTTTGTCAAGCTACCTCTAAAAAGTAATTGGCTCAATCAATCGTGAATTTTGTCCATTTTTTTTCCTAAAAGAAACCCTACAACAGATTTTACTTCGCTATTCTTCTCGACACATTCGCACCACTAATGTCAACCATTATTTTTCAAATTTATCGTAAAACGTTGCAAGTAGAACAGCATTATTCCCATGATTTGCCGTCTCCATTTCGAACAAATGATTCAAAAAAAAGAGAACACTTTTCTCAAATCAGGTGGAAAAATATAAGGCTTAATCACGTCCATACAATCTCTGTTCCTTTTAATTTGTCAAAAGGAATAAATATATAAGCTGTTTCAGACTATAAAAACATGTATCCTCTTAAACATATAAGAAAAAGCGTTCGGTAAGAGAACATTCTACTATGAGAACTCCATCTTGTTGATTCAGTATGTATGTCTAACATTAATTACCAACTTAAGAACAACATCTATGAACACGTATTGTTTCTTAAAACAAAAAACGTAGTGTCTGAAATATATCTTCCATACCCTTAAGCCAGAAGCCAAACAGTTAAATATATTAGATCTGCGGTCAGATTTCAACTCAATGCAATTTAAGATGACAAAACCCACAAACCAGATCGTGTTCATTTGTATACTTAGTTGGCACACACCAAACTCGTGGGCTCCCACTCACCACTCAATTAGAAGTCAACTCTGAAGAACAAAAATGTGTATGGAATATTATTTTCTTGTATTTTTAAAATATAAACAGATTAAAATGAAAAATTGTATGATGAGTTTACATTTAGTGGACACCAGGGGACGTAGATTAGACAGTCTAGATCCTCCCTCTCCCCTTCTTCCGACCCCGGCAGGCCTGCCGGTGATGGTACGGGGGAGCTGCCGGAGCTTCCCTTTTTGCAGCAGAACCCCGGCAGGCTGCCGGTAATGGTGGGATAGGTTGAGAATGAACTAAAAAAGGAAAAACCAGAAAGGATCGTCCAGGGACTCATATTACAAGTTCAGATTTCCACTTATAAGTGATGGGAACCCAATTCTTGCTTTTTCAAGAGATCAAAGGCTAAAAAATAGATTTGGTGTTCCTCACCAAGCAAGTTCCAGATTTCAAAATCTTGACTGCCAACCAAATGAAAAGCTCGATATGTTAGATTCTCGCTTCTCTTATCCTCTCTCTAGATAGATTGGCATAACTTTTGATAATCCTGAACCTGCTTCGCATTATATATATATAGGGGTTGGGGCCGGCGTTCGAAAAGGGCAGCCACTCTTACCAAACAAGAATATATTCTTTTTCACTTTATAGAGGGGATGACGGATGAGCCATGATCTTGACTGACATTATGAAGGAAACAATAGTCAGGAAAGTTGATGAAGAGAATTAGATACGCATATCTTGATCGATTTTCTTTTCTGGATCGCATATGCCCCGACTCTAATTCTGTTCGTTTTCATGTTGCAAACATCAGATTGGACCAGCGGATGAACCAGCTTGTGTTCACCTTGTGGATCATTCGAACCAGAGCAATGAACGAGCAAGAGTTGCTGAGCAATCGTTTCATCGAAAAGAATAAAAGTTCAAAGGAAAAAAGAAAAAGCATGCAATTTCATGAGAAGCAACTCAATTGTTATTCCTCTTATTATCTGAGACACAGTCGACGAGGCTGATGAGTGATGACATATGAACGTCCTTCGGCCGGTAGATCTCTTTGTATTTATTCATCGACTGCAGCTTTAACCCCATAGGTAAAAATAACCGGGATAAAATTGTTGAACCCAGTAAATATTTAGCTAGAAGATTTGTAAGAGGCTGGCTAAGTAGTTGTGACGGTTTTTAGTATTTTGGACAGAAATTAAAATTGCTAAGTGGCAGTTTGGAATCCGAACTTGATCTAAGAAGTGATTGGGTTGTTAAAATTGACATTAGAGTCATATTCAATACTCTCGGACCGGGAACTCAATACACATAAATGAATTTAAAGGTTCACACATCAATTGCAGCACTACATTATTATTGAAAATTTATTCACATGTTCACTATTCTTGAAAATCTTTAAAAGGTTAATAAGAAAGCGGGTCAAATAATTAGCTGTTGTGCTTATAAAACTTTGATTTTCAATAATCTTCGATGCACGACTAATCTTTCTTATAATTATACTAGAGGGTTACAAAATGGATCTTTTAAGGCATGTGCATCTTCTTGCCTGTGAGATCCAGGTTGGTCCTTATATCAACTATAAAAAGTTTCGAAAATCTTCAATTGATTTGCAAATGAATGTAAATGGTTTGTCAGTTGATTTTCAATGAAATGTAAGAGTTGCAAATGGTGCTTGAGATGAAAAAGGAGAATATATAAAGGACTAAAGGTGTGGTGTCCTTTTACCGTGTCCATGTGACAGAGAGGGAGAGAAGAGAGAGTGGGGAGCCAAAAAAAAATCAATGCCGGACTTGAGCAATGATTCAATGGGGTTAAATAGGCGGATGTCCTCCCGTTCATCCCCTCACGATTTCAGGGCGACCGACTCTGCGTTGTTCTAGAGAGAAGCGAAGCGAGAGAAAAGGCAGCCGAGAGGGGAGAAGGAAGCGGAGGCAACGATGTCGTGGCAAGCGTACGTCGATGAGCACCTGATGTGCGATATTGACGGCAACCACCTCACCGCCGCCGCGATCATCGGCCAAGATGGCAGCGTCTGGGCTCAGAGCGACACCTTCCCGCAGGTCTCTCTTTCTCTCTCTCACTCGCTCGGTTCATTGCTGAACATTTTTGTTTTTCAGAAACTATCTAGAGAATCGCTGTTTCCGCGGCTGGATTCTCGTTCGTCGATGTTTTCTATGTTATAGCTTGCGGGTAGTGGTGATCGATTTACTTACCAGCGAGTGTTTAGGAGGATTTTTTTTTCTTTTTTGGGGAAGAGGGGGCAGATACTGATCGGTGGTAGTGAATCGGTCCTCGTCTCTTCGTCAGTCATTTTCCTATCAGATTGATTGTTGTCTGATGTTCGATTTTGGCGGAACTTGTTTTTTCTCTTGACGATCTGGGTGTCTGAAATTCTGTAGACTTTGGATTTCTATATATTGGACTTTGGATTCCTATATATTGGGGCGTAAATCGACGATCTTCTCTTCCATAGGTTCCTTTCAGATTGATCGATCTCCCATTTGTTGATATTGATCAGAGTTGCTTTCATTTTTTTATGATTTTGGGTATGTGAGATTTGTAAATATTGCTAAATAAATATCTGCATTTCTTTCAAGGGTTTTTCATCAACATTTTCCCTTCTTACTGTTTTCTGATTTTGCTGTTATTTGATTCTGATGGTTGTTTTCTTTCTTATGTGAGTAAAGACCGCATATCTGACGATGTTGGTCGTTTTGGTGTATCTGGATAGTTTAAGGCGGAAGAGATTGTTGGTATTATGAATGATTTCGCAGAGCCTGGGACTCTTGCACCGACTGGTCTGTACCTTGGATCTACCAAATACATGGTGATCCAAGGCGAGCCTGGAGCCGTCATCAGAGGGAAGAAGGTGATAAATCTCGGATTCAAATTTATATCTTCAGTGTGCTTTGTGGAATATTGCTTGATTAGGTTACTTTTGAAGTCGATGATGGTTGGATTCTATGTGTTCCGAGTTTCTTTAGCTGTTTGTTGGCTGTGAAAAGCTTTCTTTTTCTTTTGTGCCAGGTTCACATAATTCTTCTTTACAATCTTAGATTTCTATTTATAAAAATCACGTTATATTTCTGATTCTTCATTAGTGGCAATTAATTGCTTCGGAGTGGGATCTTTGCAGCTCTGTTGTTTGTGGCAGAGGCCTGTTCGCTTATTGCATGTGTTCCAGATGATAGTTTTGTTGTTTTCCCTAATCTAATGAATTCTGCTGATCTGAGCAGCTTATGGCAGCTCATGAGACCTGACGTTTGTCCGAGTCATACCAATAAGAGTATCTTAGCCTCATTCTTTACCCAGAGACACTATATATAAGAGCAGCCACATAACATTTCCTGATGAAGTCTTTTTCTTTTTTATGGAAAGTTAAGGCTATGTAAGCGAGAACACTTGAATCATCATTGATGGTCATCACCATAAAAAATAACAATTAAACGGCATTAGAAAGTCTTTTCTGATCAGTGAATGAATGATCATTTTTCTTGACCACGTGTCTTTTTTGCATGAATAATGAATCAACAGTGTGTTTTTTTACATATAAGTAGAAATCAAGAATTCCTGTTTCTGTAAATGGTAAAATTGCTTACATTGATCAAGTGTCCAGTCTTATGCACACAGGCATCAAGTCTTGCTTATTATATGGATGAACTGAAGAAACAAATTAGTATTTAAAAATGTTGGAGTTGTTTGGATCCTCCTCCTTCAAATGGAGATTTAGATAATTTCTTGCACCAATGTTATAGGATTGGCGTAAGTCTCTCTATTCGAATTGAATAGGTGGTCGACTCAAGAGCGCCATCTAACATTGTTTAAATTTTATTTTTTAATATTCCAAGGATTTTCTTATTTTTAATTATTTTTTATATAATTTCCCTTTATTTTTTTCAGAGAATAAATTTTGTGGAGAGTTTTGCTGATTCAGCTGAATCAGTGGATCTTTCACCTATCAGCAGCTTGGTTGAATTCAATTCCTATCTGATTTTTACAATATTGTTCTGCACCATGTGTATGTTATACAAGTGGGAATTACGTTTGACCTTTTGAGTTTCACTATCACTGTTAATACAGAATTTTTCAGCAACTCAGCTTCCCGGATTTTTGTCAAACCACAGATCTTTAAGAAGATTTATGTATGTATATTTTAGTTGTGTCACAATTAATCATTGTTTGTCAGAACTTGGTCAAGTAAGTTGCACTGCTTTTATCGATCCTAAAGGCAGGACCATACAGATATTGACCATTGGTCCAATCTTGTTTTGAAGGTGAACACTCCCCCCCCCCCCCCCCCCTCTCTTCAGACATCATATACAAAGACCTATTTTCGCACATAATTTTCTATATTTTTCCTGTATTCGTGTGATCAATGGCCTGGTATTACCCTATTTATTAAGAAATTGGGCATCAGTCTTCAGTGTCCCAACATCAGTAAACTAGTGTCTGTGGTTAAGTCTTGATTTATCTTATGCTTTAACCATATCAGATGCTTCGCTTAAATTATCTTTAACCACTTGGGCAATTTCAGATCCTTTTTCCCCCCTTCCAATCTTAGAGGTCCAAGTTTATGTTCCATCTCATGGGCCTTCCGAGAACTAGTATAGGGTCTTGGCCTTCTGCCTGTATTGCGAGGTTAATGTTGCACGAAACTTAGTTGTGTAATGGACTCTGAGCTGTATGAATCACAGTTCATTGGCACCTGTGGAAGGCATCTTTTTCTTATCAGGACAGCTGAGTACCAGTTTCAACTAACTTTCTGCATGCTGGTGTATAAATGTCTTAAAAAAGCAAAAGCATGGTAACACATTAGCCATTCAGGTTAATGGTTTACGTTGCAATCCACCATAAATGGTGGTCGAGATCTGGCTTCCTGTATGCGATATAGCAGCCAATGTAGAATAAAACTGAAGAGAAGGGTTTCTGCTTCCAATATCTGACAAGCAAATAAAAAAGATGACTTTTTGTATGCAGAACATCCCCCCTCTTGCTGGCCGCATGTTTGCATGGTTTGGTAAACATGAAACTGTTATCCACAGTACAGGAAATTTGAGAATTTAAGTTACTGTCACATTTCCTTATGAAACAATGGGAGAATGGAAAGCAGGACATGTGGGAGATTGGGAAGCTCGTCTCAACTTAGAAGGTTGCCTAGGCAATTGAAGGGTTTCGAGTCTTCTGACCTTTTTGCTTGTTTTAGTTATAGTTCAGTTCGTAACTTTATATACTTGCTATCGTTTCCTTTGAACCAAAGTATTACAATTGGCCAATGCTTACTGTCTTCGTATGTGTGTCTTTGTGTACTTAGTCCATGGTTTTGTTTTCTCTTCCTAATTTATTCCTCGCTACTTTCCTGATTACAGGGTTCTGGTGGAGTTACTGTGAAGAAAACAAACCAGGCTTTGATAATCGGGATCTACGATGAACCGATGACCCCTGGACAGTGCAACATGATCGTTGAGAGGCTTGGTGACTATCTTATCGATCAGGGTCTGTAGCAATTTTTATTGGGTGTGAACT
This sequence comes from Nymphaea thermarum, assembly GCA_011799765.1. NCBI lineage: Eukaryota > Viridiplantae > Streptophyta > Magnoliopsida > Nymphaeales > Nymphaeaceae > Nymphaea > Nymphaea thermarum. Next base: position 200,667 of record JAANDH010000149.1, on the reverse strand, counting down.
TTCTTCTCTCGGGGTGGTGATCTTTTCTTGTACAACAAGTTTGCATCTTCCCGACAGTGGAGTTAGTTTCCAATGAATAATTATCGTGGGCTTATAGAGTTGTGGGGGGACAAGATTATTTTTCTTTACTTATATTTCATAGTGTGAAGGGTGGTATGATCTGGGTCCTGCTACATGCTCTCTGCAGGTTATCTTGTTTGTGAAACTCGATATTGTTTTGAGGAAAATGTTTTAGAAGCTTTTCATTATTCATGGTTCACGCAGGTTGGTTTGGCCGATGTTTGTTGTTTCCTTTTTCTGTTCTGTCAATTCTTTGGAAAGGTAAATTTCAGGGGTCAGGCTGAGTCGTTGCCTGTTCTAATGAAATCTTTCATGTTCCTTGCCCTTAGCCGGTTAAGATTATTGCGGTATTACGGTTAAGTTGTGGAGCCATTTCCTTACTTGAAGGACGTCTTCTTTGATTTTTTTTTTCCTCTTAAAGAACGAAAAAAGGGTTTTGTACAGATTGTACTTAATTTGTAATTTAATCACCATATCTTGTTATTTCGAGTCAACCGAGCGTCATATTTGTCTGACTCAAGTTGGTTAGTCTTTATGCGCAACTCTCTCTCTCTCTCTCTCTCTCTCTCTATATATATATATATATATATATATATATATATATATATATGCATGATTCTTGGAAGCAACAAACTTGAATCTGTATTGGATACGCTTGTGCACGTTTCAGGGAGGGGAGGGGGAGAGTGTTTTTGGGGATCAAGTTTTGCTGACTCGTCAAAGTACGTCTAATAAGACTGGACTTCCAACTTGAAAGAGCTGAAGCTATGTCTTAGGCAGGTTTGTGGGGCACCAATTCGTGATACTTTTTTAACTCGTCGCGCTCTTTAACTGTTGAAATGAAATCGACTTTTACAGGACAATTCCGTTACAACGTTCAAACCTACTGGAATGGATACATTGCGCAGATGGTTCTTGGATAAAAGATTATCAACATCCAACCCATCACCTCCGGAGCTCATTTTGTAAACTAGAATTACTAAAGTTAGGTAGCTTCATGATAACCAAACATAGCTTCATGCAACCAGATCTTGAGAAACTATTAGAATTATCGAACAGGCGCTTGAATAAAAAGGCAATCAGACTGCTTTTTGTTATCCATGCCAAGGTGTGTCAGTGACTATGTAAAAGACTTCACTGTTAAGCAGTATAATATTCCATGGTCGATTCAACCGATTCAGATGACTTCAGGGTGATTTTGTTTGGAATGTCATTCGCTCCGTTGTGGTCAAAGAATACCTCAACGTCGTAAAGTCAAAAGTTGGTAATAGAGACGATAATGCTGGCATCCACACCCTGGACCAACACAACGATGTTGGGCATGAGTCAAAATGGCGCGACAATGATGGCCTGCTCATCGCACACCAAATGGCAAAGATTTATGATGCTAGATGACATAATGCCGATCTATACAGTTCCTCGTGACAGTATCAGTATAATGTGAAAAATATGCCAATTTAGAAAACTGCAAGTCCTAAACCATTTTCCTGATGCAATTGTTACGAGCGTTCTATATTGATACATCAAAGCTTTCTTCAGCATGATAGCATTTTCTAACAATGAGAAACACAATATTTCATGAAGGCAAAAAAATGTCGCGTGCAAGAAAATTCATGTTATACACGGTGTCTTTGCTCTGGACTGGCAATGATCCTCCTCCCCCATGAATCCGCTGGCTGCCAGTAAATAATCAGTTGTTTCCAAATAGCTACCTTCTACAATGAAGTGAATGAATTATTGGAAGCTCTTTTTGGTTATCCGCCAAGCCTATAGCTTCTTCCTCTGAATGCTGTAGTGCCAGAAGACTGACTGGGTTGAACTGGGGAAGCTGCCTGGACCCCAATGCCCCACCGAGCGACTAGCTTATGTCTGGAAAGGTTTCATCAAGAGAAAACAGTAACATAGAACTAAATTTCCAAAGTTGCTTGCAAAGGGATAGGAAAAATAACCAAGAAAGTGAAGACGTGGACCTCCATGCTATAGAGAATCATTTTGTCCAGTGGAAGCAAACAAAGAAAAGGCAAACAAATCACTGTTTGCGATCTCTCCACCTTCATCCAGCAAATGGGGGAAACGGAAACATGTAGAAGCAAACATTGCAAATGAAAACCCATGACATATCAGTGCAGGTGTGGAAGAGAGAAATTCCATGGCTTGCCTGAACTGGAGCCCTTTAGATGTGCACGTAGTGACCTATGCCATGGACACGTGACTCTGGCAAACCAATTAGGCCAATACAAGGCTGAACTTTGTTCAAACCCAAACACGTTTGTCTGAGTGAAGGTGATCTTCCATTAAGGCTCAAAGAGAATTCCAACGTCTAAAGTGAGGCTCAATAAGTAGCATTGTCTAAGGTGTTCCACACATTATCCTACAAACCTTTTATTAGCTGAGCAGCATATAATCCATGAATCCCATGACATGCACTAGAGCATCAAAAACACTTATTAAGCATGTGTTCCACATATTTGAATTGTCCCTAGGCTAAGAGCCTATGACTAGTAGTTACTCCACACAAATGCAGGCGTGGGAAGCTTCATTGCGATGAACAAAAGATTTCAAGATATTCTCCAGTAAGGACGAAGATGATCCACTTGTGCTCCTAGCATGTAACATACATACCTGCTTTCTGCATCGCTGATACACTGCCCTTGTTTTTTATTATGAAAGGTGGCTAACCGATGGAAGCAAACACTACAGAAGCTGCCTTCAATACACAGGTAGGTGTGAAAGATTTAAGAACTGTAACAGCAACAATAACGCGTAACATGCTCCATGTGCACCCTCACCTAAACGTGTACAATTATCTCTATGTGAACTCAACACAGGTTTTGTCATAATTCTGCATCAAAGCATATCCCTGTTTTATGTCTTTTATGTATTTGTACCATACCTTTTAAAAATATATCCCTATTGCTGTTTATGTTTTAAATTTGACTGGATCATAAGCTTGGTTCTGATGGTTGACAACTTTGTAGATGGTTTCTTGCAAGACCTGACATGCGAGTTTAGGCAGTTTTAGTCATGTCATTTACCTCACTGTAACCTAAGTTACAAGTTAAAAAAAAAAAAAAAGCCTATCTATCTATCAAAAGGCACCTCGACATGAAGCCTGATTCTGGTGCTGAGCAGTTCACTATAGGTTCTGTAAATGTCTACAATGCTGGTGGTTTACTTGTGTCTACTCATTGGTTTGCATCTGCTTTCTTATGACAAAAAAAGTGTTGACCTAGCATTAGTAGACTTTTTTCTTACCAGGTAGATGTTTGGGTGGTTCCATGTTCATGCTTCAGAATACACTACTGTATCTAGTAAATCACTTCTGGCTTTAAAGCAAAATCGTTGTGGACGATAGACACAATTATAACTTCAGATGTCATGTGATATTCTAACAGCATGGAGCAAGGATACACCCAAACTGGAGTCTTCATTATGTTCCTCCCTCCAGCCAATGGATGGAGCACAGTTAAGAAGTAATAAAGATGACCTGCAACAATCCCCAACAGATCTGGAAGCAAAGGAGATCCAAAGATGACATCCAATGCCAGCATTGTCCAGGGCAGATAAAAAGCCTGCATTCATGATCACATATTGTAACGGAAACATTTTCCTGGAAAAAAAATTCACAAGCAAATGGAAGTTGATAGGTTCTCAAAATTAGCTAACAGGTGCACATCATGGCCAAATCATGTACTGTAACAGTCTAAAGAACTAGCTATTTAAGTACCTTTAGTGTAACAAGGCCATATATATTAATTTGAGCATTTGGATATTCTCTACTCCATACATACAAAAGCATGAAAACCAGTGATACTCCTAGGAAATATGACCTCATCTGCGGAACAATGGAAAATGCCTGAAACATCAGCATTAGAGAGTTAGTACAGTAACAGGATTAAGCTTCCACTGTGAAGAGGACATATTTCAAAAGAACATCTTGTACGTCAATTTTAAAACTGAAAAATACTGGAGAAGAAAAGGAAAGCACAAACCAGCAAGCAACTGGCCCCAAAGATCATCATCCATAAAAAATCTGCAGTTCGCCTAGCAAATGGCCCTTGTTCTAGTTGGACTCCATATCTAGCTCTGAGTCATGCAAAAATAACTTCTTTCAGAGCTTTCTTGCGAATGGTTGACAGCTTAGCAGCAAGAACCTTTTTCTTATACCCTCAACTAATACTAGATTATCTATAAACAACTTACATCATCAAGAGACGAATTCCAAAATTAATAGAGAACTTCCCAAGGAAGAAAAAATTTGTAATGAGCCTCCATATCTGCAGAACATTTAAAATAACTCATTAAAGTGACAAAAAGGTTTTGCAAGTTGAGACATTCAAAAAATAGAACAGAAAACTCCATATAAGGAATATTTCTTGAATGAAACCATTAAACAAAAAATATCTTTGCTTTTTCCTTTCAATTTAGCCTCTCATTTTCGCACTCTAAACGTGCCCCAAATTAATCTAAATCATTGTCACAAAAAACATGTACAGGTATTATACGGCGAGAAATTTCTCAGGTATAATATGGCAAAGTTGTATATTTTGGAAATATCTTGGGAAAATCTCGGCAAATTTTTTAAAAATTTAAAACATTTAATAAATCCTGAAAATTCATACGGCTGACTGTGTTTTGGCGTATTGTACGTGTTTTTTCCCAATAAGACGTGTTTTCTATGACAATGATCTAAATCATATATTTTAATAGGTCGGAGGCCAAAAGGTGCCGCAAGCCAAAACCCCCAAACATTTAGAGACAAACCTGAAAGCGTTGAAGCACTTCACTGTATATTAGAGCAATATAGTAAGGATCAACCAAACCAAGGTGAAACAGAGCTGTTGTCAACACGCATATGGTTCCATAAGCTTTGCTCACTGGAGGAAGTGATGCATAGTACCTGGATCATAACATGAACAAAAAACATTGTGTGTTAATGTTGGGCAAACTTAGTGGCTATCCTAATGAAGAGTCTACCTGTCTGCCATAAAATAATGTTTAGCTTTGCTTGAAAAAGTAATATGAATCGCTGATAGACATATCTCTATATAAATAAAATGCAACACACAACAATTTGACACAACTCCAAGAACACCTGTCACTTTTTTTCCTAGATGGCAGCATGAAAAGATCATTTTGCACCATTTATAACTTTTATAGCTTTTCTGGCAAGTCATCCAATGAAGAAGAATAAAATTAATCAAATCACTAACCTTCACATATTGCTAGTTTGTGAATGCATGTCATAAATGTAAGGGATGAAACGTCTCATGCAAAACAAACACTCATAATTGATGCATCTTCATCATCTATGGTCAAACATTGAAGGGAAAAGGATGAACATCTAGAGGAAAACCCAACAGATTTAACAAATACCCGTTGGTGCATAAACAATCTTCCAATGAGGAACATAAATTAAGTTGCACAGCATTGGTTATCATATAGCTTGTGCATCAATTACAATTTCACCTGGTTCCACCATTCTTATACCGTGAGATGTAGATCCAATCATAACATCTCAAATGCAGCGGAGGAAAGGAACATTGAACCCAATCTTGAGTTCAAAAATTGGCAAACATTCCTTGTCCCAAAAACCTGGTGGTTTTGTCATTATAATACTTTTGCTACCCAAGGGAAAATCAAGCAACCAGGACTATGCAATATACACAAGGGGCAGCAGAGAACAGTGATTGCCCTGCCTCTATCCCTTCCTGCTGTTCATGTTACTCGAGTGGTTTGTTTAGTCAATATAGTACCAAGCAGCCTGTTTGTGCAAAAATACTAGAAATCCGGTAATTCAGTTAATCCTTTTCACCTGATTGTTACAGGAAGGAGTTACCCCAAAACTAAGCCTTCCCAAAGTTAATCTTAAAACACTATGCCGTCTTCAATACAATAGCCCTATTAAGAGATAGTCTCCAATATGATTGGTTCTAGTTATGTGAATTGAGTCCTTCTGTTCAAATTCCTGCTTAATTACAGAACGTAAGATTTAATCTTTATCTTTATTGATAATCTCCACATCAGTTAGAGGTTCTCTATGCTTACTCTACAAATAATCCGCCATTTCAGTTTCATGGTTCATTCATTTGCTGATTCTTCATTCACTAAGTTCACTAACATTGGGCTTTCTGACATAGCCAGTTCATAAACCCACTTCATGTCCCAAAGACAATCAAAAGGACGGAAGAAAGAAATCGACAATCCTCTGCCCTGCTGCTAATGAGATGACCACTTCTTCCAAGAGCTTATCTCTATCAACGCGTCGGAGACGTAACCTTAGTCGTTGCAAATAGAGCTTCTACTACCAAACAAATTGAGGTTTCCCACCTAATCCAACCTCCCTAAATACCAGATGGCATCTTAAGCACTTCTTGTTTCTAAAATTGCATATCTTGCATCACCATTTCCGAATCAACCGTCCGCTGCATCCTCCTATCAGAGCCCAAAGACCTTGAATTCATAACATACATGAAAATCCTCCCATCCAAAACAAACAAATAAATACCAAAACAAGAGGAACCCATGTTCACTAGACAATAACTAAAATTCTCGATAGGGTACATGACGTTCGGTGCTGGCTATTGCAGTAAACAGATATGTTGGAAGGGAAACGAAAGAAACTCAAAGGTTCTTCTCGCTAAGATTATTTTAGATTAGATAGTGATGCGGTAGCGGCATTAACATATGTCGAGAGCAAACGAGAAAAGAAATCGTAACCACCAAGATTTGTGCTAGATCAGATGGTGGAAAGAAAGAGAGAGAGAGAGAGAGAGAGAGAGAGAGAGAGAGAGAGAGAGGGAGAGGTAAAATTTAACTCACTCTCCGGGAGAAGACATTGTTTCCGGGGCGGTGATCTGTGAAGAGGACGAGGACGAGGAGGAGGGAAATGACGACGACGACGACCTCCTTCCCCTTCTTCGGCTTCTACTTGCTCACGAAGACAACGACGAAGAATCGAGAGCACGGGAAGTCGGCATTCGGACCAGGGTTCCAAAAGGAGCGGACCCGGATTATAGGGCATTGGTTCTGGTAAGGATCCGCTTCGACTCACCGATCCGGGATAGTGACCAGATACGTGACGTTGCACATTCTCTCCGATTAAGATCCAAATCGTTCGCGACGACGACTTTCTTTTCTTTTTTTCTAAAAATGTTTATTCCAGGAAACCTTCTTTTGCAGGTTCTATTAGGATTCGGATCCAAATTGATCCGATCATGCTTTAAACATTGATTCTGCCAAAATCTTGAAATATCAATGGCCATGGGAACACCAAAAGAGTTATTTAAGATTCTTGTTATTGAACCCAAAAATAAAAAAGACAATTTGATTCAAGGATGTTTCCTTGGGCAACATCTAAAAACTCATAAACACGTTACAGAAACCGCAAGGATGATTGTCCTCCATTCAATGGATTTTGTCTAGAAAGCTTAGAAATTTAGATCCATGAGATTTCCTTTTCTTCTAGTCGAGGCAATTTTCACTCGATTGTTTTGTTGTTTCAAATCTAAGTCCACGTGCTTTCTGCAAACGGGCAGGCACCCTTGACTTAGGTGAGAAGCTGCTGACTTCTCTAACTTGGCATAAATGGGTTCCATTTCCACCTACCTAACGAAACAAATGGAACAAGAATGCTCTCTATCCACATCAACTTGCCAATACACACACATACGGGGGAAGAGAGAGATTTATATATATATATATATATATATATATATATATATATATATATATATATATATATATATATATATATATATATATATATATATATATAACATAACGAAAGATCTAGGCCTGCAAGAGGTGGAACAAGAAAAATCAAATCAAATACAGAAGTACACAAGCTCATTGAGAAGTGCAGTCCACTGAGGATAACAGAACTTAATTTTCAGACACAGATGCGGATCACATAAAATTTGGGGGGCCAGGTCGACAGATGAAAGGATCCATGGCAGTAGATAAAGTTGTTGCGAGTGTCCCCATAGTCACCCACCACAGAATGAGAAGCCATGAGCGCCAGATGAGCATCCAACTTTGATTCTGGCAAAGTAAGAGGGTCCCAGAATAGCTGGAAAGAAGAACCAATCCATGGAGGGCTTCAAGAGGGAGAGAAGTAGATCCCGCTCAGGGACAGACAGGTTACCTTGTACTTCGTAGGTCCAAGAAGGATAGCTGGAGAGGCCACAGTTTGCCGAGATTGCCGAGAGAAAAATCTCAAGGTCTGAACCTAATTCCTGAGAATGTGTGAGGACTTGCCGATGATATAAGGCAAAAGGCACAAGTTGGCCATATTTAGTTTTGTTCTCCCAGAATGTTCTTTAACGAAAGCCGGTCAGGAATAGTCGTTTTGAACCGAACAAGAGAAGACATGCAAGGATAAGAGACGCATTGAAATGGATAAAGTAAGAGTTTTACAATGAAAGAATAGATTTACATATATAAAAAATACATAGCAGCGCCACCCTTTTTCACAATCTTGAGAGACTGAAAGAAAACAGAACCTCAAGCAACACCAAAATTAGGATGGTAGCAATGCGAGTCCCGAAACTGTGCTCCGCAGATGCTGAAGATGCAGAACCTGTTGAGTTGGCATTTGCTAGAATAGTCCTGTAAATAATGTGCCTGATGATCAATGGTACAGGCAAAGGAAGATACAAAAAATGAAACAGGCAAAGGAAGAGACAATAGCTAAACTTTTCAAGTAGATTGCTAAAGCTTGGCTGGCTCAAGACCCATCAAATGCATGGAATTCGCATGAAAGTGAAGTGCATGCAAAGAAAGATCATCCACAATGCATTAATGGCATGGATGATTTTCACAAGATTGTAACACCATGAGTTTCATATGAATCAAATGTTCATTTGAACATCCAAGCAATGGCACGACTTGTTCCAAAACTAACTCAAAGTGGTCCAACAGATCATAACAACTTGCCTCCCAGCCGGTAAGAACTAGAACAAACGTCATAGACCCTTAAAGGTTTCGATGTCATCTTCTCTCACATAGGTGTAAACATGTTCCCTCCTCTCTAAAGGCGCAGCATTTGTGCATATGTATGAGACCAATTTTTGAACTTGAATCAGACATCAACTAAGACAAACTAAGACAACCCAGTCCAAAACTGACTCAAATGTCTGATCTGGCAAATCTCAACCACTCCCCCTGGGCGGTTTTAGTTCATGCAAAAAAAAAAAAAAAGCCTTTTAAAACCTCTGAAGGTACATAAAACTATTCTCAACATTCTCACATAGCATGTTTATGTTATGTACAATATTTTTCACAAAAAGAAGCAAGATGGAGTTACATACTTAAAATTCACAAATTCCACAAATGAGAAAAAAAGTCAAAGCAATGCAACATGAGTTACATACCCTTGGGTTGCATAAAGGCAATTGTCATAGCCTGTAAAATAAATGACAAAATAAATGTCAAATTATATGTCAATAAATTGCACATAATTCAATCTGATTCTACCCACCTATAGGAGAACACACCCACACAGACAGGCATTCCACATTGGGAGCAGCATGCCATAAAGCAATCTAGGTCAGAATTTGTCGGAACTGACAGGAAATTGAACTGAGCATCTCACCGGCCTTGACTTAAGTTTTAGTAGCACAATTATCTCCAATTACTTGTAGGCAGATAATAACGTTTTGACAAAAGGTTAAGCAACAAGTCAAATCAAACTAGAGGATATGGAGGAACCATGCGACAATTGGATGCACAGCCTGGGCCCTGGAATATATATACAATCATGATGTAGAAAGTACTAGCACAGAGTAGTTCTAGAGGACAGCAGTAGCAGCTGCAACAAGATATCGATATGCATACCTTTGTTCATAAGTTACTAATAACTTAAACCATAGAAACATCTTTTATTCATGTTTTCAAGAACACATGCCAAAATGACATACATGTTTACAGTTGACATTGAACGCAACAGCCGCAAACATCACATAGCAATGTTCAGGATCATATCTGATACTGATTGAGATGTAACTACGGGAAAAAGTACATGAAATAGCCATGTTCAGGGTCACATTCTACTAGTTTTTGAAGCTTTACAATTAAAACTTTACAATTGTTGCACAGCTTTTTAAGAGAGACCTTTGCTTACTATTGCAAACTGTATTCATGTAATAATATTTCTCACAGAAATATTGGTGAAAAGAATTCCTATACAAGGCAATGACACAAGACAACACAAGATAGTTAAGAGAAGGCAAATGAACAAGCACAAATGTATGCAAACCATACATTACTTGGAGAACTCGTTTGATTTAAAAGTGGAGGAGACTATGCCTATCCACAACCTAAGGCAAATAGAGTTTTCAACATGGAAGTTCATTTTGTCCCATGACAGCAATCAAGGAAGGATTCTGCATGGCAATGTTCGAAAGCCTTAAGAAACCATTTCATTTACTCAAAGTTGACAACGACTCCACATGCAACTCTAAGAAGCCATACGAACCATTTTCATTTGCTTAAAGTTTACAAGAAAGAAAACCATCAACACATTACAATATAGAAAACCATCAACATGCATCTACAATCTTTTATGTTTTTATTGAGAAAATTCACCAATGTTCCAGATATCCTGAAACAAATTTGCAAACGACAGGTAAAAAAGGAAATGTGCTTCTTGCACATAATATATGAATGATATGACTTGAAAGAAGAAAGAAATTCAAGAGACAGTTTACAGAAAGAAAAACAGGAATTAGAGAGCAAATAAGGCTTGTGCATGCCAAGAGAATGATTTTCTAGAAAATTGTCCGCCAGTGTACTGACAAACTGAGAAACAACATAGTGCAAAAGTCAACCCACAAAAGAAAAAGAACAGAAAAGTTCATCAACTGTTGAGAATTTATTTGTTTCCCTCATGTCTTGTTTCAGTAGTACGTTGGAAAATAAAAGCACGGCATCTACAAATGGCTTTAGTATGGCAGCCAATAGTAATCCTTCCAGTATCAAGTAAAGGAGATACAGATAAAGTTCACTCGTTTTCAGAAACTTCCTTCTAAAATCATTGCAGAGAAATCGAGCAAAAATGAAATTGATTCGGTTTGAAACAAAATAAAAAAGGGTAAATGGCCCAGATGAAACTAACTTGGGTTCTTATTTGTTATCATCGCTGTGCCACCAAAGCTGCAAGCAACTGGAGAAGCTCCATTCTGCTGATAGAAACTGTTGAATGCATAGGAGGCATGAGATGCTAACGTATCAGGCTGATAACAAGCTTGGCTTGGTTGAATAGGTGAACAATCAACATTGCCGCGACCACATGCCCAGTCCAGCGCACTCTGTAAATCTACATCAGAAGCATTAGATGAAGCAATGCACCAAGTCCCATTGGACAGTGTATCATTCACACCAGAAACAGCAGTGGAACTCTCTTTCCCAGTTAAATCCAGGTTATAGACACTAGTCTGATCAGGATAGAACAAACCCCAGTTTCGTTCTGAATCCAATCCAGGTTTCCTGTTCTCATTGAACAAAGAAAAAATATAAACATCTATCTCTTCACCCGGCTTATAAGGAGTTCCAGTGTCATTGATCACATGTCGAATGAGATTTGTGTTGTAGGTCTGAGCATTTCCTGGTGTAGCAGCTGTCTCTTTTGTGGATCCTTTTGTTGGCCAACCTGTTTCAGTAACCATAATCTTCAACGTCTTGAAATTCAGTGCAGTCAATGCAAAATAGAGAGCATCCAGCTGAGCATCAAACATGTTGGTGTAGACCAATCCAGTGTTTGGATCAACAACAGCAGATGAAGATGAAGAAGAAAAAAGAGCATAATCTAAAGACACATTTGACGGAGAATCTCTGTAGGCATAGTAAGGATATATATCAACCATAAATGGTGATTGATTTTCGGCAAGAAATTCCAACATAGGTTTGAGAAAGTAGGCAAACTTGCTGTCGAATGCACCAGCTGATGGTGGAAATGAGCGTGACAGAACTCCTAGTGAATGAGTACTTGAAACCTTAATCTTTTTGTGGAGTCCTACTTTTAGCAACGCAGCATGTATCTTCTGCATTGCAGGAACAACAAGTGAGCTGGTATTGCCAGACGCTTCTGTCACTTCTGCACCAACAGTTATATAAGTGATTTTCGCGGCAGGATAATATGGAAGGATGCTGTTCTTCAGCCATGAATCTGCATTTGATTGGAATTGTGAAAACCCAAGTAAGTCGGAATTTGGAATGCCGACCATCAGCTCTACCCCAGTGTTTGCGAATGCCTTCAAAACTTGGACATTTGAATCATATATCCTCACATATTTAATGGAATGAGCCTTAACCAGCTGTACAACTTTGTCAGGTGTAGGAAGATCATCGGCATTTCTTCCATAGCAGACACCTATGTAGCTTGCATTGGAGAACTCTGACACAAAAAAGAAAACACATATAAAAAAAAAAAAAAAATCTAGTAACCACTTAAGATATCCATAAGTTTTCCTCTGAAGAGATCTAGGATAAAGAGTAAAATGTGAAGTGGCTATTCAAAATTTCAAATAGTTGGTTCAACACTTTTTTCCCCCTTTTCCTTTGTCCTTACATTGAGAATTAAAGACTAATCTACCAAGACAGTAAAACTTTTGGCAAAAAAGGGAAAGCAATCATCCTTGTTAAGTAGTTATTGAGAGAATCGCTTCCATAATCAAGATCTTTGACAAAAAAAAAGGCCTTGAGTATAACATTGATGAGCACAGCTAACATTGATGAGCACAGCTTTGTCTTCCACTTGAGGAACTTTAAGAAAAAACTCTGATCTCAACATTTCCAAAATGGAATACAATCAAGTTGCATTGCATGTGTTTCAACTTTCAACACAAAGTGATATGAAGGCTATTATTAAATTTAAAACGGAAAAGGAAAAAAAATTGAACTTGCATATATGACTGAAAGTTGGAGACATAGTATGTGATATAGCAGACTGTTACTTTTATTATGTCAATTTCGATTCTCAGCCTTCTAGAAGAACGAGAGGAAGGAAGAACTCCAGAGGATTCATGAAAATGCGAACAACTGTGTTATCACAAAATACCAAAACTCTAAAAATAGTCTGAGATGGTGATTTTGCAAAATTTTCACTTGCTAGATACACCTGCATGCTTGCTGAAACTTAGAATTATGAAGCAACAAAATTATAAAAAGTTATTGATGTATGTAGAAAGTGAAAATGTCGTCTTAAACTTCATTTAGGCAAATGATAAAAAAATGCATAGAATATTGACAATGTCAAAATGCTTCCCGTTTTGAAACATAAAAATGAAAAAACTTTCTAGCAAAAATAAGTGCAACCAGTCACAAGGAATGCTAATAGGGAAAAGAAAACAGATCTCAAATTCCTACAATAAGATCTAAAGAAAATTAAATATAACAAGTAAACAGAAAATCTTAGCCTCCAATTCAAAACCATAGAAAACGGGTAAAGAAACCCATATAAATAGACGCATGATGTACTTACTAAGTACGTATTATAACGAAAGACACATAACTCGCTATTTTTAAGATGTTACTTAAAATAACTTATTCAAAATGGAAACTATTCTCCTAAGCGTGAAAATGTTACAATGTAAGCTACGCTGCTACCGACATTGCTCACCGAATGATAAATAGAAAAAACCCGAACATTTACCGGAACCACTCTGCAGCCCTTGCTGTTTATATGTAGAAAAAATGCAGCTTCTTCAACATGCCGAAGCCTCCATTTACTACTTCGAGAAAAAAAAAAACCAATAAAAGCAAGGGGCAAAAGAGCGCCTTGACGCTTCAAAATTACAATATAAATCATAATGAAAGATACTTCATCCTCTAATGCTGAAACATATCGCAAAAAATCCAATCCAGACTATCCAGTCTATCAATGTAAAAAAAAAAAAAAAAAACTTCAATCTTCAAGAAAAAAAAAAAAAAAAGCCTTAATTTTAAAAAAAAAAAAAAAAAAAAAAAAAAAAAAAAACAACAAACTACAAACAAAAAAAAACAAAAAGCCTTTATTTTTTCAAACCACACACACACACACACACGGAACACAGAGGGAGAGAGAGAGAGAGAGAGAGAGAGAGAGAGAGAGAGAGAGAGAGAGAGAGAGAGAGATCAATGAAAAACACTAATACAAGGTCGTTCATTCAAAGGACAAGAAAAATGAGGAAAAACAAATTAAAACGCCAGAAAAACCATGTTATTTCTTCATCGTGGCAGCAAGAACCAATAAATCGCCTTCACTCTTGTCAAAAAATACCGAGATACTCGAATCCACCGGACTACGAAGCTGAGCTTTCCATAACACTTTATCCGACGGATAAGAGAAAAGAGACCCGACGCCGACACGGAAGAAACCGCAAAGGAAGCATTCTGTCTTCTTGTTTCCACCAAAAAAAAAAAACGCATCAAAATGATCGGAAACCGAATGCAGCAAGAGGGAAAGAGAGAGAGTACCTGAAGATAACAGTAGGAGGAGGAACAGGTAAGGCGCCAAGAAAATGGCTCTACCGAGCTCCATTGCAAACGCTACTCACGCTCTCGCTTGCTCTTTTCCTCCTTCCTCTGCGCTACTCTTCAGCCTTCACTGATCAGCGTGCCCCTTTCTCTCTGCTCATCTCTTAACGGCGACTCGACCGTTCCTCGGGCGCAGAGAGAGAGAGAGAGAGAGGCGTACGAAGTGCTCGAGACCACTGTCGGAGCGACGGAGCACGCGGACTTCAGCTGCGCCTTTCCAAAATGCGATTGAAGACCGCACCACGATTCCGCCTCGTTCGGGCGGGAGCTGGAGGAATCCTGGCAGGGGCACAATGGTCAAACCCCACTGTCCTTCTTTGTTCCCATTCAGCTCGTGCTTCGGTTGGCATGTTGGCCTACATGGGCCTTTCACCTTTTTACCCTCATGCCGTTTGTCCCTTTCTCGTGTGCCCCATGCTTTTTAAAAAAAATAATTGTGCCGCCGTCTAGCAGCCGAGTGTTGGGATGACAGTGGATCAGTCCCATTGGATCCTGTGCAATTACAGGAACCGAACTGAACCCAACCATGGTAGACACAAGGCATACTGGCATAGTGATAATTAGAATCGGATCGTTTCTGATCTGAATCTGATCCAAAATACTCAGCAGTATGGGAGACGTGGTTCCTGATTATTGGCCCTTAATTGGAGCAGGATAAGCAAATGTTCCCCATACGACCCGATCCGATGAGTTTGGCTTTTAAACACTAAATATTTAACGATTAAAACATTATTCAAAAAAAAAGGGGGGGCCCATACGCCTTTTGCCTTAGAATTTCAGCCTCCGTCGTCTTCCCGTTGGCTTTTCCAAAGCGGCCGTTCTTTTTTACCGGTCACCTTCTTCCGTATGAAAAGCATGGTAACAAAAGCTCTGGCCGATACGCTTGGAATTTTTTAACGATACAGTAGAAGAATGTGACCTTTTGAAATTTGTATTGAACAAAGCTCATGTTTGTTTTATATAGGCAAACACAAATATTGTCAAAATCAACTTACTGTAACCAATACGATCCAATTAGCTAGCAATGCATGATGCATGCTACGATTGTTGGGCCAGTGACTTAGATCGTTTCAATTCAAGTAGGGGTGAGCAATGAGTTGAGCTACTTGAGTTTGACTCGTCAAAGCTCGGGTCGTGAACGAGTTCGAGCCGAGTCATTTGCTTAACGGGTCGAGCTCGAGTTCATGAGTCGACTTGTTCAAATAATTTAGTTGAGTATGAGCTCAACACGTAGTTGCTGAGTCGAGCACGAGCCTTAATCGAATTTGTTAAGCATTAATAAAGTCGATTTATTCAAACGAGTTTGTCAACCTCGAACTCAACATGTAGCGATGAATATCAATTCTACTCAAACGAGTTTGTCGAGTCTTAATCGAGTCAAGTTCGAGCGCCTTGAATAGCGATTCTATTCAAACGAGTTTGTTGAGCTCGAGCTGCTTCTATCAAGCTATTCTCGAGCTCAAGGTTTTCATTAGTCGAGTCAAGCTGACTGAACTCGGGCTCGACTCTGCTCGTATTCACCCCTAACCCCAAGTAAATACAAAGAAAAATTAACCTTGTTAATTTTAAGTTGGGCACCAGCACTTTATAGCAATCCTGTATTTTTGTTACCTTCTGGTTTTTTTTCTCTCTCTAGCTCATCTTTATACTTTTATCTGTAATAATCTGGGAAGCATGATCACAAATGCCACCAATTTTGAAGAAATAGGCCAACGGTTCCCAATATTTCTTTTTTCTCCTTCTTGTTTTCCTTCACCAGTTGCTTTTTATTGTTGGTGAAAAATCATTCCTTATGGAATTTAACTTTAATTAACAGTGGTAGGCAAGCAACGAAATTTTATTTTTTTCACCAGAATCAAATCCACGGTAGGGATTTTTGCGTTAAAGGAGTACGCTGGGTCCATGACATCATATTATACAGGATAATGGTTGGCCCTCAACAATGATATCAACCATATTATTATTTTAATAATATCGGTGAGACTTGACAGGGATGATATCATATTATAATGTAATACAATATATTGTTAGCATGAATTTAAGCATCAACTGTGGTAGATGATTATATGAATATATTCAACGCGTGTTGTTATTATATTAGGTTGTTTGTCACCTTCAATGCATCATAAGCTAGAATCTGCAATAGATATCAGGAACAAAGAAACTGACAGGTACTACACTTGCAGCATCTTGGAGCCCCATGACAAACTTAGGTCGATAAATATGGTTAGCATAATGATTTACACCAGCAAATTGCTGGACTTGGTATGTATGGCTGACTGATTTGAGTTTGATATCTCTTCGTTTATGATTCAATATTCTTTAATTCTTTCATTGATGTACCCTTTTATCCATTTGAAAGAACAAAGGGGTTTTCCCCAAAAAGAAAATCATGGATTTTTTGCTATTTGGTATGATATGGGCAAAGATTATCCTCTCATAAGGCAAGAGAGAGATTTGTTGTTCCACTAAAAGTTAAGCAGCTTTAGGTTATTTTAAAGGTAATCTACTCAAACAAATCTAAAACTTTATATGCTTACCAATCATATGTGGGTTTGGTTTCAATTTGATCTGATCCACCATTGTAATCCCAGTAGAGTCTAATCAAAGTAGACCCAGGTAAGGCAAACTTGTTGACTCCTGGGTCTGATCTAAGTCCAACCAGTCTAGATCCATGTTTTGACCTCCTTCTTTTGTGTTACACTATGCCAAAAATTCCAATCCGGTTATAGTTGTTCTACATTAGATCTAATCGGGATTCGGACCCGGTCTGGGACCTGCTTCAAAAATACTCGGATCACGATCCATGTCCTTTACTACCCGGGATTCATGCGACCAGCTTGCGCCCCAGAAGCAGCGGTGGGCTCCCCGCTCCCCAGCCGCCTGACATCTGGGAGAGCCCAACAGAATTTCCCATGCATGTAAGTTCCACAGAGAGAGAGAGAGAGAGAGAGAGAGAGAGAGAGAGAGAGAGAGAGAAGAACAAGAAGAAGATGAGTTGTGGCAACACGGCATCGGGAACGATTGGTTTGTTCAGGCCCAGAGACCAACCTTTAGTGATTCCATCTCCCCACGAGAGCCCAAAATTGAGTTACCAACAGCAGAAGGATCTCAATGCCAAGCGGTGCACGGAAGGTAGCCTCTCTATAAATATATGTATCTCTCTCTCTCTCTGATTAACATTATTGTGGCTGTCTTGTGCAGCGGGGGTTCGAGCTGGAATGAAGGCGGCCGGGGCTGCCGCCGTTGGCAGCGCCATCCCTACGGTAATTGGCTGTTTTCCCCCCTTCTTGAATTTAGTCGAATTTTACATGTCCCATTAACGGGTGCAAAGAGATTGTGGAAATTATCTTGTTATCCTTTATGCTTTCGTTTGATGAGCTGAATAGCATTTTTTGGGTTCATTTTCATCATCGAAAATCTGGCCAGTGTAGCTTGCTTCCTTTTTTTTAATGCAAATGTTATGTGAAATTATTGGATTTTTATGTAGTCTGTACAATGCTATTTTTCTTTAATACTTCTATTTGTTTGGTCAATTGGGTAAGAGGACTTTTGAGCAATTTGTTTGTTAATTTTCATCAGTAGCTATTGCTTATTATCTGGCTCTTTGTAATTGTTGGTTTTAACTTTGTTTGTGCTTATATGGGCCCAATTGTAATCGAGATTAACTATGGGACCATTGCATCATGGGTAAGGATACTATATTACATTTCCCATGGTTACATTCCATGGCAAATTGGCTATCCTGTATAGTCTTCCCATTGCCAGTATGGATACTACCTTTTTTTTTTTTCTCTCTATTTGCCAGTTTTTTTTTGGCAGAAATTATGTTAGGTACGCGACCATGTTTTTGGCAATTTGTAATGGTTCGTTAGGTTGGTAAGTGTTCTAATTGAGTGTTATTCATCATAACTTCAATTGATATTATTGTTATTGGGCTCCCTTGCCAGAGGCTTGGCCTCAACCCAGAACATAGGCAAGTCCCTTTATGAATGGATGCATCTGGACATGTTATTGTCTGTGTACAAAGTACAATATGGATTGATTAGGAGGTTTCTTTTTCTATTTCGATTTCTTTGAGCCATCACACATTCTTTACATTTCCAATTCAAATGGGTATCCGAAATGTAAAGAACATTTGCAATATTTTGTTGGCTTTTATGACAATTCCCTTACTCAGCCTTAGTGACTCGGGTTTAACTAGTGCATTATATTCTTTCAGGAGTAAGTAGCACTTATATTGTGAGTTCTTTCCCCTTTTTAATTGGTCTATCTTTGTCAATTTTCAGCTGATTGGTGTCCGTGTCATCCCATGGGCAAAGGCTAATCTCAACCACACAGCACAGGCTCTAATTATATCTGCAGGTAATTGATAAGATAAAAAAACGAAAACAAACCTGGCTTTTTTTATATCACTACCTAGTAATATGTTCACTTCAGAGTCTCAGACCACATTCTTTTGTGAATTATGCTCATACATGTGCTTCTAATGATCAATAGTTCAAATTTGGAATTCACTTCATCTATTGCTTTTAGATTTGTTAGAATCTGTTTATTCACAATAAATAGTTCTTTGTGGGATTTTGCATTGAATACAACAGTTGGATTTACAAATGCTTATCAATTGCAGTCAGTTTGAAATTCTTCTAGTGTTGTTTTAGTCCACAAAAAAAATTTCAATCTTCTGCGGTCAAGATGGGGGCATTTTTATGTATACAATATGAAAATAAAGAGCTTGTGTTGTGTAATACTATAACTGGTCACAAAAAGCATCTTGGGGATATTTATTTGTTTCAAACTTGTATTCAAGTGAACAAAGTTTGCAGCTATGAAACTGTGAAATGGTTGGAGCTGTTAGGAACTTGGTTTGATTAGGAGTGTAAACTAGCTAGATGCTACCAATTGAGGGACCTCGTGCATACTTGTGCTTTTGCTTAGAGTTTGGCAACAGGTTGTGTTCACACATTTTCTATTGCTTGTCTATGTCTAAAATTCTGTGCACACTCATAAAAGCTTCCATAGCTCATTGCAACTTTAATTAAGTATTGCCTTTTGGTAGGAAAAGGAAATCTTTTTAATGGTTTTCTGGATATGAAGGACTCAACCTCCCCTTAGCTTGATATCCCCATGTTCCAGTGTATGTGCATAAACCTTTTGGACAAGCATGTGCATCTGTGCATAAAAATTTTGGACAAGCATGTGTATATGTGTGTGTGTGTGTGAGAGAGAGAGAGAGCAAGTTTTTTTCCATGGTCAAATTTATCTGCGCAAGAGGTGATACTAGAAATTATTGCAAGAAAACCAAAAGCAATATCGCCATTTCTTGCCCATAAGATGTGTTTATTCACATGTTTTAAGTTTCCGGGTTAGTCTTATGTTTGTTAATGGTGACTCTGGGACCAATTCATGGATCATGCCATAAACACATCCTTGTCTTGCAATTAGTGAGGCTACTGGTTGTAAAAGTTCAAGATGCTATACAAGTTGATGATACATGACATGCATGTTTTAAGCTTGTTCAGTTAAATCTAAAACAGTATTGTCATACACACTAATTCATCTCACCAAGAGTATGATCCACTCTGTCCAAAAGCCCATCCAGTTTGAGGTCCATTTTGCTAGACAAGCTCCATTATTTGAATTGGCTGCGAACTTCAATTAGGTTTTTCAGTGTTTTCAGTTATGATTTGGTGTCATTGAGTATCTTTTGCATTAATACCATCACATTGTTTTAATGACATCTTCAAAATGGTGATTGTAGTTATCCAGTTGGTACCACATTAGTTTATATGTTAATGAAGGCCATCATCTGCTGGGTTTGGCACAAATGTTATTGACCTCAAATATTCTTATTGTGCTTGTTTCCTGCATTGTTACAAACTCTGAAAGGTTACTATAGCTGTGCCATCTGACAAACAAAAACGTCCAAAAGAAAACATTTTTTGATCATGTTAAAACTTGCACTTAATCTTGTATTCAATAGCATAATATCAATCGTGCACTGATTGGACCATGTACTTTGTTGGGTCTTTTCTTCCCTTTTATACACTGGAAAATGTCTCTAGTCCCCTACTATTTGACAAAGTTCGAGTAGTCCTTGCTGATTCCTTTCATGAGATGTAATGGCAGTATGTATTTATATCTTTACATACCCTCCAACCTTTTCTATGAAATTTGCATGTTGCGTGAAATACAGCTGTAAAAACCGGATGGTAGTTGCCCCACAGCAGGTGGATAATTTTGTTATCTTTTGGTTATGAGCAGCCTCAACCGCAGCATACTTTATTACTTCTGATAAAACTATCTTGGAGTGTGCGAGGAGGAACAGTCGAGCAAATTACGAGAAGTTGATGAAGTAAGAACGGCCAGTTATGGTACTTTCCTCATAGTCTGGCCACTGGAGATCAGCGCGGCATCTCTTGTTTGTGCCTATGGTGTCTATTTTGCAGCACAAAGGCATCTAGAATTTTAATACCTCAGTTGATGATGATATATTCTTTACATTCATATTTTGTTACTTGGTTTGTGACTTTCACGGGAACTCATGCAATTTTGCTGTTGTGGGGGTTGTTCATTGTCCCCTCTATATGTCTCATCGCAAATATACAGCAGCCAGTTCCGTTGGCCTGATACCATCTGTCCTTTTATCATCTGAATAATATGGAAATTGAATGAGATTAGTGGTATTATATCCTTAACATCTGGATTTCGTGTGCACTTGTACTACGTACGCAATCATAAGCTTTTCAATGCAGGGTAGGTGGTGGAGGATTTCTCCTTGTTCGAGAAGGTTGATACCGATGCTTTGGAAGAGTTTGGTGTTGACTCGCTAAAGCTCGCCAAGTTTTACCCTAGTTTGAGTCGTTTGTGATGAACTTCAGCGGCCTTTTAGATCTGAATGGTCGACTTCGACGTTGATTTAAACTCTGTAAGGTGGTAGCGGATTCATTTGTCCCACTGATAATGGAATCAGTTTCTTTGGCAAAGGATCAATTCGATGCAAGTATGCAACAATGATAATAAAAAGGATATAAGAAAACGAAAGCATTAACAAGGATTCCACTTGGAAATTCTATTTAGAAACAGACTTAGTGGCACTATACTACCTGAGACAGGTTAGTACAAACAGTTTCTGGGACGGTACTGGGTTAAACTTGTGTGATTCTTTCAAGGGAACCAAATCGGTCTGACGTATTTTTATGTTCGTCTCGTTGGGATTATCAACTTTTAATTACAACAGCATGCTTAGGTTCTCTTGACATGGAACGACTCAAGTTTGGATCTTTTTCTCATTAAAATGCTTGTTTCGTACATAATCTAAGCAGTCAACTGAAGGAATTCAGACGTTGAGCTTTTGCTATTTCAACAAAACTTGAACGTGTTATTGTAATAACCTCTTAGGATTATTGCAGGAGAAAAGAAGCATGGCAAGTGCTCGAGGTCTACTAATATGTCACGTTTGATATCACCCAGATCCAAAATGATTGGCGAGTATCCACTGTTAGATAAGTAGTCATAGCTCGATTAAGATTATCCAAGACACTTTGACTTCAACAGTCAGCAAACAAATGGAACGAGAAGTGGATTCATGTAAATAATCGAACATCTTGTAGAGAATTCACCAAAGCCTGTACATCTAGCGAAGAAAGTTGCTTCGATCCATCTTTCTTTTGTGATTGAAGCAAGCTGTCGATCTGTATCTTACCTGCAGGATCAGTGTTGCCGACATCAATCACTAATCAACAAAATCGTTGATTCATTGTGATTAGGCTTTGTCAGACATCTAACAGGTTTTAATGTTGCTCTCAAAAGAGTTCCATCTCTTGTGTTGTTCTCTTAACCACAGATGATATTATCCTGTATGAAAGGTATCAAACGATTGGGAGACATAAAAAATATGCGACACAGAAGAGAAAAAGGGAAAAACAGAAGAGCGTTTGATGAAATTGAGTGGACCATGATGATTCCAATGCTCCCAAATAGGATTATTTAGGTCAGGTTGGATCTTCCCATTGAATTTATTTAGAAAAGAAATGATAATATTCTCAAATTAAAGGGTATCATGTCTATAGGCAGACAGCAGAGCTAATCCAGTGGATCAAAAGATCGGCCAACAGGCTAAGCAGCCTCAACTCCGATGCAAAAATACAGAGAACAGGGGAGAAAGAGAAATAAAAAAAAATAGAGAGGGAAAAGGCAAAGATGAAATTAATCGGATATTCAAGTAGCATTCAACGGGTTCATGGATACCCAACTCTATTTTGTATGAGGTTCACTCGATTTTTCAGATTTCTGATCGAGGCGATCCATTTCTGTCCCTATATTCACATATGCAAGAAGTTTGATCTCCTTCTGCTGCCCGATTGGAGATGACAATGTATAACACCTCAAAAATTTAGTTATGTATTGAAGATTGTGAGGGATCTTCAAGAACCTTATAAATGGAGTGATTAAATAAATGATTGTCATTGTTTCTAGCTTTTTTGCGGGGCTGGAGCCGAAACTACTAAGGGGTGGATTTGGGATCCGTCAGACTAAGGGTCCGTCCAGGCTCAGAAGTGGGTTGGGTTGTTACATATAGTCACTGAATGTGACTCTAAAAATATTATAGATCCGTGAAAGTCAAACCAAGGCCAACATCGTTTTGATCAGAACTCAGATTCCATCCTCTTTTTCTTTTTTTTGAATCATGCATGACATAATTTGGTGGGAGGAGGAGGGGGGAATCGCCGTGCCTAACACCCCACCCCCGAGCCGCATCCATGGTTTATCTTATATGTAGCAATTCATACGACCAGTAGCGGAGTTACATATAGTCTGGAGTGGGAAGTTCTCACTCCAACACCAAAATTTTCTTTATAATGTACTTATTTATATGTACTCCGCCTCAAGAAATGAAAATTTTAAAAGAATGTCCCTTAGCTAAAAATTATAAATTTATGGCTCCAGTGCATGGGAGAACTAGACTTGGTCAATGTTGATATCAACATTGGATGAGACCAACTCCACAGCCCATCATACTGGTCCAATAGAAAAAGCAATTCCTCACAATGCATGACCGTTGACCCATTGACCTGAGAAGCAAGGTAGACTTTTTTTTTTTTTTTTTTGGTGGGTGGGGGTGGGGGCAGGGGTAAATAGTATTTTCAAAATTTGTACAGAGTCGAACAATATTTTTTTAATCTTTCACAAGGACCAAATTAAAATTTTCAAAATTAATTTTTTTTTTTTCAAAAATCTGAAGAGGGGAGGATGTGGAGAGAATAGTTAGGGCTCCTGTTGCCCCCCCCTCCTTTCCTCCGCCCCTGATAGTGCCGACATGTGGTCGCGCATGGATGGTCAGCAAAAGTGCAATAGAAATCCATATTCCCAGTCGATGACACGGCAAATTTTTAGACATGTGGTGTTTGTTTGTAGATGGAAGCCATTAGTGGTACCACTGTTGCTATGCAAGTTCCTTGTCATGAAGAAAGATGTCATGTTCCAGGCAAGCAGACTATGATAGAAAATGATGTTGCAGTTGAGCTTATCATCAAGTCCTGTGGCTATCCTTAAAAGTTCTCAATTCTTTTGTTGGAGAGTTATAGAAGTGGATCTATGGATGCGAATGGTTTGGATTTGGGCTGGATCAAGCTAGAAAATCAAATTTAATCGGATTTTACGTCATTCAGATTCAGATATAAATATTAATTCAAAATTTACATGTAATCAGATAAGACCGATATATGTCAGGATATATGAGATGTGCAAATAGATAAGATGCGGTAAGAATCCAAGAAATATGCAAAAAACGTGATGGTAACACAATAATATAATGATGAAAACTATTTTGTCATTTTGAAGGGGTTCGATTGATCAGTGCCGATATGGACTTCACTGGATTTGCGGAAATGGATGGATTAGTCTACATAGAATTGGATTTGTCTTGAAAAGGGCTGCACCCCATTTGGATCCCGGACTAGGTTTGGAGTAGCTTCTGTCAAACCAGATTCAAATTGGAAATACCCTTAACCGTATCTTTTGTTTTTCTGGATATTCATATATTCGGATTCAAATACGAACAAAAAAAGTCGTAGCTAAATCCAAAATCCGATTTTACAATCTGAATTCGATTTTTACATTTATATCCAAATCTGGATCCAAATTTTGAACCGAATCTGATCGATTCTTAGCGTACAAGAAAATATGACATAAAATACTTATTTAAAACTAAATCCAATCTGAATCTGAATCTAATTGGATGTCACTTTTTAAATCCAAATCTGATCTGTTTCTATATTCGATTTTTTTAGAATGGTGCTATCGGATTTCTGATCTAAATCGGACATATTGACATATGTTAGACGGAGCATTGCATACCCAGTAATTTCTGCGCACTGATCCATATTCAAAATCCAGAAACAAGCCTGTATCTGATCTTCATGGGTTTGAATTTCAAGAATTTAGCTCCAATCTCAATCTGTGTGACCTGAACAGAAGAATTTCATTGTGCCCAAAAGCAGGCTTTGCGTTGCAGCCTTGCAGATGCAAATTCTATTATAAATCTACGGTGATTGATACGTCCCTTATCTTCCATAAAGCCTGTTTCAGAAATTATACAAAAGGAAAAAGTGCCTTTATTGACCATTCTAGATCCAAAAACTTCTAGAAGCACCCAGAAAGCTACCAAGGTACAAAAATGGCAGGACACAAGGCATATGGCAGAGAAATATTCATATTCAGATCTTGTTTTCCTGAATAAGAACATGATATTTGACGGTTTCTAAAAACATGTGTTTCAACAAGAACACCAATACTTTTATGAGAGGAGTTTTATGAACAGGTGTTTCACAAACATAACATTCTCCTTTTTTTTTTTCCCTGATGATCACATATTCAGATGTATACGAATGAAAAAGAGCATATCTGGATCTGAATCTGAACCAGAAATCCAATTCCAAATCCAAATCTGACTTTTCAATTCTCATCCAAATTCGATATGAATCCAAATGGATATTTATATACATCCTGCAATAGCTTGGTTTGATATCAAATCTACATTGGATATATTGACATTGATCAAGAGACTCTCTTAAACGTCATAACGTCTCATGACTGACAAAGCTGTCTCAAGAACAACTATTCCAACAAACACGCAATTACATATTCAGTAATAAGCTAAAGAATCATAACCGACGCATTTTTCCATTTTAAATTTATGTGGACAGGAAAATTTGAGAAACGAAAAGCATATTCTTCCAATGAGTGGTCACACAGAGAATCTAATGGGAAGGAAAAGGAATACAGGGGGTGCAAAACCGGCTCTGCCATTGCAAACAGTTTGCCGAATTTGGAAGCTTGTTCGCTTTAGCCAAAGAATTGGGATGCTTTCTGCGCTTTTAAAGCTTTGCTGTACACAGTAATTTAAAGAAAAGCGAAAGAAGGAGAGTCGAAAGAAAAGAGGAAAAGGGAGAAAAAGTAATGTCCCGTACAACACTTTTGTGTGGATCTAATGCTAAGAAAAAAAGATGTGGTTAGGAGGTACCCGACTAATTAAATGCAAAGAAACAGGCGCCCCTGGTATTGGTGCAGTCCTCCTTTTTGTGACTTTGTAGATGATAAGGCTTCGTGATTCCGTGACCTCTTTTGATACGTGTCTGTTTATCAGTTTGATTTTTCTAAGTGGTAATTCTTCTGAACAGTGGGTGATAACTCTTCTGTGATAATTCTTCTGAACTTGAAATTCTGGACCTTGGAACAGGAGAAAAGAGGAGAAAGATATACTGTAAAACCATTCATGTCTAAATGCAATTCTGGACCTCGAAACAGGAGAAAAGAGGAGAGGGAGAACAAGAGGTGGAGCTATAGCGTATTACTTGAGCGGTGGGTCTGTATCATGTCAGCAAAAGCAGATAAGCTCGTTATAAAGTGATTTCTGTCAATGGAAAGGTTCGGCAACCAGATTGGGATGAAGTCGATCTCTTAACAAGTCATCGAAAGATATGAACCACATATATGGTGTTCTGTGGGAGTCCTTAACACGCGTGTTGACGATCTCATAACAAACGACTTCTGTAATGTAAGGTGAAGATGATGACAAGTCCATCCTCTGTCTCCACAGTTCTTTCTCCCATCCGTGGTGGTCAACTGATGGTTTTGATGATTTAGTAGTTTCAAATATGGTTGAAATTTTTTCTCCTCTAATAAACCGTTGTTAAATCTTTTACACGGTACAAAAGGCGAAACAGCATCTCAAATAGCTGTTGAATTGCTAAGGTTTAGAAATTCATTACTAAATGAATCATAAATCAGTGGTAAAAGTAAAACCACTATAAACCCTCATTACAGAATGAACCATTGTTAATACCAACATAGTTTTTTGTTTTTTTTTTCAATTGAATTTCTTATATATAGGAAAATTGAATGGCGACTCTTAACCATCACATTCATGTGGTTTGATATTATGAAAAAGCATCACAATCTCAATTCCCTTCTAAAGGTTTTAGTAAATAAGTAACTCCAAAATGGTTGGTGAGAGAGGAAGAGAGGGAACTGAAGCACTGTGAGGACAGTAGATTGTCATGTGCGAACCCAGCATAAAATTAGGGGTTCCGGTGGGACCCATTTCCTTGGGCCCCACATCGCCCCGCCCCTGAATATGAAGGAAGCTTCTCCACATGCACACTGGAAAGTGCCGTTCCCGTGGACCCCACGTGCTCGCTCGCAGCTGGGGATAAGGATGACACACACCCACACACACATGCAGGCGTGCACGCTCGTCGGAGGTGGTCGTGGTGGTGGCAACTGGCAACTTCCTCCTGACCACTTTCGTCCACATTTCATCAGCATCGTGGGACCCATCCGGATCCTCTGAAAGATTTGAACCAATCACATTGGTCTGACGACCCGGTTCGATTTTGACTACTTTCGGAACCGGTCCCAACAAGCGTCTGTCTCGTAACGATCCGCGTGAAAACAAATTGGCATGCCTGACCAATCTTTATATGATTATTGATTTATATGATTATTGAGTATACTTTTGGGTGAGCTATACGAGTATTTCAATCCATAGATCAGACCGAATGAGAGCCGAATTCCTGCCCTCGGAGTGTATCGATGATATTAGGAATGTCAATATATTCGGTATTTATTTGATCAAAAAGTCTTGAAAAAATCAAAATCAGATATGAGAAAAAAACTTAATATCTGATTAAGAAAGCAAATCAGCTTCAGCTTTGAAAAGTGATGTCCGGTCTGATTCAAATTCATATATACATAAATATTCAATCGGATTCAAATCCAGATCTACGTCAAATTTAGTTTTAAATAAACATCTTATATCCGATACTCTTACGCTTTGAAATTGGCCAGATTTAATTCAACATTTTGGACTTAGATTCAAATATGAACGTAACAAGCAGATTCAAATTGTGAAATTGAATTTCAGATTCAGATATTATGCTTCTTTCTTCGAATTCGAATCAAATATAAAAAAAAAACTATTAATAGTATATTCGATTCGTATCGGATCCATTGACACTCACGTGCTTTCACCATTGGCAGTTCAACTAGTTACTCTATGTGTATGCAAGTATCTTTTTCAAATCAATCATGTACCAAAATATATATTAATTTCATATTATCAAACATATGTCCTTAGAAATCAAGGGAGGCGACTGGGCCGAGTTTGAATCGGGCTGATGTTATTTCGAGTCGCGAGCATCGTGGCCTTGAACCAATTCACGAGAGCAGAGGGGAAGCATTGAATTGTTCAATAAAAGGTGATAAGAGAGGGAGGTGACGAGGATGAATGGGGATGACTCCAGACCTTATCCGATTGCCTCTTTTCCATGCTACAAAGGGAGACAACTAAAGGATAATGTCGAATCTAAAAGTAATTCAAATATTACCGATCTTATCCTCAACCCCCTCGTATGTTTTTTTTTTTTTTTTTTCTTTTTGAGTCTCCCTTTTTTAGGCCACCAAGATCATCCGTCCCCACTTTGCTAGGCTCCAAACAAGGCATCCTTTTCATATGTACACAGAGAAAAAAAAGCTCATGTGTTGTTCAATCTTGGTATAAAGTATTGTTTTTGTATTAAATATTGTTATTCCTTTCTCCTTTATAATCCCCAAAGTCTTCCTTCCCTTTGCTCAAGTGATTCAGACAATGTTTCATGGTGTTTCCCGTGTCCAAAAGTTGGGTGGGGAAGATAGGAGCAGCGGCCTTTGAAGTGGGTTGTTGGTCCTGAGACGCATGGTTGGTTGTGGTGAGAAGGATTGGAGTAGATTGATCGCGCCCGGAAGTTTGATCAAGAATGGATGCAGTTGCAGTCTGCGTGAGAGAGCCGAGATTCAGTCTTGGGATCATGGATGACGTTGGTGGTGGCGAGGAAGATGATCTCTTCGACTCCTTGTCGTCCTCTGATGATTCGAGCGGCTCAGATCCGTCTTCGGCGTCGGATTTCATGGAAGACGCCACCTCTTCGTCGTCTTCCTCGTCGCCCTCTTCGGTTAACCAGCTCGTGGAGGGGCCTTTGTATGAAATGTCATCCCTTATGGCACAGCTTCCCTTCAAGTAAGTCTCTCTCTCTCTCTCGCGTTGTCAGTTGCGATGTCTATCAATTAGACAGATAATGGTATCGAATGATCTCGTTTACAGCCATGGCCGAAGGAAAATTTTTCAAGAAAAATATGTCTGGTACCAGGAGTAGAAGCTCAAAACTTCTGTCCTCCTAAGAATTAGCCACATATAATTTCTCTTTTCTCAAGTCTTAGCCTGTAAATGTCTACGATTCCTTATTTACTCAGCATAAAGTCATTGATCCGGCAAAATTCGGCCAAGAAGAACTCGTTCTTGTTGCTTCTACGGCAGGAAAAATGGGATTTGAGCTCTCTCAAGACGCCACCTAAACATGAAACCTTTTCCTTATTGACTATATTTTTCT
The DNA here is from genome assembly GCA_011799765.1 of Nymphaea thermarum. Taxonomy (NCBI): domain Eukaryota; kingdom Viridiplantae; phylum Streptophyta; class Magnoliopsida; order Nymphaeales; family Nymphaeaceae; genus Nymphaea; species Nymphaea thermarum. Next base: position 171,166 of record JAANDH010000149.1, on the reverse strand, counting down.
GCAATAAACACGAAACCTTTTCCATCTGTAGGTTCAATTTAACCAAAAAAATAAGCCACTGGTCGGATCCGTTAGGAGGCCAAACTGGTTAGAGCATACCAGTGGGAGGATAGGATATGACATCTATTAGTGCGTTTTATGGTGCAAACCGAAGTTGGTAATCGTTTTTCAAACTTATCTGAGGTCTATAAGCACCATATCTTCGTTTTTCCACGAGTTTTCCTGATTGAATTGTGACTTTCCATTTGGCAGAAGGGGTCTTTCCAAACATTACGAAGGTAAATCACAGTCATTCACATCACTAGCAGCAGCGACCTGTTTGGCAGACCTCGCAAAGCCTGAGAATCCCTACAACAAGAGGTTAAAGTCATCTAAGAGCTATGCTGGAAATCTGGACTGCCACAGGTCATACCCACCAAGGGGTTCCATATCTAAGGCCATCTCAAAGAAATCCCCGAAGAGTTCTTGTGGGGCATCACTGATCAGAAGAAACAACAGTTTTCTGAGCAACAAGCCACCAATTCCTACACAAAAGAATGTGTGACAAATTGCTCCACACTTGTGTTTCAGCGGTCATTTTTGATCCTTTGTAAATACATTTCCCAGAAATATCGAGGCTATCTGTTGTTCTTTTTCCTGATGAGATTCTCATGCTTTCCTTTTTTTTTTTTTTTTTTGCTTCCACTCTTGACGTTGGGAAGAATACTGGGAGTTCTTTTTTTTTTTCCAGAAAATGAAAAAAATGAAAAAAAGAATTCCCTTTGACCCTTGATCTTATCGTTGTTGGTGGAACTGCGATGGTGCTCTCTCTCCAAGAAATATTCCCTGTCCGTGTTCTTCCAATGCATATCTTGAAGATTGTAACATGGTGCTTGAATGGCATGTTCAAACATCCTTTAAAAGAAATTTGATTTTCATCATTGACAAACTATTATATTTTCTCTAGAGTTCCATTTTTTCTGGACAAAAGGGTGCAACACCTCTGTAATCAAATGCTAACAATTTCAAGCTTTCAGCTTATCAAGCTTGATAGCCTAGGGTAACTCTTTTTTATTTTGTTTTCTTTTATATTTTAAGGAAGGTTAGGGGCTTCTTTCGTTCATTAAATAACTGAAAACATCATACGCTAAACATCTTCATGCTTGAAAAGGTGAAAACCTGATTGGTGCTTGCTCCTTCTCGAGATAAGACTTTGGCATATTTAACACCCCCTTGGAGACACTAAGATGAAATTAAATGTCATTCATGATACTGACGGTCATTGATTCAGGAAATCGTCAACTTTTTTCATGTTCCTCCACTGTAAATTCGATGTGATGCTCTTAACCTTTGACACAATTGCATCGATAACGAAGATATCTTCTGAAAGGAATTCTTTTTTAGAGTATTCTTTGTGAAATGGTGTTCCAGTGAGGAGACAGAGAAATTGGACTCGACACAGACTGATATGAAATTCAGTTACCTGCAGAGATGCACAGAGGAATTTGGGCATACGTTTATCTCTTATTCTGGCTTCCCCAATACATCACGCCAGAGAGTTTATTGAGAAAAAAGAGGAACTTACTGAGTTCTTGGATATGCATGAATTTTTTTCATCAAATGTTACAATGAACTGTTTTCATTGTATAAGGTTTGCCCATTTGGGAGGTTCAATACTTACATGAAACTTCTACGAATCGTGCGAGGATTCTCTTTTAGTCAATGGCGTGTAGAAGAGATATGGCTGGAATTCTCGGGGCAGAAAGAATTTCCAAGGTGAACAAAGTGAAGTCTAAATTTTCTCTAAAGTCTTACGATAAACACGAACCGGATAGCGGCTGTCGACCCAACTACTCTCCTTTTCTTTATTACTTTTTTCACGCCCTCTTTTTGAACCGACAATAATGGTGGGAAACTGTCATACATCAACTTTTACGCCTTTTCATCTTGTAAGGCATCCAGCCGACACGGATAAGATTAGTCCGCACCAGACTTTTTACGTCAAAATTAGTGAGGGCTTTCCATCTTCTGTTTGATTATCTTTACCAATAAAGGAACCACCACAAAACGAAGGCCTACTTTTTTCGAGTGTCAAAAGTGAAGTTTCTTGCTAGTAGCGCTTTCAGAATTTTTGTGGAAGTTTAAAAAAAACTTTTACACACATTCCCCCATCTAAGGAGATTAAGAGTTTTTTCGTATTAAAAGGTTTTAGCTCCTGTGCACTTCATTGGAAAGGGAAAATTCTTTAATAAAACAGTCGTTAAGCTAATGCAAAGATATTTCATGAGTAATAAAACTTTAAGCTGCAAAAGTGAGAGAAAATCTTTCCTCGGTAATTATCCGTATGAGAACCCCTCATTTTTTAAGTCTTCTTTACTTGGGAAAAATTTTGTGCAGTGAACACAAGACGCTTTGAATTACTTATGGAGGTACACATTCTACAGTTTGCTGCTAAACTTAAAATGCATATGCAGACTTGTGCACACACACGCACACAATTTTTGAATAGACATGAAAATACTTGAACATAAGATCACTTCCTCCATTGTTGGATAGGAAAATTGGCAATTTAGTATTTCTTATTACATTTGAATCTTTCATAAACTATTAGCTTCTTTCTCTCTTCTTTGAGTGGGGTTGAGAGAATAATACCCCACTTGAATTAGGGGACTTGCACTAAGCAATCCCGGTCAGTGCAACAATAGACATCCCCTGAAAGAATTACTGTATCAGAAAGCAAAGCGGTAAATGGCATCTGCCACTCCATCTTCATCATTGGACGCAGCAGTCACGTCTGCAACTGCTTTAGCCTTATCTACACCATTTTCAAGCACAACTCCCAGTGAAGCAAGTTTCAGCATTTCAATATCGTTTTCACCATCACCTATGGCCATGACCTTAACAGATACAATATTGGGTTAAGGAAGAGAAAAATAATAAAGAAACAAATGGACGAAGGAAGCTTGACCACCGGTATAAGGGGAGACTGTTTTGAAAGTCAAAAACCAGATTGGAAGTTGAAGACTGGGCTGAGAAGTCAGAGAGGAGCATTCCTTACTTTCCTTAATTGGAGATAAGAGAAATGCAGTAAAATCATAAACAGAAATTAAAGTGGTGAGAGTTTGGAGGTTCAAGCATCCATGACAGAACAAAGAAACTTCAGCCGTGCCATTTTGGTTTCAGGGGCTAATATTCTTAATTCAGGCCTTCACGGAATAGTGCAATTTCGAATTTATAAACCTGCCAGAGCATTGACTGGTCTCTAGAAGAGGAAGATAGGACTTCATTACTTCAATGGCCAACTCAAATGAAAAATATAAATGGAGGTGGCATGGATAGACAAAGACCAATGGTTTTTATGTTACCTCGTCAGCTTTAGCACCAAGATGGTCCAGCAGCATGCGCACACCTTCACCTTTTGAAGTCCCAGGTGGAACAATTTCCAGCATATCAGCCTGTGCCTGAACAACACGAGCTCTTTCTTGCACTGCTTCTGACCAATGAGGCCGCAAAGATGTAGAAACACTCTCTGCAGTGCCATAGAAAAGCAATTTCTGCGAATACCAAAGAAAAGACAAGAATATTATGCCACTTTTTGTGATGCTTGAAAGGTTAGATATGGACATGAGATTCGGTCATCTAAGAGGCACCTAAAGTAAAGAGGAATGTTATGCCTCTTTTACAAAATTTGATGCTTCGACGACATATGCAAGCATGGGAAGTTTGGCATCTCAGGGGCTAATATTCTTAATTCAGGCCTTCACTGGTCATAACACTTGACGTCATTAAGTTGCCAAAACACAAAACGTGTGATGGTGAAAATAGACATTTAATTTCAATGTTGTAGGTCCAATACTAGCTTTTCCAAGAAATCGTTGCTTTCCTAAATTTGTCCATATCACAACAAATAAATTCCAAACGCAGGAATGAAGAAATTGAGGTAACTGAGAAGCAGTTAGAAGATCAAACATGCTTTAACACACAAAAAAAAAGCACCAGGAATCAAAAGCAGCAAATCTTATAACAAAAACTGCTTTCCAAAAAAAAAAAAAAAAAAAAGAAAGGACTGGGCAAAGTCTCGAAACATAGGAACTTTGTTGTTATAACAAAATATAAATTCCTGAAAAAATCTAGGCAGTAGGCACTATCTCAGAAAACAGGAGCTTTCCTAAATTTTTGGACTATGAGCAGCAAGCCCAGCAGGCTAGCAGGAAAAAATAATCTGGGTGACTGTTGGTAGCCACACCACAAAATAAATAAAAGAAAACCTCTAGATTTCCAAAACATTGAACTTTCATCGTTGTCATTAAAAAGCCTTGGCCCCACCATCAAGCTTTGCCAACATACTGGCAAACAAGTCATAACAAGGATATGGAAAAGCAATGAGAAAGAAACAAGCCAGACCAAGATAAGAAAATGGAAAATCTGAGAGCCTGAAAAGCAGTAACTGAGAAAGGTTAAGTACTCTTGATCGACAGGTATTTCAATCAACATTACTTATCGCCCAAGTCTTTCATCATTTCCTACATTATTGTAACTCATTTGTCCTTTTATTCACTTGCTCATGAAAAAAGAAATAGATGCATGAAAAACAAGAAAAAACAAACAGTTGATTCAAGATTTAATGTTGAGATAGAGGCTATCTCGGCAATAGACAGCATCTTTCAAGCTTTGGCATGCTTGCCTGAATGTCAACAGCTCTGAGAAGGTCTTCAACTGAGGGCATGACCTCTGCCTGCAGAATAAAGAAAATAAAAAGGAAAAACCTTAAATAGATAGCACAAGGTAAGGTCCAAAATGAGGTTATTGCCTGTTACTAACATATTCATATCCTAGGTTACCCTTGGCTCAAAATAGACAGTGTGGAGTGATTCAATCAATGGATCGTCAAACAGTGTCACACATCGATCTTGACTAAACCCAATAAGAGGCACTCTGTGCTCCAAAGAATACAAAAAGGCCTGCAAAAATTTAATGTGAGAAGAACAGGTTCAACATGAGAAAGATTAGTAATTATATGCACAAATAGCTCTCTGCAGAATAGATAAAGAAGAAAACAACAGAGAAACAACTATAGAAAAATATCCCCTGCATTATAGTAATCATATCCTATTCTACCTAAGCAACTGAGAGAGTGATATCTCTGTTGGGGAAGGATGTGCGGCAGTGCAGAGCATGCAGTAAGTTTTGGCTACAAATAGAATGTACACTTAGTCGGTGGAATTGCAAATGTAATGTTAAGTCACTACAAGAGGTTTGTGCTCAACATGGTTGGCACTCCTACACTGGCAGCTAGAATAGTTCATTATTATGGACTGAAATTTGAGAATGACTTCGGCCCCACATACGAACTACTGATGTTTTTGAACCACATCTCCTGCATAGAGTTATGGTTTTGAACATTTAGAAAAGGTTTGGAATGTTATCCAGCAGATCATATTTTTATGTACCAGAATAATTTTCCCCATCAGGTTCTCATTCAAGATCATAGATATCAAGAGTCAAGGCTTTCTAGATGTTTATGACTTTATTTTAGTATAGATTATTGCAATCAATTCTCAAGGTTAACAAATGTTAGGCACTGTCGGTGGGGAAAAGAAAGAACAAAAAGAAAAACTCCTTACTTTCAGGTTGATTACATATCATACATATTATCACCCTGCCACCTTTTTTCCTTTTCCTGCTTCAACTATTAACTATTCATTTCCACTTTCATTCCAGGTGAAAAGGATATCATAAGATTGCTGATCACATGCCAGTTACAGATTAAAGTTGAAAAAGAAGGGCAAAGAAAAGCATCTAACTTGAAAACAAAAAGACAATCAACAGGCTTTCTTTAATGCTTTTGAGCCATCTTACCTCCCTGCAAACATCTGGATCCAGATTTCTTCTGTAAATCTCACGGCCTTGCATACCATAAACTAGCAAACCCTACAATTATCATTCGAAATGAGATTTTTTCATTTTATACAAAATTCAAAAGAAAGACACTCTAAGAAGCAGTCAACTGGCACAAATTGTTAAAATCTCATGTGCAACATTTTTCTTTATTCGATAAGCTGCAGCTTTCCAATTCCTTGAATTCACAACACAAAAAATTACTGGATCTAGTTTCCATTATAATTCAGGTTTCAGTTATTTTGAGTTTCTTTAAAAATGCATAAATTCCACAAAAGATTTCATACATAAAGAGGGTTAAAAAAGATTTCCAGTAAGCACATAGATGTGCACTTTTACATGAGCATCCCTCTTATATGTGCTCCTGCATGTCTCCACAAAAAGAAAATGCTGCACGAAGACCATAGAACGCTTCAAAAATATTAAAATGTACAACAGGCAAAGAATTTAAAAGGGATGCTTAGAGAACTGAAAACTACCATAAAAACATGCAATAAGTAACAAGAAAAATTAAAAACAGTACTGAGTTGGTTCAGTCAATGGGTTGTAGAATGTAAATGCACATTCCGAGGGTTGGCATGGTCGAGAATAATATCTGAGATGGGCATTGCATCTCAGCAGCACTCCTCTCAGAATGACATCTCATGAAGTCTCCACCAAACTATATCATTAAAGTGGCTTTATCCCACAGTTTCTGCCATCTTCAAGGGTGCAACAAAATTTATGAAGGAGAATGTCCCAAACGTTTTGAGACATTCTCTTCCATGCATTTAAACAAGACATGCACAGGTTAAGTCAACTAAACAGTGGTTATTTTTACAACCAAAAACCTAAACCCAACTTTGAAACTTTTATCACCATACGAATAGTTTGACATTGTCATCAAACATCATTCAGGAGTTTCCAGCACTCACCTAAGTTTTACATCTAATTTCTGAAATATACCAAGATGTTGGGGGAAAACAAGATATCCACTAGAAGAAAAAAAGAACACCTTGATATTCTATCCCATTCATAGGTATGCATAGTGAATAGTAATATTGGACAGCGCCATCCTTGTGACACTAAAGGCCAAATTGACAACAAGAATATTCAGGGGAAATGTAGTCAAGATCAAGAAGAATGGAGTTATGAAAAGCCCAACTGATACAAAAGCAGAGCCAGGGTGTGACTGAGTGAGGAAAGACCCTCTCCTATCTCCATAAAGAGGAAGTCTCCTGCTAGTTTTGTTACCAACCACTTGACAGCAAAACAATCAACTAAGTATAAGAAGTATGAACAACAACCTAAATATGAGAAGCAGAAGTATGTTTCTTTGGTTACTTATACAAATAAATTTCCCAGTTCATTTGCTAAAAGGTCAATCAGAAGATGTTTATTGAAACATTCTCATTCATTTGAAATACCATATAACTCTATATTTGATCAAGGAACATGAAAACAGAGCAAACAAACAATATTTTGACTAAATGATGACAGAGTTCTTGTGATGGTCACAAAATTACTTCTCTAATTTCCTACAGCATAAGATGTCCGTTAAATTTCAAAAGCATGACTAATAACAAAAGATTTAAGATTTATCTAAGATAGGAGATTGTACATGCAACAAAAGAAAAATCAATGCCAAAGGAATACTTCATAAGATGAACGAAAAAAATTAACAGGCAGAGAGAGAGAGAGAGAGAACTCAAATCTAAAACACAAACTAAAACAAGAAAAGTATCATATTAGAAACAGACTGATCCAATATAGCCTTGAAAGTTGAAACTGTGAAACTTAAGTCAAGCTATGAGTATCAAAAGGCAAATAGAGAAACCTGCAAAAAGACACCTGACGAGAACTCAGAAGCAACACCATTCTTCCCCACCAAGTCCACAGTCTTCAGAGCATTTATAACAGCAGGCCGTGTCTGACAAGAAATAATAGAATGGGAATAAATCGAACAGATGAAAAATATCCTTTTATATATCACAGTACATGGTATTAGTAGTGCTGGAGAAACTGTTAACTGGACCTAAAACCATGTAATGAATTGAGAACAAGAAGGAATAAAAGAACCCAGAAGCAAAAGGAGATGTACAACTAACCTTTCCAGTGGCAATGACAACCTTCACTCCCCTCGAAATTGCCTCCCTTAATGCCAAGGCATTTCTTGGAGTAATTTGACTCTTGCTATTAAGAAGCGTTCCTGAGATGAAATGGCATAAAATTATGGACAAACTAACACCCATAAATAAAGCTTATTCCTGAGGTACCAACTGAGCTTACCATCCATATCACAGAAAATATATTTAAACTTGGGCTGATAAAAACGAAGGCTGCCTTCTTTCTTTGCCTCCTGAACATAATGACCTGCAAAGGCTCTCAAACTACAAACTCACTTGGGTCCCACCCCTTCCAAGTTCAAGTAGAATCACAAGGTCAAAATTGAAGTTAACAGGGTAGAGGATAAATGGATGGCAATACCATCTGAATCTTCGGCCCTTTGGATTTCATCTGCTATTGAATCGTACGCACTATTGATGAGACCTTTCCCCTTCCAGCCAAGACTCTTTAAAACAACCTCTTCTTCCTTTTCCATCTCTGCTTCAGCTTCATCACTTACCTCATGATCAAATCCAAGAAGATGCAGCAGACCATGGACCTGCATTTTGCCCAGCATAGGTTATTAACTTATTTGAGTAAAGCTACAAAAATGTGCAGTGAGAAATATACATACCACTATTTAAGTCCACATGACTTGGTGTGTGCATTCATGTTTATATATATATATATATATATACACACACACACACACACACACACACACACACAAATGGACTTTCACACATTGCCTTGCTAGTCTCACCATATTTTTTCTTTCAAAAACCTTCCAGTTCACACAGTAAATATGACAAAAGAAGGCTCACCAATCCTCACATGTAACAACCGTACAAACAACTTGAGGCAGTGATTTCTCAAGAGTCAAAAATTTACATGCATGCACAAAATGAAAGGATATGAGATGGTACGAACCAATAAGATGCGTATTTCATCAAGAAGTGAATGACCTCTTTCTTCAGCTTGTCTTGCAGCAGTCTCGACAGAAATGACAATGTCCCCCAACATGAGCTGTAGAAGTTAATGGTTTGCATCAGCCAAGGAACAAAAGCTAGCCCATCATTTGATAGATCATTTCTTAATCCATGCTTCTTAACAGAAAGCAAATATTCTTTTGGTAAATCAGATGTGCTCACAATTGGTAGGTCAAATCCTGCAATATGCTGCGACATGGAGAGTACATCAGTAGCATGGTCTTCATCTCGCCAGTCCTTGTTCAGTTTCCGGATAAAATTGTCATTACAAAGCATTATAGACAGCTCAACCTTTTCAAAATTGCCGACATCATTTATGGTTCTATCTCTTGTTTTATAATCTGAATCTTTCAGTCCATCAAATGCAATCTTCATTGCCATTGGAGCGTTTAGTCGCAGAATTTCTGCTATGCTCTGAAAAATATGATCAAGTAAACACAGATGAGATGCAGGCAACAGGTCCATTTAAATTTAAAAATCGAACTCAGGAGTTTGGAAGGCACATTCATGATACTGAATCACTGATATTAATAGGAATGCAATCTAGGATGTTAGCTTATTTAGTATTCAAAATTTCAATAAATCCATACCCACTCATGTACATTATTGACAATGTACACAAACAACCCATTGGTCCTACTCATTGTAATTTAACAACCACGAAGAACAGGATGAACTATTGTTTTGCAGCGGAGAACTGGTGGCCGCTCGTGCAGGTCATTTCATTGGCCAATATGGATGGTCTGTTTCTACTAGAATTCTTAAGCACAATAATCTCTCATTCAGTATTCATGTTAAGTCCATGCAACACAATGTTACGGTGGCATATATCAGTTATTAAGAGGGCAAGGAAATAAGGGTGTTGTAAACTCCACTATTTTCAGAAATATAAAGATTTGTTTTGTTCCACACAAGTATTGTTCACTTAGTGGATAGGTAGTTCAAGTCTTTTTCAGCACTGGAATGAGAAAAATTGTAGGCCCCAGCAAGCACACTACAAGGAATCCTGCAATGCAAAGATCTTTTAAGCTCAATACTCTAGTATGGTACTGTCTGCCTAAAATTCCAGCTTACATTGAGAGAAATGGAAAATTGAAGCAACAATAGGGACTTTGTTTTATTGACAGGACACTAAGGGTAGCTGGTTTTGTCCTAATCGAATTGTGAATGGATAGACTTAATCTTTAAGTATCAAATTTTCCATAAAACAACCCAAAAAGTGACTCCACTTGTTTATAAACTTCAGGTACCATATGATTAATTTGGGGGGGGGGGGGGGGGGGGGGGGGGGGGGGGGGGGGGGGGGGGGGGGGGGGGGAACTTACAAACATCAAACCGTAGGAACAAGCTCTATTCTGGCTTTCTATTACCCATGAACTTGCATAATCTCAATTGCATGTTGGTGTTTTGCATACTTATAAGAAAGTACAATTTAAAGAATATTTACAAAATTAATGCATGGAAGGTTGCAAAGCCAGTTCCGCCCGCAAAGATTTTGTGGCACCAGAAAATTTGGAAGAGGAAATATTAACTAAAGAGTTATTGTTAATTCAGCTTCAGATTGAACCAGTGCTGCATAACATGCGAACACTTAAATACTTCACTCTTAAAACTAGAAGATGAACATAGGAACTTGAGTCATAAATCTTGGCATGTTTGTTTGTATATAAACAAATATAATAAATTATATACGTGTCTGTGTGTGTTTCCGTATGGAACCATTCCGAGTATATTGAAAATAGCAAACACCTTTCACAATGTCCGCATTCTAAGTTATTAGACAAATCATGAAAATGATGTGACATTGTTGTGAATTTTTTTTGATAAATTCCAGTTGGCATTGGCTTTGTAGATTAATTATCCGAACTCTCTTTCCTCTCCGCGTTTTATTTGGAGCGACGTAAATCATGAAACCGAAGTTTCACTTTCACACTTCCTTGAAACTATACCAAGAGGAAAGAAGAAGAGGAAGAAGAAAAAGAAATTTGATTACTAAACAAGGGAATCGAAGACGAGATTGTTTAAATACATGATCGGAGAATGCATTTAGCAATTAGAAAGTTATATTATTGAACCAATAAGATAGAAAGAGATGAAAATTTTCACATGATAGTACGTACAAATCACTTACATGACAATGAACAACAATAACATCTACAACACAACCAGCAACTTCAAAAGGAATACGTTGACATAAACATATCATCCATCATTGCATCAATTGATGCACATTCAAGTGTAAATTCTCAAACAGAGGAGCGCACACAATTTACCAGAAACTCAGAGCTCTTAGTGTCAAATTGAATCATTCGACAAAAAAAAAAACAAGAAAACATTTCAAAAATCCGAAATTTGGATTACCAGAATTTCCGGATCATCGGGGAGCTCTTCCTCGAGGCAGATCTTCACGTCGAGCTCCAACTGCCTCTCTTTCGACGGGTTCTTCCGCGCGACTGGGCGCCGCCGAGTCTTGCGGAAGCCCCGGACAGAAGCAACCGGCCATCCAGTCGCCCTCGCCCTCGGGAAAGCCTCAGAGCTCCGGCAGGTGAAGAAAGATCGGAAATGAAGGGGCTCCGAGAAGAGGGAGGAGGAGGACGATGGCAGGAATGCAGAGTAGCTAACGCGTACGAGGGGCAGGAAGTCACCGAGCGGGAGCCTCGCCGCCAGCGGGAGAGCTCTCACGACGGCTACTCGAGCCATTGAGGCTGCCGGAAGACCTCGCGGGAGATTTGAGACGGCTGCAGAGGGGGAGAAGGGAGCTCCTTCTCTGCTTCGGCTGCCTCTCGATTTCACAAAGAAGGGGAGTGAGAGAATGGCGCGAATGACGAAAAAAATGTAGTGAAATGTCAAGTCCTCTGTTATATGTCACACCTTAGGCCTTCTCTTCAGGAGCTTCACAAAGGGTTTCGCTACGTGGCCTGCTCTCATTGGAGATTATTCTTGCAAAAACATCAATCAACCATATGATTCTTATACAACAACATAGAGAAAACAAAGTTCCGCTATTAAAAGTATGAGCCTCTCCAATTTTAAAGGTCGAGAATCTTTTTTGTCTTTGTTATCCGATCCGGCGACATGGATCTTAGCAGAACGGGTCGGATACGTTTCAGGTATGGATCACAGGACTTTCTTGGATTTAAATTCGTGTAGATTCGTTTCCTTTCTTAACAATTGCATTCCCATCCATCTCGAAAACCTAACCTTTCCCACATATTATCAACTAAATTTGGATCCATACTCAAATTCAGCTAAATCGGAGCTAGTTCCGAATCTTCCGATCGGGATCTGATTGGAGTTTATGGCAACATTTTGATAAGAAATTCAGGTTTGTCATGATCAACCGACCTTAAATCCTGGCTTCTTCTCCCAAATGGATTTGAGACCACCAGAAACTCGACGCTCTACACACTTTTGCAGTCAGCCTCCTTTTCTCGATCCATAATTATTTTTCTTATAAAATTTTAGTTGTAAGTAACAAAAACATGAATTTTATATCTACTTGAAAGTACCTTGAGATCAGGGCAGCACGAGTGGTTAACTTTTACGGAGAACAATCTCAAATACGTATTTCATGGTTAATTCTTTTACAAAACATTCTCAAATACGCATTTGATGATGACAAATGTCTACATTCATCAAGCTTCTGATTTGAAACAGAAAAATATTTCATGGTGAAAAACATGTTCATTTATCAAGCTTCTGATTTGAATCAGAAAACATGGCATGAGATTACTTCCAACCACATTAACTGAAAGGGTAAGCTCGTACTATTTACTGCAATATTTGAAAAAATCTTTTTGAAAATATCAAGTCAAACTCGTTTCACATTAATGGCTTTGCATGCATTGTGCCGCACCTGTGTTGCAACCAACTGCTAAAATAATCGAACGATTTTCAGCTGTACAAAATTGTTTCTCCCTTTTTCTGGAGGCTTGAAAATCCAGAATCGGAAATAAATGAAGACAATTACCACACTACAAACAATGATATCAGAAAAAAAAAGGAAAAAGTGTGGTTAAGTGTATTTTCTTTCGTCAGATGTCAACTCCTACGTCCCAGAGGGCTTGCCTCTCGCCGAATGCTTGCACTTGGATCTGTGGCATTTCCCTACGCACCAAGAGTATTCTTAAAGCAAGAAATAGAGAAGGGTAACTTCCAAACATAAGAAATATTTAAGAAAACAAACACAATTAGGTTTACGTCCAACTGTTAAATCCTCAACGATCTTTTTGAGTCCTTGACCATCCAGCAACAACATTTTTGTCAGTTTATTTCAACTTACCACTAACCCGAAATCAAGTTAGCGAATCAAAACAGTCAAATATTCTGAAAAAATATCGCATACATTATTTTCCATCAACCAGTTTCGCTATCCCAACAGTTTCTAAGCATTTATCAAATTAGTTGGATGCTTTTAAAACAGCATCCTAACTAGTGTGCATGGATTAACATTGTGGAGGTTACGTGTGGATATTCTGATATCTCCAAAATGGCACTTTTCAAGACTTATATCTGTTTCTTAAATTTTTCAAAATTTATGTGTTTTTAGATCCTTTTTAGAGGATAAAAATCACATTTGATACTTGTTAAATGGCAATGAGCTAATTTAGGGATGAAACTTATGGACCTTTTCAATTAAACATAAACACTGATTAGGCACATTTTTCAATAATATCAAAAACTTGTGCTTTTTCTTATTAGCACAAAAATTTTAAACGTGTGCCCAAAATTCCTTTAACCCAAAAAAGAGAAAAATAAAGGCACCTGTACAAAAGTTGGAACATATTCTTGTTCTTCTGCACGAAAAGTCTGCTGTGGGTTTTTTCTCTGTACTAATTTTCCTTCAATGACTAATCAACAAGCATGAAATTAAGACAAATTTCATACACTAGGGAGCAACGATTTCATCTCTTTTTGTCACCATGAATTATAGATCAAAAGTGACTATGCTGAAGATGTGAAAGCTATTACAGTATTAACATAGTAGTGCTTGAAGTAGAGTTGTTTGCATGTTCATATCTTTAACTGCAAGCAAAGGCCTTGACATTGATGCTTGTGACGTCTATAAGGATTAGATGGGCATCTACTCAAGGAAGGACATTAAAAATTGTTGGCTTTATAAATTGTTACATTTCAGTGAACTTAGACACTGGCTTCTCTTTTCTAGCAGTTGAGCTTGAACTGTGGCTATGGCTCCGTTGTAGCCTTGAATTTAGATTAAGCTTGAAAAATGAAGCTCAAGCTCCACTTACTACCCCTCATTAGTTCTCAAGGGGTTGATTCCTTCTCTTCCACTGCATGTTATAATTGTTCACAGAGTAAACCAATATAATATGATTGGAGCATACATCATCTAGAAACAAAAAACATAGCATCCAAGCATGTTGCTCTAAATATATCCTCTTCTAAAGCAGTCGATGCACCAATCTGCAGGTATGGTAAGAATAGAATCATATCAAAAAGTTTCAGAGAATCACCTGTTTGCATTTTCCATTATATGCAGCAACATTCCTTGTCCTTTACTCATAAGTTGGTTCATCTGCAACAAACAGACCGTGCCATTAGAAATCATAGAATCAGACAAGCACGTCTGGCCACAATCGTCACCAAATGGACGTATTTAAAAGCTGCAATGTTGTAATACAGATCGGTGTATTTGAAGATACAAACACACATACCATTCCCACCATCGTCCTCACCATCAAGAAAATCCTCGTCATCATCAAATCCAAAATTCTGTAGAGGGCAAAGTCAAGACTTTCAAAATGCAAGGGCATGAAAACATATTAGAAGCCCTAGGAGAGAGAGGGATGGAGCACACTGTAGCATCATATATTTTCTTCATGTGCATAAAATGGAGAATGTTGAAAACAACATATCCAGAATGGAAGATTTACATTAAGTAATAATAGAACGATTCCTGAAAAGGCAAGTTTTTACTATGAAATAGCACTAAAGAAAAAAAAACAAAAAGAAGCAAAGTACTGGCGAGAAATACAGACAAGTTATATACTTCATGCATGCAGACATGCTGCAGTTGACTCCCTGCATGATTCTACTACTTTAGCCAACGAGAGGCAAACCTAAAGGAAATAACTGCAACAGTTCATAAACCATCTTCTGCATCAAGACAAGGAAGTGACAAGCAAGATGAGTTCATGACTTCACATATTACCAGCTATATCTGTACAGAAGCCAAGTTTGCCATAAGAACCACAGAAGGCCATCAGACATATTAATTTCTGATAATTAAAAGTAACTATGTGAAGAAAAAATTAGCATCCTGACAAAAACGCACATAATCAACAGCCCATAATGCAACGAGAAATGGAAAAATATAAAACCAGCAGAAGAAAATACTGATTATTAATCAAAAGTCAACGAACTCAAAAGGGTGAGTGTTATTTTACCCAGTGGACATCTGAGTTTGCAAAGAAACCTACTCCAACAAACTCAAAAGGATGTGCCCATGTATTCAGGGGAGATATCAGTTTAAAAGAACCCCACATTCCACTAAGAACTTTGTAAAACCTCTATTGTGCTCACTTACCTCCGTATAATCATCAGCACCGATAGCCTCATCATCTTCCTCTTCTTCTAGATTGTCATTCTCTTCGCCTTCATCTTCATCTTCATCTCCCTTTTTTCTCTTTTTATCACCCTGCTCTGCCTGTTCAACACATGGCATTTACACTTAAAAATGCATAAAAACATGCAATTTTGCAAAGAGTTTCAATGAAAATATAATCTGCCACAAAAGCCACTGTCTAAATGATAACTTTTATGGGTTTAAGAACTTAATTAGTTTAAAAATAGATAGTTGCAATGGATGCTTAACCAACTGTCCGATTCAAGTTTCCTATTTTTATAGGCAGTACATTAACTGGTTGTACAAACTACAAAAGCAGACAAAAAACCTTAGAAACCAAAGACATGCTAGAAAAAGAAAACAGGGACAATGCAAACAAAGTTTATTTTACTTCCTCATCCTCGTCAGCATCATCTTTTCCATCATCTTTGAGTTTGGCAAGGAGTGAATCCATGTGATGTAAATCTACCCAGAAGATGCTAAGACAAGTTATTTTTCCTTTTAGAAAGTAGAAAGCATACTATAAGAAATCAATTATCGTTCAAATATCAAAAACTCAATGATAAGAAATATGCAATCCACACCTTTTTTAGCTTTAATACGATGAGCTGAAGACCTCTTTTTATCTCGCTGTGCTTGTCCTGTAAAGCCATCTTATCATATTAGCTTACAAATGCCGAAAAGAAGCAAAGGAAATCAAAAGAAATTTAGACTAGCAATCGAAAAAACAAAGAAATTAGGGAACCATAAATGTTTGATTCACCAACTTGCGTACAAATTAATAAGTGTATTCACAACCTGAGCTTAGCCTGCTCAAAGCTGGCTTCAGAGTTCAGTCTCAAATGGCCCAGCTTGAGCTTGGCTCAGCATGCTAAAAGAGCTCAAGATCAGCTCGGCTAAGCTTGGGTCGAGAGCTTAGCAGCACTGAGTTTTTTTTTTTTTTTTTTGGCAACTTGTTTTGGAAAGATGCAAATGAGTTCATTCATCCTGAAGTTTGAACAAACAAGGGAGGTAACTATGCCAACAGCTATTTTGTAATAATATAATGGAATATATTATATTGTACGTCCATGAATAAGCCTAATTGAGCTTAAAAGAATCAAGCTTACCTGACTTAGGCTTGGATTCATTTAATTAAACGAGTTTACCCTTCACCTCAAACTTGCCTTGTTTAATAATTGAGTCAAGCTTGAGTAGCTTTAA
Source organism: Nymphaea thermarum (assembly GCA_011799765.1). Lineage (NCBI taxonomy): Eukaryota > Viridiplantae > Streptophyta > Magnoliopsida > Nymphaeales > Nymphaeaceae > Nymphaea > Nymphaea thermarum. The sequence goes on along the minus strand of JAANDH010000149.1, from coordinate 154,423 downwards.
TCTTTGCAGTACTACAATAGGTTTTTCCATGGCCAAGTAACCTTTTCCATAAGCAATCTTCAGAAAATGTTCCAAGTCAACAAATCCAAGTTAAGAAAAAGACCTTCGGCTTGAAAAAATTGACGAACCAACTCTTATTAGATTTAGACCAGTGGAATAGAAAATACACAGTTGGTTGCAAAGTCTTTATACCACAAACAATATCATTAGCTATGAATGACACCATCTCTTAACTTACCTTCAATTAACTCCACAGGGAAATTTGATGGAGTGAGAATCAGGCAGTCCAAAAGAGTTGCACGTCGAACTGTTTCCTTTGCCTTCATGTCAGAGTACATCTCTACATCTGGAGCTAAGGTATCTGAAGTGATGATCAAACAAACCTTAAACACTATCTTGAGACTGTGTGCCACTTATATGAATCTGGAACCAAACTAAACCTAGAAAAAAAATATCAAAATCTGTAGGACCTTCAAGACAAAACTAGTCCATCGACTCACTAAGACAAAAGGTCAGAAAAAGCACCGCAGATACCAAAGCAATAACTCAAGGACCAAGGCATGCATGCCTGATACTAAGAAGTGATCTCCATGCTAAGTAGTAGCCAACCAAGAAGCCTGACCAGATGCAGGATATCTCTAACAAGCTGAGTCTAATAAAGATTCATGTTTCTATGTGATTTAGTTCCTCAGAATACAAGTCTTAATTTTCCACAAACATGACTTATTTTCAACAAGTTAAATTCCTAACAAAATCCACCAGATGCATAGCCTTAGTTGCTATCTGCACCAAACTATACTGTATCAACTAACACTGAAAAATCAGCCAGTTAATTGACAATTACTGTTCATAATAAAATGCATGCACTCTCTTTGTTTCTTCAGATTACTTCCTTATTTGCATAAATAATGGTGTGCTCCTCTGGAACACAGGTTTTTCTTCAGATGTTCAGTGTATCGTTACTGCTCATGTCTGCACAAGTTTGAATTCATGCAAAGAATTAAAAGTTCCAAACATTTAATCAATCATCAAAATATCCGTTTTCAATTGCTTTCTATCTCCAAACCTAAATAACTTTTTAACCATGTTAGCATTCCCAATTGAATAGAAGCAATCTGAGGAATAATCTATTCCAATAATTAAAGTATCATGGGGATTTGGAACCAATTACTAAAATTATTTTGCCGTAAAAAATTGTAGAAAGAGAAAACACTTGAATGATGTTTTTTCAATTGTACAGGACCAAACCAAGGTCTCTGATTCGATAAACTTTTGTTGTGGCAAACATGTCATGAGCTAAAGACTTGACCACTTGAACTTAGCCAGAAGCAATTGTTTGGTCAATCCAATGACTGGTAACACGTACTTGAACTCAGAAATCATCACTTATGACCAACAACAGGACACACTTCTGCTAGTATTTCCTGCAGCAGCTACTGAAAAATAATTAATATATAACAACAACTATTGATTCTCTTGTATGCTAGGAAAAGCTCTCTTCGTTTTCCCTCACAAATGCATAGAAAGCAAGTTCGACTGTATGATTTTAACTGCTGTGATCAACCAAATTGCTGAATATGCTGATCAAAAGGACACTGCAACCAATTTGTTACCCATGGTTCACTTATCCCATAAAAAACCAAGAGCATTAATGAGGCATCAGGCAATCTACAAAATTCTCCATATCATCGATGCAGAATAAATTATGTAACTCAAAATCATAAGAGGAATGCAACAATAAGGGGAAGGGGGAGATGCATGTGCGACCAAGGGAGTGCCCACCATGAGAGAGAGATCTATCTTTGATGAAGTATGGGGAATTCTTACACCACGACGCAAAGTGCCTCTTCCTGTCGATAAGGAACTTCTCTTCGTCTGTTAAATCCCTGATTGGTGGTAATCCCTCAATCTTCTGCTCCCATCCCCCCAAAGAGAAAAGGAGAAGGAAGAGTAAGAGAATCAGCACAGACACAGACACACACACACACACATGTCTTTGAGGATGGAGGAGAGAGAGAGAGAGCTCACAGGAAACAAAGCAAAGTCCTCATCACCAAGTGCTCGGCCACCACCGATGGCACTGCCAGGCCACCAGCCTCGCCCACGCCCACGCCCTCTGAAAGCCATCCAGGAAAGGATGAAAGAAGCCTTCGAACAAACTTTTTTACAAAAATCAGATTTTTGCTTCGCCTATTTGGAGATGATCTTGAATGCCATAGATTTGGAATTTCGTGTACTCTCTCTCTCATATGCACATAAGGGTCCGTTTGATTAACGCGGTAAATTTACCATGGTAAATTTTTCTGAAAAAATTTACATAATGAAATTTCTCCCTCTTCCAATCTGAGGCCCTGTTTGATGCACAAGAAGAATTTACCGTGGTAAATTTAACCATGTTTGATGCACAAGAATAATGTAACAGGGTAAATAGATGAAAAAAAAACAGCATAAAGCCTAAAACAAAACGAACTCTCAAAGAAATATATGAACAACCAAATCCAACTTCTGCGGAAGCCAACAGAAATATCAATAAATCAATGAAATTTAATATCGTAATTGAATGTAAATAGAGCTAAATATGCATTCACAAGATCAGGAAAAATTCCACTTTGACAGCAAGAAGCACCAACGAGAAGAACAAACAGAGGGAAGTAAACGAACTCTCAAAGATCGTCAGAGAACATAATGAAGCCCTTTTCCAACTTCAAAAGAAGAAGAAAAACAAATAAATGGTGCTCAAATAGAATAACAGAGAATGCATGACTTCAAAAACACATTAACTTCAACAACAAGAAGCAAGGAGAATGATCCCGCCTCCGCTCAGTGGTGTGTGTGTTCAGCATCATAAACATAAACCCGTTCACCGACAATGTCCAACGACAGACAGAATCGGAACAATGACAATAACAGGCATAACCAGAAAAGGGGAAAAACAAACAAGCGACAGATCCTTGAGTAATATCAATGTTTAAAAACAGAAGCAATATGCTCAGCAAGAGAGAAAGGGAGACAACGAGAGAAATGTTTAAAAACAGAGAAAAAATCGATTGGGTGTTTCTGAAACAGACACAGCGATGGGGAAACCCTTACTTGAGAGCGGCGACGGCGGAGCGGAGGAGCGGCGACCGTGGCGGTGGCGGATGCTGCCCTGTCTTCCCTGCCAGTGAGATGCCAGTTCCAGAACAGGTTAGGGCAACAGAGAAAGGGAAGGCATCAGAGAGAAAGGGAGAAAGAGAACCGGCAGAGGAGCGGAGCTGCGACGGTGAGTGCGGCGACGGTGAGAGCGGCCTCTGGTGCGACGGTGAGAAGTTTTTGCGAGGGAGGAGGAGCTGCGGAGGGAGGAAATTTCGATATGCGACGGTCACAAAGCATTTCGAACGGGTGACTTTGGGCATTGGAATTTGGAAGGCAGCGGCGCGGGTATCTCAATTTAGTAAAACGGGATGTCTATGCTTAGACTGTAGCGGTTCGAAACCACTTGATAAAAGGCCTCCTAACGATCAGGATATTTTTGTAAATTGAGATGGTTCGGAGGAAGGAGGGTTATCCGCCATCCAGTTTCTGGATAACGTGGCATCCCTGTCTCCCTCTCAACACATGCGACGTGGCAGAAGATAGACTCTCACTCTCCCCCCTCAGTTCTCACTGCTCTCACAGGGAGGAGGAAAAATGGCAGTCGCGTACGTGGAGCACTCCTTCCACCACCTCTACCACCCACCTTTCCGGCTCGGAAGAAGCTCACTGACCACCGCCGCGTTCGTCACACTAAGTCGACAGAGACTCAGCCGGAAGGACGGCCCTTTCCACCTGTCCAACGCCGTCTCTGCCTGCGGCTCGCCATCGGTTCCCATCCTTGACGATTCTGCCAATGCCATTCCAGCTGCTGAAGTCCGCCACCTCCATGCTGAGGCCGGCGGCAGCGGAGCGCCGCAGAACTTCGGTCAGCGTCTCCAAGACTTCCTTGGACAAGAACCGAATGAAGAGTCCGTCTTAGATTTCTACAGAGAGGCGAAGAAGGATCCCAACTTTTTCTTGGACTTCTTGTCGACGAATGTCCTTATCTCGTTCTTGACCAAATCGGAGCAATGGCGCAGCATCTCGGAGATCGCTCCCGATATCGGCGTCTGTCTCGCATTTCCCGGACAATCCACTGGTTCAAAAGCGGTTCGGCTGTGCATATCATCTCGAAAGTTCCGAGTCGCCGATGCGCTCTTGGACTCGCTGGCAAAGAACCGGCGCACCGCCGCCCGGGAGTTCGCGTCAGCGATGAAGGGCTACAACGAGCTGCACATGTACGGCTCTACCGTATCACTTTACGATCGGATGGTTTCGTTTGAGATCAAGCCGGATTTTCTCTGTTACCGGTTGGTTTTGGAGGCTCTCGAGAAGAGCGATGAGACGGACAAGGCGGCGCGAGTCTTCGAGGAGATCAGGTCCGGGGGACTCGGCTCGAGCAGCGAGGCCAAGCCGATTTTCCTCGCGTTCTGCCGAACGCTCGTCCAATCCGGCCGAGCAACGGAAGGCGTCGAGCTCGTCAGGGCGATGGAGTCATCAGGAGTCGAGCCGGACCACCGCTTTTACGCCTACCTGATTCTCTCGCTCGTCGCCGAGGGGAGGCCAAAAGAGGCCGAGGCCCTCCTGAGCGAGTCTCTGGCCAAGGGTCACCCGCCAAAGGACCAGACCGTCTTCCTCCGCCTCGTCTCGTTAAGCGTGGACTCGGACTCACCCGAAAAGGCAATGCAAATCGTCGCGGCAGCAAAGAATTCCGGCGTTATGCTCACGGACTGCGTCCTCTCGGTAGTGGTCGGCGGGCACGCGAGGAGGCGCGGCCCTCGGGCGGCCCTGGAGGCTTTCGACCAGCTGACGTCCCTGGGTCTCCGGCCGGGACAGGTGACGTACTCCATGGCCGTGGGCGCGTGCGCCCGTTTGGGGCTCACCGGCCGCGCCGAGTCCCTGCTTGCAGAGATGCAGGCCGCTGGGTACGAGAGGTGCGTCTTCGCCTACGCGATCGTCATCCGCCTGTACGGTCGGGAAGGCCGGTCGGGCGACGCGCTGCGGATGCTCGGCGTCATGAAGGCGAAGGGGTGCCGGCCGAACGTGTGGGTCTACAACGCCCTGCTCGACGTGTACGGGCGCGACGGGAACGTGCGGCAGGCGGAGCGGCTGTGGAACGAGATGCGGGCGCGGAAGGTCCGGCCCGACCGGGCGAGCTACACGAGCCTGATCGGCGCCTACGCTCGGGTCAAGGACTACGAGGCCTGCGTCCGGGTGTACAGCGAGTTCAAGGGCAGCGGGGGCCGACTAGACCGGACGCTGGCCGCTGTCATGGTTGGGGTGCTGTCCAAGAGCACCAGGGTGGACCAGCTGATCAGGTTCTTGGGCGACGTCAAGGACCATGGGGTTGGGCTCGACGCGAGGCTGTACAGGTCGACTTTGTACGCGCTCAAGGACGCCGGCCTCCAGGCGCAGCTGAAACGGTTCCTGCAGAGCTTCGGAATGAAGGCCAAGCTGGGGGACGGTTGAGCGAGTCAGTGGAGGGCTGGTGTTTGCTTGTGAACGGAGGACTTGTTGATCCACTCGTTTGGGATTGATGAAATGGTGAAGAACCAAGCGGGCTGCCTTGAGTAGGTCCAGTGGAGGTGGGAAGTGGGTGGTGCAGGTGGATCGGACAGAGTTGGCTGAGCCTTTTCTATAATGACGGAAGCTGCGGGTTAGAAGGCCAGAGTGGGTTGGGCACGGTGGGTTCGGTGATAATGGTTGTACCTTTATTCCAGCTTTCATGTTTATGCTCCCGATTGACGCGTTCCCAAATTTATCATACAATTAGATGACCTTGTAACGTTTTATCTCAGCTGTGATCTACCCAGTAGTTCACATACGAGCTGTTGCTGTTTCATTCCTGCTGTGATGTTTAAATATTCAAATAGCGGGAGATTCTTGCGCTATTTACCAGTGAAAAAATTTGAGAGAAGTATTTCTTTTTCTCCATTTCCTGACTGAGAAAATTGAAGTGAACAATGCGTTGGAATCAAGTTCATGTTATAATTTGCACGTGCTCAGTTTTCTTGTTTCAGCAGAAGCTTTGGAAGAAACCATGCAGTATGGAATTGGAACTCCAAGGTTGGCAAATGAGAAGAAAAGGACCATGTATATGCTATGATGAAAATCTTTGTTAAGCTCCAAGCTAGTCTAGAATATCAATATCAGTGGTCGGCCACAATGATCAGAGAAAGGTGATCCCGAGCCAACTTCAGAGATGGGTTCACCGTAGGCAGGTCAGTTAGCTTAGGACCTTCGAGAGAGCAGTGATTCTTGAATGTATACAATTATCGAAGGATTACAAGACAACAGGAATTTCATGGACGGAATAAATTACAATTTACAGGTGATCTCAGGCTATTTTCGGCAGGCAAATGGTGTCATTTTAACTCTTCACAAAATTGCCCATAGCTATCTATTCTTTGGGTTTGCACTGTGCTAGAGGAATCCAGAGGTATCATCCAAAATTCTACCAGAGATCCTCCTCCCCTCAATATGTGGGAGTTTCAAGAACTTACGGAAATGTTGCAAACCTGTGAACCGAGGATAACAGTGCTGCAAACCTCTTCAAGGTGATAGAAAGCTGCAAGGGACAATCCTAAGTATGCTTTTCTATGAGTACACTAGAAACCAGAGGAAACAAGAATAAGTTTTGACGTCAATCAAAGAACACAGGCATTCTGAGACAGAAATAAGTAAAGCAGATAATGCCGGAAACAAGATCAACGCTAACGCCATAGGATGATGTTAAACGCTGCCACCCAAATAACAGAAGGGGATTAAAGGTTCGGACAGAACAAGAAAATAGAAACCAACTAAGCGGTGTCATAATATAATTATGCAGCAAACCTTCATTCAAGGCATCACATCCATGTACTTGCATGCGAAGTAAAGCCAAGTAAAACCCGTCATACTGAATCAACATTCATAGTGATTTTATTTCGGCAGGAGCCTCCTCAACACCATCACCACCTCCCATTGGCTTTTATTCTCTTCTGAGGTGTCAGCATGTAAACCAAGAGGCTAATTTTTCTGCAAACGATCGGCACATAAAGTTTGCTCTCTCAGTTGAAACAACGGTAAAAGCGGGAGGAAACCTCTGGTGCAGTAGAATTTGCTCTCCCAGCCTGTTGTTGGAGATGGTCTTTGGTATTTCAGATCGCGCTGTTATCTTATAACAAGGATTCGCGTTCAGGTTTCCGAGTTTGGCTTATCATTCTAACAGGGTGTTGGGCACTATCTGGTAGTGCGTTCTGAGTCTTTGCGAGAAACTTTATTCGAGGTTCGGTGCCTCTATGCTGAAACAAATAGAAAATGGAGTTTTGCCTGGTGCGGATTCTCACGCCATGGTAACTTGGACTCTGAGATGATGCAGTGTTCCCTAGAAAACCAGTGGATCACAAATGACTCAGCTCTGGTGCTCAGGGATGCAACGATCATTATCAGTAGGAGGTATAGTGTTAACAACCTGGCGTTGTTGAAACTATACTTTATTGTCGTCCTTGACCTTGCCTGATTCGTCTCTCTCTCTCTCTCTCTCTCTCTCTCTCTCTCTCTCTCTCTCTCTCTCTCTCTCTCTCTCTTCATGTCTGATTTGATCCTCTCGACTTGAGGTACATTCTGCATCAGTGCAGTTTTGCGATGAAAGTGCAGCTAAAATACACGAGCAATTAAAGGACAAAAAAGAAGAAACTGTAAAACACAATCACATTAAGTAAAAGTGCATTGTAAGTGTACATTTTATTACCCATACCAGGGTTCAACGTAACTTGTCAACGAAAGAGTATTCACGCGATATCTACAGGCTTGTTCTTACAGACAAATAGTAATATATACAAACTTGTTCAATGTACACATTTTCTATACACAGTAAGCTTTCAACGGCGATGAAGTTTGAAGAGAGAGATCTCTCTTCTACATTAATGTCATGGTAAAGCACACACTTTAATACAACCTGCACACTAGCACACAACAATCTCCAAACCTGTCTCTGGCAACTGACCACTAGAGGGTAGGAGGCATTTGGAGGTTTCCACGGGTGCACAACTCATTCTAAGTTTTCCTGTCAACAACTTGGTCTCTGCAAAAAGAAGACAAGAAAATCTTGCTAACTCTGTGGATGCTCGAACGATCCGCATGACACCACTTGCAGCTGCTACCTGAACCTTGCAAGCTGTTCTTAGTGCTTCCCAAGATTTTGAACTGCTACTGCTAGAACTGTACCCTTCAATATCTTCCAATGTTACAAGGACGAGGGAATTTTCATCATCATCATTACCATAAGATAATTGAGTTGGCATCACTAAAAGTGGTCTGGATCTGCGCATCCCAAATTCTTGAACAGCCTGATACCAACATCCAGTATGAAGAATAAATACTACATTAGTAAAACATTTTCTCTGTCAGCATGTTGTATTGCTTGGACAAACATAAGAAAATATGGACAAATAACCAGAGGTTGCCTGCCCCACTGCCATGCCAATTAATCATTGTATTTGAGGGTGAACATTATACCTGCCATTGAGATCGGGCTAATAGAACTCGTGGTCTACTTGATCGAACAAATGCAAGCGCAGTATCAGGTGTCATATTCTTAAATGCCATCTGTTGCAAATGACAACTTGGTTTTTTGTTACTGTTTCAACAAGTCAGTGGTGGCTTGAATGAATTATGTGGTATTCATGCTTTGAAATGATACATACCAAGTAGCAGAGAACAACTGTTGTACTCCTTCCTCGCCCAGCTTTACAGTGAACATAGGTGGTCATACCACATGAGGCATTATCTGCAAATCAGAAAAGAAAAATAGGTTATCTGGTCTAGATGACGTTACCAATGACAAACTACAAGGTCAATACAATCATATATCCTACAGAATCTCTCTCTGAGGAGAAACTACAAGAAACACAAGCTGAGTCACACTGGGGAGCACATAGAGGGGTACCACGTAGCAATATCAGAAAAGTGGGTATGCAGCACAAAACACATATTCCCATTGCAGTGGTCCACAAAATTCAGGCAAAATAGTTTTATACGCACAAGGAAATGCAGTTAATATGAAAACTATGTTGATAATCAATAACAAAAACAAAGTCAGGGTTCCAAATGCCTTCAAAAGAATGGTCAGACGTGGGCCCAACCCAGATCTGAACCACAAATAGCT